>CM061062.1:178975388-179406787 GCA_030762895.1 Sophora flavescens | reverse complement strand
AATGCTCGAGAAAATGGAGTGGCGGACCACTTGTCGAGGTTGGTTAATCAAGACACTAAGGAGAAATTGCTCGACATCAAGGAAGAATTTCTGATGAGAGATTGTTTGCAATTTTTGAAAAAGTTTATCCTTGGTTCGCTGGATATGGCCTACTTCAAGTCTTCAAATGTGGTTCCTAAGGGATGGACTATGCAACAAAGAAAAGAAGTTCTTTTCGCATGCAAAGTACTACATTTGGGAAGATCCCTTCTTGTTTAAGCGGTGCGTGGATGGATTGATGCGAGATGTACATTCCTCGCTGATCAAATTGGGAGCGTGTTGTGGCATTGACATGACTCGGATTATGGTGGACATTTAGGGGAAATAAAAACTGCATAAAAAGTTCTCCAAAGTGGTTTCTATTAGCCCACCTCTTCAAGGATGTAAAGGCTTCCGCGAGACAATTGTGATCGTTGTCAAAGGGTTGGCAATATCTCAAGAACCACGAACACCCTCTCGAAACCATGTTAGAGGTAGAAATCTTCGATGTGTGGGGCATTGACTTCATGGGACCATTCCCTCCATCTTTCTCATATCAATATATTGGTAGCGGTGGTTTATGTGTCCAAATGGGTCGAAGCCATACCAACCACAACGTATGATCGTGAGTCGTCATGGAATTTCTAAGGCGCAACATTTTCCCAAGGTTTGGAGTCCCAAGGTTTTAATTAGTGATGGTGGTTCTCACTTTTGCAACAAACAAATGGATCACCTACTTTCATGATACGGTCACACACAAGGTTGCGACTCCTTATCATCCGCAAAACAAGTGGTCAAGTGGAAGTGTCCAACCGTGAGTTGAGGCGAATCATTGAGAAGACGATGACTCATCACGAGAGGATTGGTTAAGGAAGTTAGATGATGCACTATGGGCATACGGAGACTGCTTTCAAAACACCCATTGGTAGATCTCCATATAATTTGGTGTTTGGAAAGACGTGTCACTCTGGAGTGGAATTGGAACATAAATCCTATTGGGCCATCAAGACCCCGAATTTTGACTTGACAAAGATCGGTGAGAAGCCCTCTTGGACTTGAATTAATTGGTCGAGATCCGAATGCAAGCGTATGAAAATGTACAGTTTACAAGGAGCAGACAAAGGCTTGGCATGATAAGCATATATTGCCTAGAAGTTTTGAACGAGGCAATGGGTCTTATTGTATAACTCTAAGATTGAGGTTATTTCCGAGGTAAGCTGAAATCCCGGTGGTTTGGACCTTTCAGGGTTCACGAGGTATTTCCACACGGGCGGTGGAGCTAGAGGAACGAACCGAGGTGAAATCTTCAAGGTAAATGGCCAAAAGACTCAAACTCTTACTATGGGGAGGCATTCCAAAGGAACCACCAAAGCTTCAGGCTAGACTAGCCCTTCGTGGGCGACTTGAGTCAGGCTCGGGACGTTAAACAAGCGATACTGGGAGGCAACCAGAGCTTTTATATCCTTTTTATGCATTATTGGAGTCCAAAAATAATAAAAATGTCTCATATAGGGAGCTTAGTTAAATTTAGGAAGCATATAGGACTTAGTTGCATTTAGAAATAGAGGGCGAAATTTTGTCTCTAACTCGCCCATAAGCCGAAGGAGACCAGCATCGTGTGTACGGCTCGCCCACGAAGCATGTCTTCACTCGCGAGACCGCGGAATGGGAAAGGTTGATTTTCCCAGATTCGCCCGTGAGATCCTTCTTGTCCGGGGAATCGGGCAGAAGATGAACAATTTGAAATTCTAGATTCGTCACGTGAGCATACTCTCGCCCTCGAATCCGGGCAACGAGAAAATGGTCAACACTCTTTGGTTTGCCCGCGATCCACGAAATTGGGGTTCCATAATTGGGAAATTTTAAGTTCTCGCCCCTGAACGAGTCTCTCCCCACGAGCGATTGAAAAAATAAATGCCCGCGAGATGTTTGAGAGTCACTTTTTTCAAAAAAACTCTCAAACTCCTCTCATTCTGTCTCGTGGGCGCCCCAAGAAATCCACAAATCTCAGCATCCATCTCACTTTCTAACACCTTCACTCACTCACCTAAGATCCCTATTGTTGGAGTTTCTTACGCAAAGAAAGGCAACCAATTGATGAAATAACAATCACTCCGGGACCACCCCGGTTATGGTACATCGGTGTGTGCATACGAGAGGGCGGATCCCTACCTCACTTAGAAAAATTGACAAAAGAACAAGAGGGCGAGGAGGATCCGTTTAACTTGAGCTTTGACGGGGTGTGGAATGACTACGTCGGAGGGTAAGTGAGCGTGAAATTGATGAAAGGCAAAAGGACTTCCTAGTTTGTATAAACACGGCAAAGCTTTATATGAGAAAGTCAAGAAGGCGGTAGAAAGAAGAGAGATTCCATTCCCAGATGTGGAGAGCTTAACTAAGGATGAAGTGGACAAGTGGGATCCAAAATGGATTCTAACCTTCAAGGGAGCCAATGATATCACATAGGTGGAATTGGAAATGATCTGGCATGCAAGGGAAGGAATTCCGAAGTGCTTGGCTTGTTTTTAATTTTTTTAAAAGATTTTTAATATTTTTTTTGAAATTTTTTGGCCGATGCTTTGGACGTTAGCTTTAGTCTTGAGCACTGCAGGCCGAAGAGCTTATCTTTCGGTGAGTTCTAGTGCTAGACGCCCAAGATCTTGCACTAACGCGAGCATATCATATATCAAGCAAAGTTATGCAGCTTTTTCTAGCTCGGGCGTGGGTTTAAGGCGGTGGGCTAGAACCAAAAAAGCAGTTTCACATTTTAAGTCTAGGCAGTCCTCTCGACTCACAATTATCACTTTTAACATGCAGAATTCACACTAAAATGATATAGAGAAGGGGATCCAAGGATGACACTATATATCTAACTATTCAAAAACAACACACCAACATGCAAATGCAATAAAACACGGCCTAATGCAAAAATCACATAAAACATGCAATCACTATGCAATCTAACTTAGCAAAACGATAACAAACACAATAAAATAAGAAAAGAAGAGAAGAAAGCTTGGGTTGCCTCCCGATAGCGCTTGTTTAACGTCCCTAGCAGGCGTCTGTTGAGCATTCAAGGTGGTTTAAAGCCATCGGATGTGTCAAGTCCCTATTTCTTCAAGTATGGGAAATTTACGGGAGATAGAATTGCAACCACTGACTTTTCATTAATTCCCTCCTTTTGGCTCTTGTCCAATTGTCTCGGAGGCTTGCTTGATCTTGGAGGACGATTCTTCTTCCTTCACCTCTCAAAATTAGTTCACCTCTTGGCACATCAATATGACTCAGCAGTAGGCAAAAAGGGCCTTCCAAATATAAGGGGAATGTTGTGGTCCTCATTAATGTCCACTTGCACCTAAGTCACATAAGGCATTTCCTGAATATTTGGACCCAATTAAGCACGAAACGGTGAGGCTTCCCGGATCCTTAAGCTTTGGAGGAGTTTTCCCTTCAAAATTAAATCGCACACTTGATGAGAGCTATCTTCCCATCTTCTTCCCATTTCTTCCCTCTTGGAGAGTATTTGTTTCATGTACTTCGCATACGAAGGCATTTGCTCAAGTGCCTCCGCAAAAGGGATGTTTATGTGGAGCTTTCGGAAAACATCCAAGAATCGGTTGAACTTCTTTTCTTCATTTTGCTTTTGAAATATTTGAGGGTAGGGAAGTTTTAGCCATGACGAAGGTTGTTTGTCTGCATCTCTCAAGATTTCTTTCTTTGTTTTTTTTTCTCGCCCACTCCTCATCCACTAATTTTTGTTTCTCATCCAAAACGGGTTGGATAGGGGTGGGGGAAGACAATCCAACCTTCCTAGGCTCAAGCTCATCATCCGAACAATATTCAACAATGCTTTCAACAAGTTTATTATTCTTCTCATCATTTCCACTTTTCTTTTCATCCTCGTGGTCTTTTGAACTATTTACCTGTGGGCTAATCACCTTACCGCTCCTAGTTGTTATAGCCATACATTGCTCATTTCCTTTAGGATTGGATTCGGTGAAGGCCAGAAACGAGCCTTGAGTTCTCCCCATCATTTGCTTTGCCAATTGGCCTAATTGGTGCTTTAAATTATTGATGGAAGCTTCTTGATTCTTTATTATTGTCTCTTGATTCTTCATCATTGCTTCTTGGCCCTTAAAATTAGCTTGAGTGGCTTGCATGAACCGGGCAATAATATTCTCCAAATTGCTTGAATTTTCTTGAGGCGGCTTTGCTTGAGAATTTGAGCTTTGCGGTTGTTGTCCTTGTCTCCAACCAAAATTAGGATGACTACGCCACCCTGGATTGTAGGTGTTAGAGAAAGGATCATGCTTAGGTCCTTGGTTTCCCATGTAGTTCACTTCTTCTTGCCCCGCACCTCCAACCACACTAATTTCACAATTGTCATTGGCATAATTACCTCCACAAAAGTCACACACCGGGCGGCTTGAACTGGGCCGCTTGTAATTGAGAATTTTGTAGTTGAATGGACCCAGATTTCTTGGTAAGAACGCCATTTGTGCCTTAAGTTCATTATATTCATCAAGGTCCCAAACACCTCTCTTGGCCAATGATCGAGAACTAGGCATTTGATAATCATTATTAGCCATAGTTTCAATCAAGGCTTTTGCTTCATCAGTGTCTTTTGACTTAATGTTCCACCTGCCGCCGCTTCTATCATACTTGGGAATTCCAGTTGAGACCATTGACAAATGTTGCAACTTGTTGCCATGTTTCTAACTTATGATTTGGACAAGCGGTTAGCAAAGACTTGAACCTCTCCCGTGCTTCATAGAGTGATTCACCATCTTTTTGTGCAAAAGCATTGATCTTTGACCACAACTTGATCATTCTTGATGGCGGGAAGAAACAAGATAAAACCTTGCTCACCAAATCATTCCAAGTAGTAATGCTCCCATGATGATGAGTTTGAAGCCATGACTTAGCTCTACTCCTCAAAGAGAAAGGAAAGAGCCTTAAGCGAATAGCCTTATCCGAAGCTCCATTCATCTTGATAGTATCACACAACTCAATGAATGTGCCAATGTGAGAATGTGGGTCTTCACTCTCTAGTCCTCCAAATTGATTTTGTTGCACAAGATTCAGAAGTGATGCCTTTATCTCAAAATTGTTACAAGCCACTGCGGGTCTAACAATTGGAGTTCCACATCTATTGGCCTTAGGGGAAGTATAATCCCCATTGTCCTCCTTTGCCCATTGTTTTTCGGTCATGATGACAATTGATACTTCAACTTGCGGTTCTTGCACATTGGTAACTCAACTGGGTTCTTGCACACTAGAAGATGCTCCTTCTATATTCTTTCTTTGTTTGGCTTCTTTGCTGTTCTTTCTACAAAGCTTCTCGATTTTAGGGATTGTATTGAAGTTCACTTGGGTCAATCGTACCTCGCATACAAGGAAACAAACGAGTAGAACAACACCAAATAGAGCAAGTACAAGTTAAGCTTAAAGTAGACAATTATGCAACTTCTAAGAGAAACACAAAGAAAACAAAAACAAAAATAGAAAAGAAAAGAAAAAGTGTCTAAATTAGGAGTTCCCTTTGGTACTCATGATATCGGTACACCGATCCCAAACAACGGCATCAAAAACTTGATACGATTTGGCAAGTGTGTGCCTAGTCACAAACAAATGTACGGTGGTGAGACCGGATATCGTTCTCGTGGGATCGTGGACAAGTACCACATCTCAAATTGAGCTACTATTTAGGCGATTGTTTGGAAGGAAGGGAGCTCAATTAACATGCAATAAAACCAACAAAAGTAAAATATTTTGGTATTTTCTTAATTAATGATCAACAACAACTTGGAAAAGAGACATAAACAATATAAAAGGCGCTAGGGATCCCATTTCATCCAATTATGCATTCGGGTTCCTCATAGACAAGGAATCCTTTGAATTATTAAAACCCTCATTATCTTAATTCCTATTGGTTGGTTGAAGGTCAAATTCCCTAAGTTAACTAACCCCTAATTCCTTAGGTGATTAATTCTATCGAGCTTCACTAATTACCCTAATTCCTTAGATCTAATTAATTAAGCCGATGATTAAGCTCCATGAATTTTTTTGACAAATCACACTAATCAAATAACCTATCCCTAGATTACTCAACTAATGGTATTAATTACAAGAGGCAAACATCATCAATCACTATTCCTAGCATATCAATGAATCCAAAAACACAAGAATGGTAGCTAAGCATTCAAATGTCATTAGAAATAGTAACTAATACATCAACAATAAATAGTTCACGAGAATAAAGTAGATAGTTAACAAAACATCAACATAAATGAACTACATCATCTCCCTAGCTAAGAGGAATTTAGCTAGACATGCTAAACCCTAGAAAAGAGGAAAAAAAAGAAGAGAAAAGGGATAGAACTCTATGAAGTAGAAGGTAGCTGATGAAGGATTCCTCCTCCTTCTCCTCTTCAACTCAAGAAATTGCCAAATTAGGGTTAGAGGGAGATATTTTCGTGTGTTTTTGCTGTGATGGGTCGTTCTAAAATGAGAATGCGGGTTTAAATACCCAATCGAAACGAGCCAGTGCGCTGAGTGCTAGGCGCCGTGCACGAAGCGGACTTTCCACGACCTGCTAGCGTTGAGCGTGAGTTTCGGCATCCAAGGCCTGCTTAGGCGATGCTAGTCTTCACAAAATTCTCTTTCTAGACTCTTTCATTCTCACATTAGCTCTACTTCCTTAATCAATTCCACTTTTCTTCAAGCTTTTCCACCTTTATTGAATCCTAAAATGATGAGAAAATATACCTTAGTTAGATTGCAATAAAAAGGGAACAAGACAACTAAAAATTAACCTTAACTACAAGAATTATTAAAAAAACTCAAAAAAACTAACAAAGACTCAACTAACTAAAAATGGGGACAAAAGAAGGATAAAACCATGTAATTGGGAGTAAAATCCACTCAAGAAAGGTATAATTACTTGATAAATTAGCGAATTATCAGAAGAGCTCCAAGAGAGGAAGCTACTATTATTAGCCCGGACATAGTTTGGGCTATGTATCTTGATGAAGAGGCCGAATCTAGTAGGCCAAGGAAGAAAGTAAAGACGAGGAAGAGGCGATGCATGCTAATGAGAGTGTGGCGTCCGCTCGGACCCCTTAAGATAACTCTTTCTAGAACTCAACTCTTTTTTTTTCTTTTCTTTTGAATTTTCTGGTTGCATGTGAATACGTGGTTAATAAACAAAAACCATAGTGTCATGGGGTCTTGTTGGTAAGTCTTGATGGGATTAATTGCATTGAGCCGAAAATTGAATGCATGCGATAAATATTGAAAAACTCCTGATGTTTTTCCTTATGCATTTGAAAAATAATAAAAATTGATCCCCATGAAAAATTGAAAAGCGACTTTGAGATTTTTTTTTGATTGCATGATTTATGAGAAGTTTGGGGTGAAAGTGTGCACATATTAGGGATGCATCTCGGTCAAATAATTTGCTAAAAATGTCCAGATGAGGAATTTGAGCCTCCAACATGTTCTTGAAAATTGTGTGAATCACTTTCAAGTTGAACTTTCCCGGATTTGCTTGAATCTATGCATGGTTTGCATATCTATATGTTGCATCATACGATCTAGGCATTGTTTCTTTGAATTAGCTACTTGACCAAAATGAACCATTCCTAATACATGTTCCATAGTTAGCCAATTTTAAGGCTAATAAGCCTATTGTTTTCTTAATAACCCTAACCTTATAAGCCGAAAATCCAGAAAAACCATGTTAAACCGATCTTAGGATTTAGGAGAGCATGAATGCTTAGCAAGAAAAGGGTTGTTTAGAAACTAAGTTTGGGGGTGGCTACAATGAGTTATCATGTTACTTGGGAATGAGAAAAATAAAAAATAAAGGTTGAAGCCAAAGGCAAAGAGAAAAAGAAAAAGGAAGAAAAAAAATACCAAATGGCAAATTAAAAGGTTATCAAGGGAAAAAGGTTTGAATCCACCCAAAGCAAAAAATATAGAAAATTGAAAAAGGAATTAGAAGAAAAATAAAATAAAGGTGTGAAAATTTCATGCTCTCTTGATTCCTAGGGACTTAAAGCCTAGTACCTTTGTATATCCTACCTTTAGCCAGGCCTCATTACAACCTTTAAAAGACCTTTTGATGTTGCAAACATGTTTTTGTGGGGACATTGTTAGATGAAGATCAAATCCATGGAAGGTGCACTTGAAATGTGAATTTGAGTGAAAATTTGAAAACCTTGACAAATTGAGCCAATGAGTGAATTACTAAATGCCCTTGTGAGGTAGGCAATTGTTTGAATTTTGTGATCTCCCTTTTTGTGTGTAACTTGGATCCTTTGCTTATATTAATGAATGCATGATTGATTGAATTTTCACGGTTTAAAAGTAGATGAAGTTGGGAATTGATTAATTAAAGTAAAGAAAGAGAAGGCATCGATTGAACTTGAATTGATGGGATGGCATGAAATTTGGGGCAAGGGTGATTAAGTCCATTGAGCTTACCTAGTTTTGAGTCTTTCAAATTGTTAGTTTGCTTGGGGACAAGCAAAGTTTAAGTTTGGGGTATTTTGATAAACCTTTGGTTCATCTAGTTTTATGACTAGAAAGACCTCAATTTTGATACCAAATATGGTAGTTCATTCTCGTTTTAGCCCAAATCTGGCTTTAATTGTTCACAAATGACATTTTGAGTTTTAGGAATAATTTCTAGTAATTTATTCTTTTTCTAGTCAAAATAAAGCAATTAATACTACTTTTTATTTCGGGTTAAAAGTGAAGCACTGGGAAACTTGGATTAAATGAAGAAAACAAGCAAAAGGAATTTCCAAGTTCTCGCCCATAAGACAAAGCTCGCCCAAGCCAGGACTGGTGTTGAGCGGGAATTGAAGTATTTCGGTCTCGCCCGGGAGACAGGGGCTCGTCCGTGAGCCGGCGAGAGGTTTCCAATTTAAGTGCTCGCCCCACGAGCGAATCGTAGAATTAGACTTCTTTATAAAGCTTGTAGTGTTGCGAATTGAAGTATCCAATCCTATTATTGTGTGAGTGGCGTCTCATTTAGGTTTCTGAGATAGTTTTATTGTTTATATTCATGTTTTCTATTGAATTGATGATGATGAAGCACATTATGAGGAACTAATCCTCTTTCTAAGGAAGGCGATGAAGTCGCTCATGTGGCGACATAGTGATTTTGTGATGTTTTCTACTCCCTAATTCTCAATTCTGTTTCTTAATTATGTTTTGTGTGTGTTGATCATATGAGCTCATGATTAACTAGTCAAGTGTGTTGAGTCCAACCGGAGATTCATGCTTTAGGACTTGAATTGAGAACACAAATTGAATATTAATAGGAATATAATAGGAGATTTGTGCAATCATTATGGGGAACCAAGAACTTAATGAATCTTGCATGTTTTTCATCATAGAGATATCGTTGATTTGCATGTTTATGTATCTTCTCTTGTGCTCAACCGAGGCATTAGGATAATTTCGGGTTTCCGGTTGGCATGTAATTGAACCTAGGGATAGAAAGTAATCACCTTTGATCTATGTTTAAATGGGTTGGTGGAATCATGACCTTAGATCTTCTCCATTTGTATTTCACTTAATCTTGATAATTGCTCTTAGTTTAATTTGTTTCTAGCTTAATTCTTGATAATTGGTTACTACTTGAATCTACAACAACTCTCTCTCTCTCTTGACTTGGTCAATCCTAACTACTTCCCTTAAATATTGAATACAATTGGCCACCCAATCCCCATTTTCGATCTCGGTAGTTTCTTACCGTGTTTTATTACTTTCTTCGATCCGGTACACTTGTCGGAGTCCCATCACCCGGCCTTCCAGTTGGGCTAGTGATATCTCTCTGAAAATCTTCCGCAGCACCACCTGATCCCTCCTCATAGCCTGTTGGTTCTGCAATAGCAGAACCATGTCAGATGATCGTGGCCTCTAAGGGAGCTGTGCCGCTGGTCTCTTGGGGGGTGCAGGCTCAACAAAGCAATGGCGGCGTATGTACTCTTTGTCAATCGGATGATGGGGAATCTTCACTACCCCCTCAGTCACTGGCACACCTACCCTGCGAATCATCTCTATGATCAGGAACCGGTGGGCTAAAACCTCCTTCGGTGCCCTCGAGTTGGCCTTCTTCTGAATGTCTTGTGCTATGACAGCCCTCACACCAATGGTCTTTTCCTTCATGATCGCATAAATGAGGTGGGCCTGGGCAGCAGTAATGGTAGGCTCGTGAGAGCTAACCATCAGGTTGGTGTGTACAAATGCCGACCATACCCTGGCTACCGGTGCCAGATCCTGTCTCCTCAACCTCAGTAGGTTCCCAGAGGTCCCTATTTCCCATTGGGTTCCTGGCCTACAACAGGTCTCCAAAATCTCAGCAGCCAAACTCTGCACTGCCGGCATCAGCTGATGCCCACTTCTATCCTCCCAAGTGATGGGGATACCCAAGCAAGTGTTAACCTCCTCCTTTGTGAAAGTCACGGGCACCCCTACGACCATGGATATGCACTGGGTCATCAATGTCGGGGTTGATAGAGCTGGCATAAAATTCCTGAACCGGTTTGATAACAAACCGGCGAGGAAGACCAGCCAACATACCCCAACCCTTGGTGTTAATCTATCTAGATATTGGACGCGTAGTTGTTCCTAACAAGGACCACTCTTCTCTCTGTGAACATTTCATTCTGCATCACCAACTCCCAATGCTTCTCATGAAGAGAAGTTCGGGAGCTGGGAGTAGAGGAAGCAGCCCTAGAAGAGGAGCCCTGTCCCTCAGAGAACAACTGGTCATCCTCCTGAACAGATTGGCGCTTCTTGTGCTTAACGGTCTGTTTCTCAACATTTTTCTGGGGAGCCATAACACGAAAATCGAAAAAGTCCCAATACAGTTCATAGCGGTATGTACAGATAACTAAGAATTCAGAAATCCATTCCTAGTCACTAACCGAGGGGTTAGATTATTTGGACACTTTTTCTCTGTTGCAAAGTTGTCAATCTGTCAAACTCCTACTTGCCATGGCTGCATCTCAAAATTGGTTGTTAAAACAACTAGACGTTAACAATGCATTCCTACATGGTGACCCTGATGAAGAAGTCTACATGACCATTCCTCAAGGTATCACTCATGCCAAGCCAAACCAGGTGTGCAGACTACACAAATCCTCTATACCCTCAAGCAAGCAAGTAGGCAATGGTTTCCCAAACTTTCCAGCTCTTTTTGCACCTTCTAGGCTATAAGCAATCTCACCATGACCACACATCTTCACCAAGCATTCTGGCTCTCAATTCACTAAATTGTTGGTCTATGTTGATGATTAATACTAGCTGGAAATTGTATTTAAGAGATTGAGTCAGTTTAGCAATTCCTTGATGCTAAGTTCAAAATGAAGGACCTTGGTGATCTCAAATATTTTTTGGGATTGGAGGTAGCTTGTTCAAGAAAAAGCATCACAGTTTACCAAAGAAAGTATGCTCTAGATGTGCTTTATGATACAGAACTTCTAGCCTCAAAACCTCATCCAATCCCATGGCCAAGACAACAAAGTGGCAGATATCCCCTTCCACAAGTGATATTGACCCTGATCTTACCTCCTATCGAAAGTTAGTTGGAAGATTGTTGTACTTGGGCAACACACGGCCTGACATCAGCTATGCAGTCCAACAATTGAGTCAATTAATGTCTTCTCCTTCTCAGGCTCATTTCCAAGGTGCAACTCGAGTGTTGAGATACATCAAAGGCTTGTTAAGTCTCTAAAACTTCTGATGTGCATTTGCCCTAAGTTTTGATGAAAACTAAACATTTGTTAATGATTTAATTGAACTTCATATTGGTTGTTGACCTGTCTATCTGGTGTGCAGAATATTAAGTGAAAGGTTCTTTTACCCTATTTGCCTATAGACACTCTTGATCTGTCTTGAAGATCACATGTCTTATGAGTGAGAGTCAAGCTGTCTGCTGACTGGATTATTGACTATCTGCATTAAGGATTCAACATGTTCGTTTGAAGCTCTCACTTGTCTGTGGTCCTTCGATAAGGAACACAAGGACAAAGAAGCCTTTAGGAGTTGTCCCCTCAAGCAGAAGTTACTGATGCTTTCTCTCTCACGCATATCAAGAAAGTCAGAAGGTCAAAACTCACAAGCAACCTATGAACTCAGAAACGGAGTGCTTCTAATATGCTTTATTCCTAGTTCAACTGGGAGTTACACGAAAAGGGAAATGTGTTCAACAAAGTATAAAAGCAACCTGCACAATTCTAGTTTGGCTGCTGCACAAAGCATAAATCACTGAACTTACGTGTTAGAGTACAACCAACGTTCCTATTGCATTAATGGCTGCCCAAAACGACTCTATTGCATTTAATGGAGTTCAGCTTGAAGCCAAAACTTGAAGGAATGACTCTAACAGACTCTAAATGATTGGAGCCTATAAATACAGAAGCCATTGAAGATGAAGACAGAGAATACACAACATTACACTACTAGAAAACTTGAATTTTCAGACGAAATTTTCGGACGGAAATGTTTCCGTCTGAAATTTTCCAGAAATTTTGACGGTTTCAGACGGATTGTGTTATTTTTTATATTTTCCTTGATCCGTCTAAATCCGTCCGAAATTTGGAACGATTTCAGGCGATTGTGTTATTTTTATATTTTCCTTGTTAAGTCGAAATCCGTCCAAAAATTTCGAATATTTTCCTTGAATCGTCAAAATCCGTCCAAAATTTGGACGGATTTCATGTTGATCGTGTTTTTTTATATTTTCCTTGATCCGTCAAAATCATCCAAAATTTCGGACAAATTTCGACAGTTGTGTTGTTTTGTTTATATTTCTTACATCTGTTCAAAATCCGTCCGAAAATTTCGGACAGTTTCTACACAATTTGTTATTTTTTATATTTTCCTTGAAAAAGATTAAATAATTTATCTTATAAATATGATAAAAATATTTAATCTTAATAAATTTAAAAAGTAAACAAGATTTATGAACAAAAATTAGAAAACATATTTAGACTAATAAAATGAAATCAATCCCTATTAAAGCAATCCGTACTAGTTTAGTTTGAGTAATTAAATTACTCTCTCCTTCCCCCATCAGACAGTAAACCCCCTTTCTCTCTTTCTTTCTTTCTTTCTCTTTCTTCTTCTTTCTCCTTTTAGACCCATAAACCCCCTTTGATTTCATTTTAATCTTAAAGAATAAACCTTGTTTTATGAAATTGGGACTTGTGAATTAGTGTTTCCCTAAACCAATTTCATTATTCTTTGAGTTAAAATGAGTTTTCCCCAAATTGTATTTAGGAGGGCTAAACCCCATTTTGATTTTATTTGAAGTTGGTTATGTTTTTGTGAAATTAATTATGATTTATTGAAATTAAGACTCATAATTGAAGATTACCAAGTTCTCTTTCATCATCCTATAATCAAAACAAAGTTTCCTAAAATGGTATTGTTAAGAGTAAGCTCCAAACATGATTTTCTTTGAAAATAACCTTGTTTGGTAATAAGATTAAGTGTTTAGATCGAATTAGAATGTGTGTTTGGTCATGCGTAATTGATTTCTTGATTTACGATTGTTGCGCATTGTTTGATTCCCTCTCTGAGACGTTTGACACGGCTATGCTTGCTTGATGGAGTAGATAATTACAGTCTTGGAGCTAACGTGAGCATTAAGACGAGGATCCTTTACTTGTTTGTTTATTTTCAATTACATGTAATGAGTGTTGCAATTACTCATGGACTGATGCAAGATCTAGGAAAACATATGTCTGTTTGATGGGTGGATGAGTGGAGTTTCCAAGTTTCTTCTTTCATTTTGTTTGCTAATTGCTATTCTATGCAGAGAGAAAGTGAGAATGATTTAGAGAGAGAGATAGGAATAAGAAAAAACAAAGGAGGGTTATTGAAGTTTGAAGATAGGTGCTGAAAAAAATAAAATAAAACAAAAGGAAAGGGATATAAATGAAATGAAAATGGGATGATGTTGTTTCTCTGCTAATTGTAACACCCTAGTTTTTACACATATGATTAATTATTTTATTTGGATGTTTATGTTAATTTTGTTATGTGGTTTAGTTTGAGTAATTAAATTACTCTCTTCAAATTATTTTATTATGTGCGTTAGTGACTTATTCAGTGAATGCACGCTTACTAGACAATAAGTTACATTATTGTCACTATTATTACCAGTACAGAAAAATATTTTAAATAATAAGATTAAGAGAAAAACATTTTCATATTTTCATTCTATTTAATTTTAGAGTTGAAAATAAACTGGTTTGACATTTATCGGAGATTAAATTTTGGACCGAGTATTTTCTTAGTTGATCGGTTCAACTATTAATCTTTACTCTAATTTGAATTTCGAAATCATATATTTATCAATCTTTATTTTTAGATTCCAAAAAAAGTAAAAACATGATTATTTTAGGCTTAATATTTATCACTCATTTTGTACATATTACTAAATAATTAACTTAAAAACCTAACTTTCTTATGTCTCTCTCTCTCTCTCGACGCCTCTCCCTCACTTTCTCTTTCTTTCTCTCTGCTTCTCCTTCTTTCTCCCTTCTTCTTCTTCCCCCACTTCTTCTCCCCCCAAACTCAGCTCCTCCCTCTTCTTTCCTGTTTGGTTCGCGGCGCCAATAGGGAGGCCAACGTCCGGCCACCCCTCTCAGCTACACGCCGCCACCCCTTGGACGTCCATCATCGTCCAGCCATCGCCTGGTAGCGGAGAAGACGACGCGCGTTCTGCTTCGTTTCGCTCCTCCTGTTCACGTCGCGCCTCCGCCACGGTTAGCCTTCGGTGTTGTCCAAGGCCGTTCGAGAGACGTCCGACCACCGCGCCTGGTAAGGAGCCTCACGTAGGGTCGTGTGATTTCTTCCTGAACTGTTGTAGCAGCGCGAAAATGGAGCTCTGCCGCTGTCTCGGGTTGTCCGCCATCATCACCACCTTAGGTCGTCGTCACAGTACCTCTTCCCTTCTCCTAGGGTAAGTGAAATCTCATCTATTTTGCTCAGATTTAGAAAAACCCAAAATTGATTTTAAAACCCTAAACCCTAGCTTTTGAATTCAGAGTTTAATTTTGAAATTGAACCTTGTTTTGTGCAATTGGGACTATTAATTACTTATTCCCTAAATCAATTTCATCATTCTGTTGAATGTTCATTTGCGCAGATTGAACAAGATACCAATAACTACTTTGACTTTTCATGAAACCATCTTTGAAGCTTCTATGTTATGAAATTATAAAATTCAGTGCTAATTATTTATGTTGCAGTCATATAGCTTGGATGCAGTTATTAGTTATTATTGTAATTTAGTTTGTGATAGTTTCAGTTGTGGCTACCCTTCTGTGAAAAGAATGCAAATTTGTGAAAGTGTGTTTTTTGTTGTGGGGACTTTACATGAATGATATAAAAAAGTTTCCTTCTTCATGTTGTTGGTGTGGCCACTTGTACAAATTGCTTGCTTTCTTTGTTAGGAACATGGTTTTATCATACTATCTCTTGGTTTAGTCACTGAACCTTGTTTTGACAACACAACTGTATTAAGTGTCAGCGTTTGATGGCTTGGTGTTTTTATGAGGGGATTCAAGGAACTTGTAACTGTTTGCAGTATCGTTTGTCATGTTCTGCAACTCTAGTCATGTAGCTTGCTAGTGGCACCTTGCATTCCTAATGATTTTAGGTATTGACTTGCAGAATTGTATCTGTTTTATTGTTGACATCATGTCTAAATT
Organism: Sophora flavescens; assembly: GCA_030762895.1. NCBI lineage: Eukaryota > Viridiplantae > Streptophyta > Magnoliopsida > Fabales > Fabaceae > Sophora > Sophora flavescens. The sequence continues at coordinate 179,391,029 of CM061062.1, read as the reverse complement.
GGTATTCTATGTATGTCATTTATGTAAATATGGTGGATGCACATGCTTGTCTCTATATTTGTCTCAGCAGCTGTTGAATTACGTCCTGACTGTGGTGTAAATCACTTGGCAAGTTTCTCTAGCTTCTTGAAGTTGGATAGCATCATGTTAAAGCTCATTTCTTTTTAGATTTATTCTAATTTAATGTTGTCATTTTAGTTGGTTGAGAAATTGTCTGCCAAAGCACCGGATGGTCCCACCAAGATAAAAATACCGTCTGCTATTGCTGAGGAGCATAATATCAAATGGGAACCCAAGTCGTTTGGAGATAATGATGGAAAGTCTTCGCAAGACCTGTTGGTGGGCTACTAGGCTTTGTTGATTTTGGATTATTATCTTTAGCTTATTTAATATAAAATGTAAGTTTGTGGTATTATATTATTTTGACATTATTTTTATTTATATGTTAAGGTTGGGCCAAATACTGTTGAGAAGGCTACTTATCCAGAATCTTCTCAAGGCCATGTTCCATCTGTTCATGATGAAAAGGCTTCTCCCAACATAGGTGCTTCCTCACAACTTAGACCGATGGATGATGTATCTACATATTCATATGAGCAGAATGCAAGTGGTGCCTCTAGAAAGGCCGGTGGCAATCAGTCAACGGCATCAGGGTGTCTAATCCGAAAACTAGACCTTGGGTAAATTTTTGAAGACAGTAATTGCAAATGAATTTGGGGCTTTTGTTCTTTCTATTGCCTGAATATTTGGGATTCTTTCTTATAGGAACTGGAAGACAAGAAATGGATTTTAGAGATTCGAGTTCTGAAAGTAGGAGTGCCTTTCCTATGGGTAAGCAGAATAGGAACATGGAATTCAAAGATGCTGCCTCTGTCACGGTGGGTGGCTGCCGATCTGCAGAACTTGCAAGCATGGCTGCAATAGCAGCTGCTGAACTTTCAAACCGAGAGAACATGACAAGGCAGTACTCAAGTGGGTCACATAGTTCTTCTGGCAACTTTTTTTTTTTTTTGGTTCATTACATGACCTTCACAGTTCACAGTGGCTTGATCTTCCGATAGTTTTTAAGTCATGACTTTTGGATTGCATGCAGCAATTGGTATTTGATTTTTAAAAGTTGTATGGTACCAAGGCTGTATTTTGTAACAATAGTCAAATTCATGATTTTGTGATTGAATGTGAAACTGCAAATGTTAGTGATCGGTGCCATATAATTCGCATAGATAGTGAAACTGTAATGTAAGTGAAGTGATCTATCACGGCCGTGATGGGCATCACGGCCTGGCCGTGACAGCTTCTGCCTTGAATGTTGCTTCACTAAATGGTCTGTCACGGCCGTGATGGGTATCACGGCCTGGCTGTGACAGATTCTACCTAGAAGGGGTTTGGCTCAGTTGACATGTCACGGTCGTGATGGGCATCACGGCCTAGCCGTGACAGCTTCTGCCTTGAACGCTTCACTAAATGGTCTGTCACGGCCGTGATGGGTATCACGACCTGGCCGTGATGGGTATCACGGCCTGGCCGTGACAGATTCTGCCTAGAAGGGGTCTGACTCAGTTGACATGTCACGTCCGTGATGGGCATCACGGCCTGGCCGTGACAGATTCTGACTTTTCATTCTTCCGTGGGAAATCCGTCCCAAATCCGTTGGAAAACAAAAATAAATCTGTCCGAACAATAACCAACAAAGTCACAACATCCGTCCCAAATCCGTTGGAAAACAAAAATAAATATGTCCGAACAATAACCAAAATCCGGATTTCCACGTTGTCCATATTCCGTCCGCAATCCGTCCGTAAATATTTTCGGACAGAATTTGGGACGGATTTTATAATTTCCCACGAGGCTTTTTCAGACGGGTGTCATTCCGTCCGAAATCCGTCCGAAATGAATTATCCGTCCGAAATTTGTCCAATTTTAGGTCCAAAATCCGTCTGAAATTCTGTCCGAAAAAGATGGATTTCTAGTAGCGTTAAGAGCCATTACTCTGAACAATTAATCTTCATTCTTTCAATATGTATTCTTCAATCATTTGAAGTTATCACACAGTCTTTCTACACTTCACAATTTCCACCACAGAATAATCGACATGCATTTTTACTAAAGTTCTCGATCCTCCTCCTTCAACTATCTCCTCTCCAAACTAGGAGTGATCAACATCTATTGGCAGCTTCAACACTTGCGTTGTACACATGTGTATTAATATGTACAGGGATGTAACTAGAAGTCGTACATAGGTGTTGTACACGGGTGTACGACACACTCTAATATTATAGTTATTATTCTAACAGCTTTGTCAGTTAGTTAGTTCAACTGACAGTTAGTTAAGTAGTTAGGAAGTTAGCTACCTACTTTGTACTCTATATAAGCATACTAACACTTGCGAAATGCAATTTCTGAGTTCATTCAATTCTTTTAAGAGTAGCAAGGCTCACAACTCATTAACCCATTTTTATTTATACAATAAAAAAATTATTTGTCTTAAGTTCATAGATTTTTTTAAAGAATCTGAGTTTAATTTTTTAAATATATCATTCATTAATAATATAATATGTTTTCAATTAGATATCTTTAATGTTAAATAAAATCAAAGTTTTTTCTTAAAAAAACGATACTAAACAACTTTTAGCTTAAAAATAGTTTTTAAGTTATATAAATCTTAAATTTACCAAACAACTTTAGCTTTAAATTTAAAGCTCTTATTTTTAACTTTTGTTATAAAGCAGCTTTGGCTAAAATATCATTTTGGTCCCTTAACTTATTTTTTATATTCAATTTGATCCACTAACTTTTAAAAGGTTCAATTTGGTCCCTTAACTTATCTCTTTGGAACCAAGTTAGTCCTCCCCTTCAACACAGTTAATAACATTGTTAAATAAGCTTCAATTTGGTCACTTATGTTTTAAATGTGTTTCAAATTAAACCTTTAAATTATTAACATGTTTCAAATTGGTCTTTTAAATTATTAACGAATTTCAAACCGGTTCTTTAAATTGTTAATGAGTTTCAACCCGGTCCTCAAAGAGTTAACACCGTTATTGACTAATTAACAGAAATGAGTAACTTGGGTCAACATAGACAAGTTAAGGGATCAAACTAAATATTTTAAAAGTTAAGGGATCAAACTGAATTAAAAAATAAGTTAATGGACCAAAGCGGTATTTTAGGCGGTAGCTTTTAAGCCCAAAAAATTTTGGGCCAAATGCTAGCTAAACAAGGTGTGAATAACAAACTCGAGCATATAAAACAGTGTGTGAATGACAAAATCTAGCTTATGGAGCAAAATTGGAAGGAACATTAATTTCTTTTGTTACCAATACTTTTAATTTTTTATCCCTCAACAATATCCTTTTTAAAATTTATTCTACTCTCAACACCTTCATTTTCTAATTATGCAGTAAATTAATATTATATTTTTTTCAAAACAAATTACATGAAAGTTTATTATTCATTATTCATAAATTAACTTTATTTAAATTTACAATTTTTTTGGTAGAATTAAATTTACAATTTTATGATGGCAAACACTCTAGTTGGGAGGTTGCGAAAACCAACCGACTCTAAGCAACTGATCGATGATTAGCCTTTTAGTCAGTCCATAGGGTCGAAGCATGTGGGAATATCTCGAGATGCCAATGGTCCTAACTATGGCGGTTTATAAAATTTTTCTTTTTACAATTTTATATCATATCATTTATTTTGTTTCTTTGATTTTTCATGATCAAGACATTAGCAAAAACTAAAATAACAATTTTTGGTTTTAGCCAATTTCAGCTGTTGGTCCAACACATGTTTTGTTACAAACTCAAGTTGCAGAGGATCATAGCTCTACAAAACACCGTAACCCTCGAACTTCACGAACTGCTCGTTCCAAACACTACAAAACAATACACGTCTTTCGTTTTTTCCCTTTTCCCCCCTATAGAATCCTTGCTTTCTTCGTTTTTAATTTTGTTTTGGAGCAAAATCTAAGATAAAAAAGGTACCATTCTTCTTATTCGATTTTTGCATGTATGTTTCTAATCATGTTTCGTCCTTGTGCTATCCATTGAATGCTTAAATCCTTATTTTGGAATTATATAAATATCTATCTAATTAATTATATCTCATCGAATGCTTAGAATCCTTATTTTGCATATATATTTCTAATCACTTATATGAATCTCATTCCTTGTTGATGCTATATATTTGTGTTCCTTGCTTTTTGGGATGGAAAATTGTCTAGAGAAATTTGTTTTATGTGTAATAATCATCATTTGAAAATATGATAATCCATATAGAAATCATGGAAAGGGCAATTTTTTCAGATAGCTTAATAAACTGATGGATCAGTGTCATGCATGCACAATAAGGAGTTTTGAGGAAAACGATGATGGAACTCATAATGCAAAGAAAGTGTTTTTTTTTGCATGTACTTGAGACTATTGTTAAATGTGTCAATGTAGAGATAGAGATGAAGATGGGGCTACCCAATTTGGCCATTGCAGTGGTAATCTTATCCAGCTTGAATGCAGTGGTTGGGATAAGATTTGTGATTGATAGAGAAGAATGCTTCTCTCATAATGTTAAGCATATAGGGGATACAGTCCATGCTTCATTTGTTGTGATCAAGGCTGATTTGGCTTGGCACTGGCAACATACTCAAGAAGGTGTAGACCTAGTGGTAAGCACTATTTATGTCACATATTTCATACATAGCCTTTAGGTGAAATTTCTTTTCTGATCTTTAGAGAGATTCCTCCTTATTAAAAATTGATGTGTAACTCTTCCTACATGGGGGTCTTTATGATTTTTGTTAGCAAGGACTGTAACTTCATATTCTATAAGATGATTTGAAAGAGTACAGATTGAGGTAGATATGGTGTTTTAACTCACCTTCTAGTACTTTTCCCAGCATATAGAATCAAGGAAGCTTCCAGGCCTAGCAATTATCCTATTTTATTCTCAAGAATGTTACTTGGACATCCAAATTTTGCTTTACACTATTTCAATTACTACATGTCTTTGGAATTTGGATCACTACCAAAGTAACCAATCCTAGTACTGAAATATGCTGGCAAAAATAACAAGATTTTTCATTTCCATAATAACATCACTGATTTGTTCATGTAACTAATATCTAGGATATGGTAATTACATTTTTTTTTTAATTTATTTTCTCACCTGTGGTGCCAAATGCCAATTAAAGGCATGTGAGAATAAAATTCTAAATTGCACTGAAGTTTATCTTTAGATGCCATGAAAAGGTACATTTTTTAAACATTATCAATATTCAGTTATTCATGGAGGACATAAGGATCATGGTGAAAAAAAATGGAATTTCTTCCACTGTTGATGAAATAATATCTCTACAGTACCCTCCCTGTTTCAAATTGTATCTATATGTTGCATTAGAATGTTTCAGAAGTCAACTATTGAATCAATGTTTTCTTTCTTTTTTAATTTTTGAAATCATTAGGTGAAGGGACCCTCCGGGGATCAAATTCAAGATTTTCGCAACAGTATAAGTGAAAAATTTGAATTTGAGGCTCGAAAAAAAGGTCTCTACAATTTCTGCTTCACCAACAAGTCTCCCTATCATGAAACAGTTGATTTTGATGTGCATTATAAGCACTTTTCATACTATGATCAGCATGCAACAGATGGTGAGGGAATCTTGAACTAATTAATTTGTTACATTCAAGTTGGTGCTGGTCCAGTTTGCAACTGTGAAGCATTCTTGATTGGTGAGAGTTACTGTTGATATCTTAATCTTTGCAGAGCATTTTAATCCTTTATTAGAACAGATATCAAAGTTAGAGGAAGCTCTTTACAACATTCAGTTTGAACAGCATTGGCTTGAAGCTCAGACAGAACGCCAGGCAATCGGTAAATTGCTCCTTTTCTAGTCTGAGTAATTGATGTAAGAGAAAGAATAAGCCCTTGTAGTTGTAATCTACCTTGGTCTTGGTTTAACTGAAATAAAAACTAGTTCAACTTTGTTTTTTCTTTCTGCAGAATTTATTGATTAATTTACCCCACACCTGCAATTTTATTTTATGTCCCCACATATTCATAAAACCGGTTATTTTTCTTTAACCTGAGATTTCAGACTTCATGGTTAATGACTAACTTTATATCTTAATTTTATGCTGTTAATGTTAATTTGATGTTTAGCTGAAATAATTTCTGAGAATAAATGTGTCTTGTTAGTATTTTGTGCACACAAGTCCACCAAGAATATTCTTTACCAAGCAACTAGTTTAAAACAGAATAGACTGCATTCATCTCTCTCTCTCTCGCAATTGACTTAGCTGAATAGCCTGACAAATTACATCTTACTATGAGTTTACTATTGCAATTACAGTAAATAATGCAATGAGCTCCAGAGCACTTCAAAAGGCCATGCTTGAATCAGCAGCATTAATCGGTGCCAGCACCCTCCAAGTTTATCTCCTTCGCCGCCTCTTTGAAAGGAAGCTTGGAATACCCAGAGTCTAATTATCACATTGCAATGAATTGTAGATGTTGAAGCCAAACTTCCTAGTCCACTAATTTTTGTTTGCATTTCTGGGTTAAATTGCATGCATAGGAATCACCATATCGAAAAGATATCTTGCTGTTGTGCTACACACAAAGGATAAGTGATGTTAACAATGCTGTCTCCGTGCTTGCTAGCTGAGCCCTGTTAAATTTTGCGGAAGAAATGGGCCAAATACTACATAAATGTCACCAGAGTTCACGTTATCAAAAAGAATTTCTGCAGAACTTGCAAGCATGCGACTGTCTTTTCCAGTTCAGTTATGATAACTACACACCCAAAATTGACACCTGATTAATCATATATAAATTTTTTGTTAATTCAATTCATTATATGATTAATGAGTTATATGAAGCTTGTTTTTCACGATCATGTAAATATTTGATTAATCACATACAAATATCTAGTTAATTCAATTTTTTATATGATTAATGGATCATCATCAATTAACCAAATATTTACACGTGATTAACCATATAATAAATTGAATTAACCAAATATTTATACCGATTAACCAAGGTGCCAACTTTGGATGTGCAGATATCATTTCTCTCTCCCGTTTTGCCATTTCGACTCATAAAGTTCCTTACAAAAAATTGCAATCTTGGTTTTTTGTTCTTTTTGGCTGCGTGTAATTGTAATCTAGATGAGAATAAGTACAAACTAACTTAAACGTAGAGAAAAAGAAACCATTCTAAAAATAAGTATCTCCTCGATAACAATAATTAGATTAGGTAACAAAACCAATCTTCATAGCCTATTTGTTATTCTCAGCTCGATTGTCAAGCTAAGTGCTCCTTAACATGCTAAATATGTCACGTATGCAAGAATATGACATGTCTAGTGAGCGAAAACAAGAAAGCAACTTTGTCCTCCATTCATCAACTATTCTTTTTCTTTCTTTCCCAGTTTGAAAGAGTATTTGGAACCAGGAAAGAACAGCCAGCTAATGGTCACCAATAGCAAGGCACGCAATATAAATAAATCGAGGCAACGAAATTAAAGGAATAAATAAGTTCACAGAATAGGATTTGTTTGATAATACAACGAGGAATACAATGTGACAAGCAACGCTCTATAGCTCATATCACAAGACAAGGCAAAACAGGAAGCGACCTTGTCTCCTAACAATAAACCACAACATTGATACACACATACAAATAATAGACTGTCTTCTTTTCTATCCTCCACTGCAGCTCACTTGTACAGCACATAATCAAAAATCCAGCAGAATTCACTTATGGCTCTACAGCTCCTATCTTATCTTTGAGAAAATACTGTGGAGCTAGTTACACATAAACACAGTTCTTCTGTCCAAGCTTTTCACAGGAGAAAACATAGCTATGAATCCGCAGGAGGATTTTGTATGCAGCAAAACCATTTTTTCTGAAAACCAAGTGAAATCAGTCAGGAGGAATAGGTAAATACATAATACATTCTGGCTGTGAATTAATTTGCATGCTTGCATATATTTAATAATTACATCTTCGACAATATATTTAATAATTTCTTTTGGGTTTTGACACTACAATCCTTTTACATTTATCCTAATCACAGTTTAATATTATAAGGATTGCAGACTGATACCACAAATAGGGGGAAAACACTCAGCAGAGATTATATTTTATTTACTACGAAAATACTGTGTCAACAGGTCTTGGATTTTCTTAGACTAACATCTCTTACCCACATATATATTAGGTCGCTTAGAATGGCCTCCTATTGTTTCTCAAATCATTTCATTCAAAAGAGACACACATCACAATCAGCATTTGCACAAGCTTAAAACTCCACCTCTCCAGACAAGCAAAAATATCTCGTGTAAAGATTATATATAAAACCAGTGTGTGTGTGACATTTTGGATAGAGATATTTAATCAAGAACATCTTACACTCTGAGCTTTGCCAGGATCTAATGCAGGTCTGCTATGAGGATCAGCGGCAGCCTTTCCTGGTGACTCAGGATTGCCACCTGTCTTTTTCTCTCATCCCTAGCCTTGTTAAAAATCACTGTGAAGCCCTCAGCCGAGGCTGGATCATTGACATCCCATTCACCAAATTTTGGTAGTGGCCGACCCTTTTCCTATGTGATAATCACATTATCCAATGTAACATAAAGTCAACAAATTTGAAAATTTTCTTTATTATGCTTATCAATTTGATATTTGATAAAAACTTATAAACTTCAGAAAAATTATAGGTAAGGATTGATATTTGATAGCATGCATGCCTCAAATAATAAAGAATAATAATGTTGGGTGCAAGATACCATTAACCATAGAAGAATGAAGATCGAACATAACCCTGATTGCTTAATTGGTGTGGTTTGATTAAAGGCAATTGTTTTAGTCAGTTAAGAACCCAAGATTCCTGGTGATCATAGTAATGTTTCTTTGGATTCTTCTAGGGAATACTCATGTAATTGGTTCTTCCAAATTCTTATTCAATCTCCAAAAAGGGGTGTGTGTATTGAATTGCAACCCCCCTTTGCATATCCATAATCCACAACTCCCTCAAAGGTCAAGTCATCATTTGGACTTCCGCAGCACATGATATAACTAAAACAAATGATTTCTTGCATGTTCACAAACCAATCAAAGTTCTCTCATTTTTTGTTTGTTTCGGTTTTTAAGTCAGACTAGTAGCAATTTATTCCTACAGTGTCCAGCAGCTAAATATCTATGGTTTAGAATCTTTTGGTATCCATGGGGGATGTTGGATCTGTCCTGCCAGATTGGAATAAATTCTATACCATTTCAAATATTTTCCTGGTAGCAAACAGGGAAGGCTGCGAACAGGGAAGGCCCTTTGGTAATGTGCATGTAAGCAGTTATTTAGCTAGATTTCCTTAGTTGATTTGTCTTTCTTTTATAGTTTAGTTGTTGATCACTCTTGGTTTCCTTCACACAGATTGCTTATTTTCAATTGCTTTACTCCCCTACTTGCTCTTTCTAATAAAATTCTGTTATTATATGCATGTAAGCAGTTATTTAGCTAGATTTCCTTAGTTGATTTGTCTTTCTTTTATAGTTTAGTTGTTGATCACTCTTGTTTCCTTCACACAGATTCTTATTTTCAATTGCTTTACTCCCCTACTTGCTCTTTCTAATAAAATTCTGTTATTATATGCAAATATGCTTACTCTACCTGAGGTTGTTTAAGCAACATGAATGAAAGTTGGCATGTCATAACTAACAAATATAACAGACAAAGAAAAATGAATGAGAGCAAAAAAAAAAAGAGACAAATTATGAGGCAGCAATACAGAAAAAGAAGGTTGAACCAGAATAGAACAAATTGTTTGCTTTGTTCCCTGTTTTCTATTTTCATTTCCAGTTTTCAAAAATAATTATAAAAATGACACCTTATTTTCATTTTGTTAGGAAACAGTAAGTTTCCAATATAAGTCTTTGACAACGGGAAACACAATGAACATATGATGACATTTTTGCAATTATTAATGAAAACATGATATGAAAACACAAAACTAAAAACAAAGCAAATATGCCCAGGAATTCTGCACTATAAACCCACACAAGGTAGAAAGAAAATGAATTCAGCTGGAAATTATAAAATATTAGATTTACAAGCATGATACCAATAACAGTAAAGGAAAGAGAACAAAACACCCAAAAAAAATTATCAACAAAATTAAAAAAATAAGGTGATAAAAAAGAATTAGAAAATGAAAAAAAAAAAAAACTCTTATAGCTAAACAGCATACTTAAACTGACTTCCATTAAGTCATTAACCTAACCTAAGGCAAAATAAAAACCAACCAATACATCTAAGTTATTTATTTGACTTCCGCATATACTAAAGAACAGCATCCTAAGACTACTTTGTTCTCACACTGTAAATTTGAGGATCAAATCACAAGGCATACAAGCTCAATTATAGAATCAAAACATTTTTCCAAAAAACGGAGCTTGCTAATCAGTAGAAATTACAATCTATCACACTATTTCATTCTACAAAAACTCCTATCTCAACGAGTTCCTCGTACACAAAATAAATAAAATAATTTGTTTATGCAAATAATCGAAGAAATGGATTAAAGTACCAGAATCCAGAAAAGAAAAATAAATTTATTGTACGAACAAATCAAAATCGTCGTGAAATCCAATCGTTAATACAGCAAAAAAGAGAGAAAAGGTAAATCGTCGATTGGGGAATCGAACACAACATATCAATACAATAATCAGAAAGAAAACCTCATCAATTCGGAACGATATAAACATAAATTATCACAAAAACAAAAATCGCGAAAAAAGTAAAGAGAAGAAAAACCACATACCGACATCAATACGAGAGTGGAAATATTTTCTGGGAAAAGAAAAGGAGTGAAAACGCCAATAAATAAAAGGAATCGGAAAAGGTAGAAAATTCTGAGAAGGAAGAAAAATAGAGAGAGAAAGAGAGAAAGAAAAGTGTTAGAGAGAGAAAGTGCGTTTGTGTGAGTATTGATGAAGACCTTGAGGCTGTGTGAGTTGGGCTGAAAATGGGCCTTACGGTGATGTATAACGGGGTTTCTCTGAACGCCGTTACATGTTCGAGGGAAACGGAATAATGGCCGTTAGATTGGAGGTGGGTGGGTTTGGGAAAAGTAACGGAGAGGTGAGCTGGCAAACGGAGACGCCGTCAAGTGCTGTTACTTTAATTAACGATGCTTTTTTGTTTCGTTTCTTGGAAGGGAGCGTATTGGTTCTGAGATGCTAGCTTTGGATTAGCATATAAAGATACTTTTTGGTGAAGTAAATATATTGAAAGCGATGCTTTTAATGTTGATGAGTGTATTTGAATCAAGAATACGTTACGTGATAACTAGAAATTAGCTTAAGATAATGATTAGCAAAAGGAAAAACAGTATTTTAGTATCTTATTTTTATTTTTTATTTTATTGTTATTAATTTAATCTCTTATATTTTAAACCGTTAATCGGTGTTTTTTTTTTTTTTGTTACAGTTTCTTTACTCTATTAAAGAAGTATTTTTTTTTTTGATAAGCAAACTATTAAAGAAGTAATGATTTGTCATAAATCAATAATGATATGTTATCATCACGTCACGATCCCATTATTTTCATCTTAGTTAGCAACATTATTACTGACATGTTATTAATTATACTCCCTCCTATCTCTTATATAACTTCTGTCTGCGAAAAAAAAATCACAGGCTTTTTTATCTAATATATAAATAAATTTTAAATATTAAAATATCTTTTATTTAATATAAATTTTGTTTTCCAATTATTCATTTTATTCCCAACAACACAAATTTAATAAATAAATAAGATGAAGGATAATTTAGATAATAAATTTAATTTTTTAAATAAAATTAATAATATTAAATGAGATTAACTACCCACCTTAATATGTATATTTTATTTAATTTTTACTTATAATAAAGATTAAGTATAACTGAATCGGGCTATACATTCATTGATGATGTGAAATTTAAAATACCAAATTAAAATATATATATATATATATATAAAAGAAATAAAATTAAAATATTTATTTTATCAAATATATAATTGTTATAATAATTAGTTCCTCTGTACCTTTTTTTTGGTTTATAATTACTCAAATCTTATATCATGTTATTTTATATAACATTATAAGAGTATGTCCAGCAAAGCTGGAAAAATAGATTATGTTGCTAATCGATTATTTGTATAATTAATTATTGTAAAAAATGATTATAATCAGAATCTATTTTAATTTGGGTATATTTACTGAAAAACGATTTTAAGATAATCTATTTTATTTGGGTGCTACAAAAAAATCCACTTTTATATAAAAAATTACGAAAAAAATAACGGAGACAATGTTAACGTATACGAGGGAGAATGAGAGAAAGGCCATTTCGCTGATAGTAACATGAGATTTGGAGAAAAAAGCTTATTTTATTTTATTTTATCATATGGTTGGAAATAGCTTTTTTTTCAAGAAAAAACTTTTTTCTACAATTTAAACTAATTGTCAAACATAACAGATTATCTTCAAAATAGCTTTTTAGATTAAAAAACAGCTGAAAATGGGAAAATCTATCATTTTCCAAACACACTAATAGGATGAATTTCACGGGAGAAACTTGAATATGATTAGGGATGGCAAAATTACTCGTATCCGCTAGTATCCGCATAAATTACCCGTAATAGGTAGTAAATGGATACTTACTAAATGGGGATGGGGATCATGGTACCCGCCTCGTGGATACCAGTATATTTATAATAAATATTTTTTATTAAATATATAATATATATTATGATAATTTCTATCATTTTGAGATGAAATAAATTTTATTTTCTATCTTATTTGATACTTTTTAGTGGTTAAACTCTTAATAATAAATCTTTTAAAATATATATAGTATATTATATAATGTTAATATAGTATAATGTTATATTATATTGTATAATTTTATTTTATTTTATTTTATTTTAGACTCTTAAATACCCGCGGATATCCATGGATATCCGCTACCCGCATAAATATCCATGAATATTGACGGGGATAGATACAGAAGAAGCGGTACTCGCACCACCCCGTCCCGTTACCATCCCTAAATATGATTCCTCGTGATTTTTTTTTTCGGGGAAAGAAACTTTATAAGTGCTAGTTTATTATTCTAATGTATTTCTGGATTTTTGAAGACAGATAATTGAATATGTTCTGTTCCGTCCAAATACATCGGATGAGAGATACTCGACCGAAGAAAGCTTAGTGGGAGTGTTTTGGATTGTGCTTGACAGAATGTGAATTCTGCTCCTACGTATCCAAATGGGAATCAAAGCAAACGTCGTTCTTAGTGAGGGGGTTGGACCCCTATTTATAGAGATGTTTCAGGATCAGGTTCCGAGATATACGCAGAGATATTAGGCTCAGGTCCCTGATTATGCGGAGTGATATTCGGATCAGTCATTTATGACTGATCCGCGAGGGACCGGGATGTACTTTCCTGGCGGGGCGAGTCCGAGTACTTATCATCGGCTGGCCCGGTGTGCTGATATATCCTCGGCCTTGGAGGAGTTTGGGCTAAGGCCCGTAGCCGGGGTAAGGTAACCTCGGTCAATCCAAAGTGTAGACAAATCCTCGGCCTTACCTTCTCGGCCGGTACACAAGCCCCCCGAGCTCCGAGCTTGAATAAGCGAGAGAGCTGATAAGCATGAAACCGAGCTTATTCTTCGGCTACACAAGCATCCGCGTTCCCAGTTGTCATTTCAATCAAGTCTTCTCTCTCTGTCAGAGAAAGCAATCATTCCCCCTAGTACTTCTGCGGCACGCTTCGGGTAAGAAACCCTAGAGTTCCGCGCCCATGTAATGGGGGGAAAATCAAAAGTCGCGCCCTTTGGGTTGGACGGGACGTGGGCCGTTGATCGCGCCATCAACCGCAACAACTATAAATATCCCCAAGTCTCCCCTTATTCCGCCTCTCAGCCTACTTCCCTTCATTCTTCAGCTTTGTCTTTCCAGCCTCTGCGACTATCTTTCTGCCTCTCACTCTCCAGATATGCCCATCCTCCTTCCTTCTTTTAAAGTTTATCTTTGAATTCCGGTCATGAGTTCATCTGATTCCACCGAATCAAACACCTCTCCTCTGGTGGAACGGGAGGTTTCCCCCATTGGGGGCTCTCCTTCCGCCTCTCCTATTTCTCCCCAAGGGCCGAACGTCGGTCCGGTGGGGTCGTCCTCCTCCGGGTCGTCTTCTTCCGGGTCTGGTTCTTCTTCCCCACAAATCTCCCAACCCACCACGCGCAAACGACGCCAGCGGGTTCCGAAAGATCCTGTACCCGATATTACCCTCCCTGGGTACACTTGGGTCAAGGGCGAAGTTGGCGCTTACCTTTCTAGTTATCAGACTTTGGACTCAATCGCTCATCTTCGGTCCCAGATTGCCATTTCGGCCTCTGGGGACGAGTCCGAGTTCATCTGTTCTCCATGCTCGGATGCTGAGTATGTTTTCCTCCGGGCTCGTCCTTCCGAGCCTCCTTTTACGTATATGTACAAAGCACTTGTCTCTCACCTGCGCGTCTCTCTTCCTTTTACCGACTTCGAGTGGGACGTTCTGAGGACTATGAACGTCGCACCTACTCAGCTTCACCCCAATAGTTGGGCCTTTTTGAAAGCCTTTCAAGTTTTATGTGCATACATCGGGATGGAGCCTACTACTCCCAAATTTTTGTATTTTTATCAAACAAGGTTTGGCGAGAAAATCGGGTGGATCTCCCTCAACGGTCTGAACCGAAGAGGGTTGATCAGTTTGTTTAAATCTTCGTACAAGGACTTTAAGGTTGGTTTCTTCCGAGTTCGTCCCTCAGATTCTCACCGTTCTTACTTTTTTGATGAGGATGGGTGTGCTAAGTTCCCCTTGTATTGGCAATCGTCTCCCACCAAATTTGTCGGTTTCGAATATGAGTCCCTTCTTGTCGAGGAGAAAAGGGATATAGACACCCTAGAGAAACTTTCTCGGCCTCCCCCTTGCGGACGTCTCCTGAAACTACCCTTCTCATCAACCCCGAGAACTGACTTGAAAAGTAAGTACTCGGCTTTTTAGTGCTGGAATTTTTTCTGTATTTGTTGTTGATCTAACAACTTTCTCTTTTTGGCAGTCATTATGGGGAAATTTGACTTCTCGAAGCTTGTAAAGGCTGCTGCTAAAGAGGGTCAGGGGCCCTCCTCAACTGAGAAGAAGAAAAGACCTCCTCCAGCCAAGGTCTCTGCAAAGGGGGCTTCATCATCCGCCCCTCAAAAAAGGAAGAGGGTAGAGGTTGTAGTGGACACCGAAGATTCTCCTCTTCCTCGTCCAAGTCCCCCACACCCGACTGCCCAGGAGACAGGAACCGCAGGGCGAGAACAACCACCTCCTGCCCCCACCGAGCTGAAATGGTACAATACTTCTCTGAAGGCAGGGACTTCATCTCTCTGGGGTGAGGACTTCAACCCCTTCCCTTCTTTCGACTCAAACTTCTTAAAGCCCGCCGATCTTTGGCTAATTAAGCAACAGGGGGCCCGATCTAGCATGGAGGCCCTCTCGGTCTACTGCCTTCGGGCTGCCGCTCTGGCTCGTTTCTGTAGCCGAGAGTTAACAGAGACCGAGAGGAAGTCCCAGCAGTTGGAATCTGAATTTGCTGCAATTGAGAGGCTGAAGGGGGATCTCACCCGGATTTCCTCTGAGCGCGAGGAGCTGGCCCGCGATAACGAACGCCTGACTGCCACCCTTGACGAGATTAATACTCGGAACTCCGAGCTGGATTCTCGAGCGAAATCGGCTGAGGAAGACAAGGCTCGGGTTGAAGGGGACAAGGCTCGCGCTGAGGAAAAGCTCAAAGAGGCTCAGGCTGAAATTGAGCGACTTAAGGCCGCCCTGGAGGCTGAAACCAAGGCCAAGATGGAGCTCGAGGAGGACGTGAAAGAGGCCACCAGCTGTATTATCATCGATCATCGAAAGGGTTTTGACAAGGCAATTGCCCAAGTTGAGGTTTTAGCCCCTGGCGTTGATCTTTCGGGAGCCGATGTAAATAAGGAGGTGGTGAATGGGGAACTTGTCCCCATCATTCCTGAGGAGGAAGAAGAGGTAGACGTGGTGGGGGATTCTCCCGAGGGTCACATTGAGGCCGAGGAGAGTCATAGGGGCGAGTAACTTAGCTTTTTGTTTTTCTTTATCCCTTGTACTGGGCTTGTGCCCCTGTAATTTGGCTTTACTTAATGAAAACTGTTACCGTTTTGATGATTTTCCGTTGTCTTGTAGCCTCTTGTTTGGCCGAGATACACTTGTGTTTGGCCCGTTTAAGCAAATCCTCGGTTAAGACCGAGGTAATCAACCGTCTATGTTAAAAAATGGACGGTGGTGAAACACATGTTTCACACCTTACGCATGCGTTCACGCATTATACGCTTTGGAAAACTCACGCATTTACTGCTTCTTGTAGAGTTCCAAGATTTATGCTTTTCAATGTGTCATTTTCCATTGAATATTCGTTCTTTCCGTACGTCTATTCCCCACGCACCATCACTCATTTCACCGTCCTTTTCTTCTTATAAATAGGACTGCTCATTTGTTTCCCTTCTTCATTCTTCATCCTCTTGATCTACCAAGCTCGTTCTTGTGTGACCCGAGTAATCCTCACCCCGAATACTTCCACAATGCCACCAGGGGTTTACGTTCCTATCTCCCAGTTAACATCCTTTTTTGAGCTCAATAGCTGCCAAAAAGGATGTAATTGGGAGATAGGATCCAGAATTCCTTCCATACTTTAATCCAACAAAAAGGATGTTACCTGGGAGAAAAACAGGCTTCGGGAGTGGAGAAAGGGGTAGAGGCCGTCTACTCCCGGATCCAGCCGAGCACCTCATCATCCAGCTTTCTCAGGGGGAAGTGACTACATCCTCCCTTAAGAGAGAGTCATAGCGTTCGATCGGGGGGACCGGGGGCCGACTGGACTTGTTCCTGCTCTAATTGGGGGGACTACTGTCCCGTCGAGCGGCCCTTATTTTCAATTTCAGCGCTGTGCTTGGTTCCCTTAATGTACTTTTCAAGAGTCAAACTTGGCTTTATATTTGCTTTACGCATTGTACTCGGTTTCCTTAATAAAATAATGGCTCGTACTCGGCCTTTATATTCGCTTTACGCATTGTACTCGGTTTCCTTAATAAAATAATGGCTCGTACTCGGCCTTTATATTCGAACTTTGATTATTTGAACTCGGCTTGTAACAATTTAATCGGCTCGTACTCGGCCACCAGGCTCAAACTTGGCCTTAGAAATTTGACTGGCTCGAACTCGGCCACCAGGCTCAAACTTGGCCTTAGAAATTTGACTGGCTCGAACTCGGCCACCAGGCTCAAACTTGGCCTTAGAAATTTGACTGGCTCGTACTCGGCCACCAGGCTCAAACTTGGCCTTTAAAAATTTAATGGCTCGAACTCGGTCACCAGGCTCAAACTTGGCCTTAGAAATTTGACTGGCTCGAACTCGGCCTCCAGGCTCAAACTTGGCCTTAGAAATTTGACTGGCTCGAACTCGGCCACCAGGCTCAAACTTGGCCTTTAGAAATTCAACTGGCTCGTACTCGGCCATCAGAATAAGATGCCTGCAGAGTAAATACATCGGCAAAATAAGAGAACATAAAACAATATTCATAATAAATTCTTTTATTGGATGGAGTCTGCGGTGTGCCTCGTTAAAACCTCCCCGGTCAAAACCCTTTTTGGGACAAAATACCGAGGTAGGAAAAAGAGTACATCACCCGACTATATACATCAACTGTAATAAAACTTTAAATGAGAAGCATTCCAAGTCCTCGGGATAGGCTTCCCTGACAATTCTTCTAACCTATGTGCCCCGTTCCCCAGGTTTTCTACTACTCGGAATGGTCCTCCCCAGTTTGCTGCCAACTTGCCTTCCGTGTGATCCTTCCTTGCCTCTCCTTTTATTCTCAGTACCAAGTCTCCACGCAGAAAACTCCTCGGCTTCACTCTTGAATTATACCTCCTAGTTGCTCTCTGTTTGCAGGCTTCTTCTCTGATTTTGGCCTCCTCCCTGACTTCCTCTACCAAGTCAAGTTCGACCCTTAAATTGCTTTCATTGTCGTTCGGCTCATGTTGCATACGTCGGAAAGACGGTTCACCAACTTCCACTGGGAACATGGCGACAGTTCCACACGTCAGCCTGAAGGGTGTTTCTTGAGTGGTAGATTGAGGCGTGCAGTGGTAGGCCCAGAGGATACTCGGTAACTCTTCTGCCCAAGCTCCTTTGGATCTTCCTACCCTCTTCTTCAGTTCTCCGAGGATGACCTTGTTAGCTGCTTCGGCTTGCCCATTGGTTTGGGGGTGTTCAACCGATGTAACTTGGTGTTTAATACCGAGGTTGTCATAGAATTCCCGTAATGTCTTATCTACAAATTGTCTTCCGTTGTTCGTGATGATTGCGAAGGGAATCCCGTGCCTACAGATGAGGTTCTTCCACACAAACTTCTGTACCTTCTCGGCGGTAATCTTCGCCAAAGGCTCCGCTTCAATCCATTTTGTGAAGTAGTCCACCGCTACTAGCAGGAATTTGACTTGACCTTTGGCTACAGGGAACGGCCCCAATATATCCATTCCCCACATAGCAAACGGCCAAGGCGAGTTTAATGTGTGAAGTCCTTCAGGAGGGGTACGATTTATATTGGAAAATCTTTGGCACTCATCACATTGCTTCGTCCATTCCATGCAATCAGCTCGGATGGTAGGCCAATAGTACCCTGCTCGGACTACCTTGGAGGCCATTGATCTACCCCCGCAGTGAAAACCACAGATTCCTCGGTGAACTTCTTCCATGACGTACTTGGATTGTGCCTTCGTCAGACATTTTAGCAACGGTACCGAGAACCCCCGTTTATACAACTCTCCGGAGATGATAGCAAAATGACTTGCCCTGAGTCTGACTTTTCTGGCTTCGGCATGATCCGAGGGCATAGTTTCTGAGGATAAGTATTCCCATATGGGTGTCATCCACTCTCGGTCAACCAGCTCGCTGGCCATCACCTCTTCTGACCCGATGCTTGGTTCATTGAGGGTTTCTTGAATAACCGTTCTATGATGACCCGGCTTCTTTGTACTGGCTAGCTTGGACAGCAAATCAGCCCGAGTGTTTTCTTCTCGGGGAATGTGCTCAATAGCGAATTTCTCGAAGTTGGAAATTAACTGGTTGACCTTGCATAAATACTTGGTGAGCTGAGGCTCTTTCGTTTGATACCCTCTAGATATTTGCCCAGTGACTAGCTGTTAATCACTCCGGCATCTAACAGCCTTCGCCCCCATTTCTTTTGCCAGCATCAATCCTGCAATCAAAGCTTCATATTCGGCTTGATTATTTGAGGTCTTGAACTCAAACTTTAGCGATTGCTCCAGGATCAGATCTCCTGGGTCTTCCAGAATCACCCCAGCTCCACTGCCCCTGACATTCGAGGATCCATCAACATACAAATTCCACCATACCTCCTCGGATATTGGCTGCGGGTGGAGCTCAGCTATAAAGTCAGAGAGACATTGAGCTTTCAGCGGGCCTCTCAACTCGTATCTTAGGCCGAACTCGGATAACTCTACCGACCACGCAATCATACGTCCTGCCAATTCGGGCTTTTTGAGGATCTGCTTAATCGGGTGATCAGCCTTAACAATCACCTGGCGACTTTGGAAATATGGACATAATCGCCGAGCTGCGGTTACCAGAGCTAAAACCAGCTTCTCAATGACTTGATAGCGAGTTTCGGCATCATGAAGGACCCTGCTGATGAAGTACACCGGCATTTGAGCTTTCTCAATGACTGCGCTGATGACATTCTCGGAGGCTGACAAGTATAGGTATAACTCTTTCCCTGGGATGGTTCGAGTTAATATCGGCGGTGAAGATAAAAAGGCCTTGAAATCGACGAAGGCCTTCTCGCATTCCTCGGTCCACGCGAAGGTTTGGGGCTTCTTTAGTAATCTAAAGAGAGGCCGAGCTTTCTCTGCAGATTTGGGCAGGAACCGAGATAATGATGCGAGCCGTCCTGCAAGTCTTTGCACTTCTTTAACGTTCTGTGGGCTTCTCATCTCAATCACAGCCCGACATTTATCAGGATTGACCTCGATTCCCCGGTGCGTCAGCATGAAGTCCAGAAATTTTCCACCCTGGACACCGAAAACACACTTCTCCGGATTCAATCTCATGTTGTACCTCCTCAGCTGCTGAAAAATTTCCTCTAGATCTTTGGGGTGGTTATCGGGGTCATCGGATTTCACCACCATGTCATCCACATAAACTTCCATAGTTCTGCCGATTTGTTTTTCAAATACCTGGTCCATGAGCCTTTGGTATGTAGCTCCAGCATTCTTCAGCCCAAACGGCATCACCCGGTAACAGTAATTCGAACCCTCAGTAATGAAAGTTGTTTTCTCCTCATCTGGGGGGTACATTCGGATCTGATTGTACCCGGAGTATGCATCCAAGAAACTCAGAATTCTGTATCTGGAAGCTCCGTCCACCAGTCTGTCAATACTCGGCAAAGGATAGGAGTCTTTCGGGCAAGCTCTATTCAGATCTGTGTAATCGGTGCACATGCGCCACTTGCCGTTCGCTTTTTTGACCAGAACAACGTTGGCCAGCCAGGTAGTGTACTCTACTTATCGGATAAAATTGGCTTTGACCAACTTCGCTATTTCCTCTTCCACAACTTTTCTCCTTTCTTCGCCTAGTCTCCTTTTCCTCTGGGCCACTGGTTTCGCCTCGGGACAAATTGCCAGTTTATGGCATAATAAGTCGGGATTAATTCCCGGCATATCAGATGTGGTCCAGGCGAATAAATCGGCATTGCTGCGTAGCACTTGCTTTATTTCCTCTTTCGAGTTCGGCTCAAGGCGACCGCCGAGTTTAGTGCATTGATCAGGCTGTGAGTCGAGCTGGAACTTTTCTAACTCCTCAATAGGTTGTGGACGTTGTTCCTGCATGTCCATCCTAGGATCCAATTCGACGGAGTTAACGGAATTCACCGACTTGTCTTTCCCCCTGTCTAGGGTCTCTGCTGGTGTAGGTTTAAGTTTGCTCACACGCAAACTATCAGCATAGCACTGTCTGGCCATCTTCTGATCCGCCCGGACAGCAACTATGTCCCCCGAGTTGGAAGGGAATTTCATCGTGAGGTGGGGAGTAGAAACCACAGCCCCTAGCTCATTCAAAGACGGTCTTCCGATCAGGATATTATATGATGTTACTGCATTGATTAACACATACCTGACCATGATAGTCTTGGATGCTCTGCCATCCCCAAAAGTAGTCAGGAGGTCAATGTATCCCCGTGTATCAACTTGTTCCCCTGCGAAGCCGACGAGCTTACTATCGTACGGTTGAATAGACTTCTCTGGGATGCCGAGCTTCTGAAATGTTGAGTAATATAAGATATCTGCCGAGCTCCCCTGGTCAACAAGGGTTCTTTTGACCGAGAAATTAGCCAACTGCACGGTAATTACCATGGGGTCATCTTGATTAGGATCTACCCCCACAAAGTCTTCATCAGAAAAGATAATGGGTGGGGAATTTCTCGGGGGTTTGCCAGATACCGAGTGGACAGCCCGAATAGCGCGCAGGTGCTTTCTCCGAGCTGAACTTGTTGTGCCTCCCCCTGCGAATCCACCTGAAATGGTGTTTATCACGCCTCGAATCACATTATCCTCTTCTCGTCTTTCATTCTGGCCCCCTCTGGTTTCTGTTCTTTCATTATTTCGTTGACCGCCACCCCTCCTCGGGCTTTGGTCACCTTCTCTCCTTCTGCTTCTGCCCCGCCTCTCACCGTTGTTGTGGTTTCTCCGAACAAAATTATTGAGGTGGCCAGCCTGCACCAACTCTTCAATCTTATCTCGTAGGACCCAACACTCCTCGGTGGTATGGCCAAAATTACGATGATACCGACAATGTTTCTGTCGGTCAACATTCTGGGGGGTGTGGCCACGATTAGGGAGCCGCAAAAGTTCCGCATTATAGGCCTCCTCTAACACCCGAGCTCGGTTTGTGTTGAGGGGAGTATAGTGCTCATACTTCGGTCCCTTCTGGAAATGCTCGGACGGGCTTTTGAATTTCGGTTTATCACCTCTGGCCCTCCTCTTCTCTCTTCCTTCTCGTCTGTCAGCATCATAGGTTCTCTCCCTTTTCTTTGACTCCTCAACTTCCTCCATATTGATGAATCCCACAGCTTTTCTCCTCAACTCATCCATACTGGTCGGTGGCTTCCGAGCCAAGTGTCTGGCGAAAGGGCCAGGCCTTAACCCGGTCAAGATGGTGTGTAGTGCAACATCA
The DNA here is from genome assembly GCA_030762895.1 of Sophora flavescens. NCBI lineage: Eukaryota > Viridiplantae > Streptophyta > Magnoliopsida > Fabales > Fabaceae > Sophora > Sophora flavescens. The sequence goes on along the minus strand of CM061062.1, from coordinate 179,368,691 downwards.
GCACTGAGATTCCGGATGAGGACCGCCTCTTTGCTGAATCTGGCCATGAAGTCGCGCAGGGACTCATTCTTTTCTTGCCTAAAGTTTACCAACGTGGCCGAGGTTTTTTGATGGGCCCGGCTCGTGGCAAACTGAGCACTGAACTTAGCCACGAATGTATCAAAGGAGTCTACCGACGCTGGCGGTAGCTGGGTGTACCAGGTCAACGCAGCATCCTTCAGAGTGGTCGGAAAGACTTTACACATGACAGCGTCGTCATCGGTAAAGAGGTACATCTGAGTGGTGAAAGCGTCCAAGTGGCGCTCGGGGTCTGAGGTGCCATCATATTTGTCAATGCTGATTGGCTTGTAGTTGGCTGGTAGGGGAACCTCCATGATAGCGTTTGTGAAGGGATGCCTCGGCTTCCGCACGCTGGCCCTGTCATTAAGTCTATTTGTCTGGAGTGAAAATTATGGGGCCTGCCTAGGAAATCCCTCCTCCTCTGCTCGGTTGGTATGATGGGAAGCCCGGAGTTGTGGGCCCCCTTCCCTGTGCAAGTTTCTGGACCCCTCATTCTCAGGTGGTCGGCGCTCTCTCTCGTGGGGAGAAGAGACAGACCTTTCCCTGCTCTGCTCTCTTTCGCGACGGCTGTTCTGTCGGCGGATCTCTTCGTTCTCTCTTCTCAGCGCTGCAATTTGCGTGAGAAGCTCCTGAACCATGGGATTGTCGGCCATTGCTGCTGGGCCTATGGATCGCTCTCCGTTATCCCCGTTGTTGGCATTCCCTGGCTCCTCCCTCCTGCAGTTCCCGCTCCTCGTCCTCACCATTTTTTGTGGTATGGGAAAATATTTGCTTCGATCCCCACAGACGGCGCCAAATGTTCCGTCCAAATACCTCGGATGAGAGATACTCGGCCGAAGAAAGCTTAGTGGGAGTGTTTTGGATTGTGCTTGACAGAATGTGAATTTTGTTCCTACGTATCTAAATGGGAATCAAAGCAAACGTCGTTCTTAGTGAGGGGGTTGGACCCCTATTTATAGAGATGTTTCAGGATCAGGTTCCGAGATATACGCATAGATATTAGGCTCAGGTCCCTGATTATGCGGAGTGATATTCGGATCAGTCATTTATGACTGATCCGCGAGGGACCGGGATGTACTTTCCTGGCGGGGCGAGTCCGAGTACTTATCCTCGGCTGGCCCGGTGTGCTGATATGTCCTCGGCCTTAGAGGAGTTTGGGCTAAGGCCCGTAGCCGGGGTAAGGTAACCTCAGTCAATCCAAAGTGTAGACAAATCCTCGGCCTTACCTTCTCGGCCGGTACATGTTCCACCTGATTTCGTGACAAACCATGGCTCCTAAATCTCCAACCGAGTAAAACATTCACTAAATGGTTCTTTTTTTTTGGAAGACATCAATTAATACTTCAAAGAAAGCCTGTCTGTTGTTGAGTTTCTCGGACCTCATAGCTACAAGTTTTTTTTGCAGCTTTGACACAATAAATAAGAGGTTTTAAGTACATAAGGATTTTAATGCTCATACAAAATATATTTGATTGATTGTTGTTACACATACAAAATCCAATCAACATTTCATTTCATTAGTAGAAAGTTGAAATCACCCATTCCATTTCCATGAGCCTCACTTTTCAACTCTAACTAAATCCTCTTTTCCCGCCCATTCTCTTCCCTCTATTTCTCATTGCTCAGCCCCTTTTCCTCACCCTCCCTCCATTGCCCTAGCGGCATCCCACCACGTCACTTTGCTGTTGGAGAAATGCCATTGGTTATCCCAAGAGGCAAGGTGCAAAGAGTAAGAACGACCGAATCTAGGACGTTGAGGCAAGATACATAAAGTAAGAAGGCAAGTCGAGGATGCAGAGGCAAGTAGCACGAGAGATGGCGAGGCTAATGGTATCCGTCGGAAAGTGAGAAATGGAGAAGTAAAAAAATATGCACATAAAAGAACTTCCATTTTCTGATCGATTAGTTTTTTATGGAGCTTTTGATTTTTGAAACTCAACCTCACCGTAGACACATCTGGTTATTAACTCAACCAATTGAACTGATCGGTCCGGTTCGATTCGATTCTTATGACATCGAATAAAGTGGATGGAAAGAGGTGATTACAATTTTACCCCTTACTATTAGTTATGTTTTAATAAGTTGAGAGGACTTGTTTAGAAGATGGAAACTTTGACACCAAAAGAGGGAATCCCCTTAATCTCATGGGAGAACTCAAGATGAAGTGTGACTTGTGAAAACAAACCACATGAATTAGTCCAAAATGTAGGAGAGTGGACTGGAACTAAGGCATGTGAGGTACTTGTGAAAATGCTGTACCACTAGACTATCCATTTGATTGGGATATGTTCAAAATATATAATATAATATATAATATATGTGTACATATACATAATTTTAAAGTATATCGGTTCAAACCGAGTCAATCCGGAGACTTTCCTCGATTGAACCCGATTGAACCAGTGACCCATTAACCCAGTATCCTGACAGAGTCATCACTGTTCGGTTTTAATTACATTGGTTAGCATACCACCCGTTAGACCATCAACACCCCATATTCCTACACAATACTCTAGTTTTAATTTTTCCTAATTGCAAATTGCAATTGCAGAAGTCGGCATTTGCTACACGTATGGTCAGAATTTTTTTAATTGCCCTATTTGGTATGAAATATAAATTGGGACTGGCAGGATTTTAATTTCCCACAGAAATCAATTTTATATGTTAACTAAGAAACTGTTTGCCATCCTACTACCACCAAGAAACATTGCCACCACACCAACAGCTCAGTCACTGCAATGACATGAGTGCAGAAGTATGAAACTGACCCATCAAAAGTTTTGGTGCTCCTGGATATATAAATTTAAGTAGATGTGGCGAACCAGCAGAAAGGAAGAAGAAGAAGAAATGGAACGGGTGTGGATGGCTTGCGAGCAGAAGAGAGGAGGAAGAGAAGGTTGATGAAGGGGTTTTGAAATTCATAAGGTTAAAAATGTCATTTCATGCCCTAAAATAAAATGTGTGGGGGTGTAGGTAGCAGCTGCTTTATCTCATGCTTTCTAATCAACTGAGCTGGTCTGGACTCTGGACCAGCAAATTGTTGGCCCAAGTCAAATTTACTCCAACCCAAATGATAGTATGATACTAACCTCAAAGGCTCAAACAAAGAAAGGCAAAACGACGCCGTTTATGTCTTCATCTTCCTCGTGTCAAAGAGCTCGGTTTCTATACTCTCCTTTTCCCTCCCCTAAACCTCCCGCAACGACCAAAAATATGCATCTCACACAATGAAGACACACAAACTCCCTGCCTTGGCGCTCTCACGTGCCCTATCACGTGCACTCACCTCCGCCGCATCACAACCTGGATCGGCGTTCCCTCTGAAGACAGTGACCACCGCCAACTTCGAAGCCTCCTTGGCGGAGCTCAGGCACCATGTGCGAGCCTCGGATTTTGTGGCCATCGACCTCGAAATGACGGGCGTCACCAGCGCCCCGTGGCGCGAGTCGTTCGAGTTCGACCGGTCCGACGTCCGGTACCTCAAAGTCAGGGACTCCGCGCAGAAGTTCGCCGTCATCCAATTCGGCGTCTGCCCCTTCCGATGGGACCCGTCCAATAGCTCCTTCATCGCTTATCCGTTTGTTTCTTTCCTCTGTTTATGAGAGAATTGAAATTAGCAATCTGATTCTGATGTGAAATTGGATGCTTGGATGGGGTTTATGATACTAGTTATGGAATTGATTCTACTGTGTTGATGAAATTGAAAAAAATAAAAGTGAACTTAAGTTGCATAGTAAATTTGTTGTTAGATATATAGTCAAGTTTCATGAATGTATATTTTTAACTGGATTGGATGGAATTGATTCTCGCGTGTTAATGAAGTTGAAATAAAAAGTGAACTTAGGTTGCATAGTAAATTACTTGTTAGATATATGTATATTTTTAACTAGATTGGATACTACGTGCCTATTGGGCACAACTAATCAAAATCTAAAGATAAATTTAAAATGATTTTAGTAAGCACTTTGTTATCATTTTGAATTGTTATTTTAGTGAATATTGAGAATATATTTGGTTGTGCCCAAGAGGCATTATGTTCATGCAAGACCTTCTCTGTTAGAGAATATGCTTGGTTCCCAAGAGGCATGGTGTCCATGCAAGACCTTCTTTTGGATGTTATTACTTATTAGTGTAGCCAAATCAAATTTTATGGAAAATTAAATGGTGTCCTTTAAGCAGTTTAATAGTAGATAGTGTTCTGAATCTGATGAGATATTGGATGATGAGGTTGGGCATTGTGATGCTTTTGGTTGTGAAATTGAGCTTAGTGTGTTGAGAAAATTGGGAAAAGGTGAACTTTAGATTGTGTTAATAGGATACATTTTGGTCAAGTTTCAAGAGTATGTATTTTTAATTGGATTGAATATCAGTAGTGTTATTAGTCAAATAAAATTTTATAGAAAATTATATGGTTTCCTTGATGTTAGAGCAATTTTAATGGTTGGTTATGCTCACAACCATCCAAGTAAATGTAGAAATTTTTTCGGTTTAAATGGTAGTGGTAAGTCATTTCAGTTTTTAACCAGTTTGATGATGCAACATGGTTTTTTTGTAGTTACCATGTTAGTTCTTGGTAATATGGTTTTTATTTGGATTAGTAAAATGAAGAACATGACTTGATTCATTCAAAAGCTAGTTCGAATGCAGTTCTAGATATATTTTTAGAATATTTCAACCTCCAAATAATAGAAAAGAGCACGCTTTTGTTATTGATATTATTAGCTGTTTTTGTAATTGATATGGAATTATGAGCATGCAAAGACAGTTTACCAGGACTTATGTAGTAATTTTTTTAAATGATATTTTTAACTATTGCTGCTGGACATTGTTTCATTTTACACCTTTTTTCTTTGTTCATGTGATGAATGATCTGCTGCTGTTCTGATTTAGATGATTACTCTTTGTCAGGCACAATTTCTATGTTTTTCCACGTCAGGAGCTTGCGGGTTTGGGTCCATGTCATGAATTTCTCTGCCAAACTACTTCAATGGATTTCTTGGCTAAATACCAGTTTGATTTTAATGCATGCATACATGAAGGTTGCTTAATCTTCCTTTTATTTCATGCCATTGCCTTTGATATTAAGCTAATTAGATAATTAATGAAAGGAGTTTGTGCACCAATATCTGTCACAACTGTCCTCAACCACCGTTGGAGAAATTGGCGGCTTCCATACTTAATTTATTTGGGTGTATAACTGAGATGCTTGGGTGGTTCACTGGAAAAGGGGTAGTAAATGTTTGGAGTTGTTGCTATGTGACAGGATGGTCACAGGTTTGAGTTATAGAATCAGCCTCTTGCAAATGCAAGGTAAGGCGTCCTACTATAGCCCCACTATGTGGGTCCTACCCTTCGTTGGACCTTGTGTATAGTGGGAGCTTTATAGCACCGGATTGCCCTTTTATGGCGGTGTTTGGCAACTTTAAATAACCATGTATAGGTATGGTATGACTGGTTGTTAGATGTAGGGTGTTTGGTTTATCACCTAAATTTTTAAAAAGCTGAATAAAACTGGTTCTTGAAAAGTCCAACTCGAGTTATTTGTTTTCTATTCCTTATTTTTTCTAGACTGTCTCTTAATTTTCATTCTCCCTCTCTCTCTCCTTCATCTAAATTAAAGGATAGTTGGATAAGATATAGTTATGTGGACCACTCATTCATCCAAGGGTCAATAAGCATGCCAACTTTTTTTAGATTCAGATAATTACAATACAAGCCTTCACATTTATGTAAAGAAATTCAATATTAGAATACTTTTGGAAGTAATTTTGAACAAAACTAATCCTAATTTTAAACTGATTTGTTTTTATATTGACTTATGACTTATCTAGGTAATTCCATCTCGTACATACCCTTTTAAACTAGTTTTGCAAATTGCCAAATACCCCCTAAAGGTGCTGAAAGCCTATGATCTTTAACTAATAACCACAGTTTCAATCTGTGATGGGATTATGGCAGTGGTTGATTTTCCAACAAAGTCTGTCGTTGACTCATAGGATAGGCATTTGGCTGTATGTATAATTTCATCATGGCTTCTATGATTGCTATAGTTTGAGAATTTGCACCCTTGGGTAATGTCAGGAATATCTTATTTATCCAGAGAACAAGAGAGGGAAGCAATAAGGAGTTTGCATTCTACATATGATAGTGAGTGGTCAGACGTTTGTAAATTAAAAGATGTTAGAGACAAACCATTGGTCAGCATGGCAGAGATTTTGTTCACTGAACGAATGAAAAACAAATTCAGTGAATGGCGTGATGGGTTATCACAGGAGAAAAATCGAGAAGACCAAATTCAAGGAATTTCAAAAGACTCAAAACAACAATTTCAAGTGATTTTCTTTAAGATGCATCCAGCTCTTAGACTTAATGGATTCACCTCTCACCAACTTAAATTGATTCAGTTGGTAATGTTGTTATTATCTTGTCCTTTCAGTTGATATGTTCACATTATGTATTGACTTTATTGTCTTATCGATCAATGTTCTTTGGTGAAAGACATTGTATACATATATTATTTTATACAATGGCTGAATTTTGCTGATTACTAGTTGAAAAAATTTCAGGTCATCAGAAAGTACTTCAAAGATCTTTGTTATGTCTGTGTGAACAGCGAGGCTTCTGGTTTACAACAAATAGTTGTATATACAGACTCGAAAGATGAAATGAACTTACTTCTGGTAATAAATAATTTTCAGGGCATCTTGATTAGTTGAGAAGCTACTTGAATCTTGATATTACTTTTTTTCCATTTTAAATTATGATGTATGTTCTACATTGCCAATGATTTTTGGAATCTAATCCCTCCTGCACTTTTGAAATGATGGTGGAGGGGTTAACTGACTGAATCTTTTGATTACCACTAAAAACGGAAATCAGAAGTGACTTTATGTTGCTTTGTTTCTACTTTAGAATCTTGAGATGACTAAGCATTTTCTGGAAACAGAGCTTCACCCTAAATTTAGTTATGAATGGACACAATAAAATATTCAAAAAATAATGCGCCTATTTTCTATTGACTATAGCATAGAATTTGGCATCACAGTGCCAAAAGATGAGAAAGCTAATAGAGTGGTGAGATGAACTGAGTTTTATTGACAGCTCAGTACCTTATTAAATCCTTAAAAAAGTGTCCTTTAATTTCTTGCAGAAGGAGGTTAAAGAGAAAAATTCCAGGGCGGCAGAGATGAAGATCCAAGCTGCAGTGGGATTTCGTCATGTTATTGATCTCCTTTCCTCAGAACAGAAGTTGATAGTTGGTCACAATTGTTTCCTGGGTATCAATGTCATCCCGAGTCGTTAACAAGCTATTTATTTTTATAAGCAACTAAGATGATATCTATCATTCCATGATGCAGATATTGCTCATGTCTACAGCAAATTTATAGGTCCTCTTCCGGCGACTCCTGAAGAGTTTGTCACCTCTGTTAACAAGTACTTTCCACACGTTATTGACACCAAAATACTCTTGAACACTAATTTGATGCTCCAAGAAAGGATGAAAAGGTCCAGAAAATCACTGGCCTCTGCGTTTTCCTTGTTTTGTCCACAAATTGCTGCAGGTCCCAAAAGCACTGATCTAGATTCACTTTCACATGTGAAAGTTGACGTTGAAGTTGATGATTCAAGGTTTGTTTCTGCATTCTTTCGATAAATCCTGACCTGGTAATCTGTAATTTAAGTTTTCCAGTCTAGTGGTTATAGACGACGGTATTATCTTCTCTGTATAATTCAAGGTGAATAATAATTTTTTTTTTTTGCATATTGAAGGGAATGCCAGTGGAGTCTATGTTTCAACTTTTAGTTTGCTTGTGATTGTAGTTAAACATTTTTCAACAGTTTCATACATGACAGCTCTTTCCTTTTTCCCTCCTTTTTTGTTTCTTTTCTAATATCTGAACCCAGTAATGCAAAGTTTAAAGATATAAGGTATACAGATTTCCCCTTTTCTTTTGTTGTTTGAAAAAAATTGTACAATTCTAGTTACATTTTTATTTGTTGTGTGGCTTGTTGTCTTGTCTACATATCTGCATATAGTTTGAGGTGATTTCTTTAGAATTTTGACAGCCAAGTCTAAAGAATTAGTGTCGTATTTGTCTACTTAAAATAATGTCATTTTGTCCATGCTGTGTCTTTAGACGTGTCTTTCATGCCAACGTACGATGTATATTTGCAGGTCATCGAGCTGGAACCCTGGAGGCAAGCATGAGGCAGGATATGATGCTTTCATGACCGGATGCATCTTTGCCCAGTTATGCAGTGATTTAGGAGTCGACTTTAAAATCCATGAATCTTCACATAAATTAGAAGTCAATGAGAAACTACAGAAGTATGTTAACCATCTATATCTTAGTTGGATGCATGGGGACATTATTGATCTAAACACGGGTGATAAGGTTGCAGATTCTTCGCCGAGCTATGCCCTCAAGAGGCGGTACCCAAAAATTGTTTTTGAGAACATTGCTATTGTTTGGGGATTTCCTTCCAATCTGAAGGCAAGTGAAGTAAGAGATTGTATATCTAAAGTTTTTGGTCCAACTTCTGTAGTTTCTGTCTACCACTTGGATGCAACTGCAGCTTTTGTTCAGTTTAGCAAGGCTGAACTAGTTTCCGAGTTTCTTTTACTGAAGGACACCTTAGAAAGAAGTGATGGTCCAATCTTGGTTTTGCATCCACTGGCAAAACTTTTGGAAGGTGGAAATACATGTGCTGCCAATTATGATACTTATAAAGAAATATGTTGTTCACCCTTGTCAGAAGGTCTGTTTGCTGATCAGGCAAAGGCTGTTGGTATAAAGTGGAAGACCAAATTGGTAGAATACGAGGTAGCATTGGAGAGTGAAGAACTTGAAAATCCCAGTGTACAAGGTAATGTAAATAAAGCTATGGAGCATGTAGAAAAGATCAAGCCAAACACAGTTGATCGGTTAAGAAATGCTCCACCTCGTGGGCAAGTCTCATCTTATGAGATTGAAGATTCTTGTGCTGCAGAAGCCAATTCGTGATTCCTGACTCATAATTTTGTATCGTCAGCATGAACACACCATAATATTGTATCAAGTTAAAATGTTTACAAAGCGTTTACCAAAAAAATTTTTTCACAGAAACACTTCGGGGGGTTGTTGGGGATGAATTTAGAAAATATAGCAGCCAAAGATGCATACGGACATTAAGTATGTGTTTGGACGATGGTTTGACGAATGTGATTTTAAATGAAAGTAATTTTGTAGAATATATTGATTTTGGTTAAAAGTGAGTTGAGAGTGAAGTGGTTTATGTTTGGAGATATTCGTGAAAAAAGTGATTTTCATCAATTTGTATTGTTTGGATAGTTTTGCTTAAAATTGTTTTTGGGTATGTAATTGTTGGGTGGGTTCCCTCCTAAATGAGACTCACTAGATAAAAAGTAAAAACAAAGAAAAGAAAAAAAAAAGGAATGGTTGTTAATGGGTCAAGCTAATGTGACATTAAAAAAAAAAGGAACTTAAAAGTTCAAATAAAAAGGAAAGAAAGGGTGTTAGTCATAGTGAGGTGTCAGACGTGAAAAAGAGAAATCGAGTAACAGAGGAGAGAGTTTTGGCGCAAGAAGAAAAGAGAAGAAGAAATGGGGTTCAGGTGGTGGAAGGTGGTACAGCAAACTTGCTCCGTTTTTGCTGAAATTTCAGTATGTTATTCCTACCAATGAGCTCGTTAGTTTGATATATTCTATTTGTTGTTTTGCCTTCTCTTTGAGCTGAGTTGTTATACCCATTATTGTGGGGTTTCTCTCTTGTTGCTTGCTTGTATCCACCTTTTGGGTGATGTATTGATGATTTGGTGTTCCCTAGTATTTCTAGGAAGACTTGGTGTGCCCATTATTATTTATAGTGGAAGTTTTTGCTGGACTTGGTCCCGTGGTTTTTATCCCTATACTGGGGAGTTTTCCACGTTAAAAATTATGGTGTCATTGTTATTTATTTTCTGCCATTGATATTATCCTGTGGAAGAATATTTTTGTTGTGCCTATTTATTTGCACAGGTGAAGGGAAAAAATATTTGCTTCATTAGAGATTGTTATCTCTGGTTTTTTCCCAACAAAGTGGTATCCAGAGCTTAGGTTGTTCTCATGCTTGTGCATTTAAATTGATTAAAATCAAGGGCCAAATATCATTAAGCTGAACTCTACAAATTATACACTTTGGAAGACCCTCATGGAAGATATGTTATACAGCAAAGACTTGTATGATCCCATTGAGGGGGACACTGCTCGACCCAAGGATAAAAATGAAAGTGATTGGAAGAAGATGAATAGAAAAGCAGTTGCTTTGATTAGGCAGGGGCTGGATTTGAGTGTATATCTTCATGTAGACATAGAAACAGATGCCCAGAAAATGTGGAAGAAGTTGGCCGAGCTGTATGAGCGGAAGAATGTGCAAAATAAAGCATTTACGATCCAGGAAGGTGGTGAATATGAAATACAAAGAAGGGGATTCAATGGCGAGCATATGAGTATTTTTCTAATATCAGAATCGATTGACAATGAAGAGATATTAAATTAGATGATGAGCTGCAAGCCTTGTTGTTTCTTAGTTCCTTGCCCGACACTTGGGAAGTTCTGGTTGTGACATTGACTAACTCAGCTCCTAATGGGAAGTTGACAATGTCAATGGTAAAAGAGAGCATGTTGAATGAAGAAGCTAGAAGAAATGAGCGTGGTTTGAATGGTACCTCCACTCGATCGAAAGCACTAGTTGCAGAGTCACAGGGGAGAAGTCAAACCAGACATTTCCATAAGCATGAAAAATCTGACAGTCGTAGCAAGTCAAGAAGCAAGTCCAGGACTAGTAAAGAAGTGAAATGTTATCATTGTGGCAAGGTAGGACACATCAAAAGACAATGCAGGTTCCTAAAGAGAGAGAAGTCAAGAGAAAGAGATGAAGACAAAGAGAAGAAAAATGATAAAGACACAACTGTAGTTGCATCTGATAGTGATGTTTACATTGTCTGTGATGATAATTCTATAAATCTAGCATGCCATGATTCTTGTTGGATTGTTGATTCTGGAGCCTCATACCATGTCACTCCTAGACATGATTTCTTCTCATCTTATACTGCTGGTGATTTTGGCACAGTTAAAATGGGAAATGAAGGGGTATGTAAAATTGTTGGTATGGGAGATGTTTGGATTGAAACTAGCATTGGGTGCAACCTGCAATTGAAGAATGTCAGACATGTTCCAGATATCCGTTTCAACTTGATTTCTGTTAAAACCTTGGACATTGAGGGTTATCATACTTACTTTGGTGGTGGCATATGCAAGCTCACCAAAGGGTCACTGGTGGTGGCAAAAGAAGAAAGCCTCACTACTCTCTACAGGATGCCTGGAAAGTTAAGCAAGGAGGAAGTGAATGCAGTTGAAGATGCTTCTTCTGACTTGTGGCATATATGCCTTGGTCACTTGAGTGAGAAAGGACTCAACATCCTTGCCAGGAAAAATTCTCTTCCTATGAAAGGTACACCTTTAAATACTTGCTCTCATTGTTTTGTTGGAAAACAACATAGAATTTCATTTCGTAGTTCTGGTCCTCATAGGAGGCCAAATGTTCTTGATTTAGTTCACACTGATGTTTGCACTATGGATTGTAAGTCTTTTGGTGGTGCTTCATACTTTGTTACTTTTATTGATGATCACTCTAGTAGAAAAGTGTGGGCTTTTGCTTTGAAATCTAAAGACCAGGTACTTGGTGTCTTCAAGCACTTTCATGCAAGTGTTGAAAGAGAAAAAGGAAGCAAGTTGAAATGTGTCCGAGCAGATAATGGTGGTGAATACAGGGGTCCGTTTGAAGAATATTGCAAAGAACATGGAATCAGGCTTGAGAAGACAGTTCCAAAGATGCCTCAACATAATGGAGTTGCAGAGAGAATGAATCGTACCATTAATGACAGAATCAGGTGTATGCTCTCTCATGCAAAATTACCCAAATCCTTTTGGGGTGAAGCAATGAGAACTGCAGTGGATTTGATCAACCTTTCTCCTTCTATGCCACTAGATGGTGATGTTCCAAACAGAGTATGGACAGGGAAAGATGTCTCTTATAGTCATTTGAGAGTGTTTGGCTGCAGGACTTTTATTCACATTCCAAGAGATGAGAGGTCTAAGCTCGATGGAAAATCCAAACAATGTGTCTTCTTGGGTTATGGTCATGAAGAGTTTGGTTATAGACTCTGGGATCCAGCTGACAGAAAAATTATCAGAAGTCGGGATGTGATATTTCTTGAAGACCAAACCATTGAAGATTTTGAGAAAGTTGAGAAATAGAAACCGGTTGCCAGAAGTTATATTGATGTTGTGCCTAAACCCCCTACTGGAACTTTTGTTGAAGGGGGAGATATACAGGTAGATGATGGGAATGCAAATGACGACCCTACACCTCACCATGATGAACCAGTTGAAGAGGTTCCATTTGAGTCACCAGTTGAGCCTCAGTTGAGAAGATCTACTAGAGAGCGTCATGCTTCCCAAAGATACACTCCACATGAGTATGTGATGATCACTGATGGTGGAGAGCCAGAAAGTTATGAAGAGGCTATTGTAAATGTGCACAAGGAAGAGTGGTTGAAGGCCATGCAAGAAGAAATGAATTCCTTGCATGAGAATCACACATTTGAATTGGTGAAGTTGCCTAAGGGTAGGAAAGCACTCAAGAACAAGTGGGTGTTCAAGATGAAATCAGAAGAGAATAGCTCCCAACTAAGGTACAAAGCTAGATTGGTTGTGAAAGGCTTCAATCAGAGGAAAGGTATTGACTTTGAAGAAATTTTCTCACTTGTGGTGAAGATGTCCTCTATTCGAGTTGTGCTTGGATTAGCAGCTAGCTTGAACCTAGAGGTTGAACAAATTGATGTGAAGACAACATTCCTTCATGGTGATTTGGAGGAGGAAATTTATATGGAGCAACCTGAAGGCTTCAAGATCAAAGGAAAAGAGCAGCTTGTGTGCAAGTTGAAGAAAAGCTTGTATGGACCCAAGCAAGCACCAAGGCAATGGTACAAGAAATTTGATTCTTTCATGGAGAAACATGGTTATAGTAAAACCACTTCAGATCATTGCGTGTTTGTGAAGAAATTCCTCGATGATGATTTTATTATCCTCTTGCTATATGTGGATGACATGTTGATTGTTGGTCATGACACAAAGAAGATTGATTATCTGAAGAAAGATTTGAGCAAGGCCTTTGCTATGAAGGATTTGGGTCCTGCAAAGAAAATCCTTGGCATGAGAATTACTCGTGATAGGAAGAATGATAAATTGTGGTTGTCTCAACATAAGTATATTGAGAAGGTATTAGAGAGGTTTAACATGAGCAATTCCAAACCTGTTAGTACTCCACTTGCAAGTCATTTCAAGTTGAGCTCTCAACAATGCCCTATAAGTGAGAAAGACAAAGAAGAGATGAAGAAGGTTCCTTATGCATCCGCGGTCGGTAGTTTGATGTATGCTATGGTATGCACAAGGCCGGATATTGCCCATGCTGTTGGAGTTGTTAGTCGTTTTCTCTCTAATCCTGGTAGAGACCACTGGCAAGTAGTGAAGTGGTTTTTCAGGTATTTCAGAGGCACTTCTAGAGTATGTTTATGCTTTGGGGGTGGTCAACCTGTGTTAGACGGCTACACAGATTCAGATATGGCCGGTGATGTTGATTCTAGAAAATCTACTTCTGGATATTTGATGACTTTTGCAGGGGGAGCGGTGTCTTGGCAATCAAGATTACAAAAATGTGTTGCTTTGTCTACCACTGAAGCTGAGTATATTGCCATTATTGAAGCTTCTAAAGAACTTTTGTGGATGCAGAAATTCCTACAAGAGTTGGGCCTCAAGCAAGAAAAGTTTGTGTTATTTTGTGACAGTCATAGTGCTCCATCTCAGCAAGAATCCAACTTTTCATTCCAGGTCAAAGCACATTGAGGTGCGGTATCATTGGATACGAGATGCGCTAGAGATGAAAACATTTTCACTTGAAAAGATCCATACTGATGAAAATGGTTCAGATATGATGACAAAGACCTTGCCTATGACAAAGTTGATTTGTTGCAGAAAGATAGCAGGCATGGTTGAGCAGTATCTTCCCACTTAGTCGGGAAGGGGAAGATTTGTTGGGTGAGTTCCCTCCTAAATGGGACCCACTAGATAAAAAGTAAAAACAAAGAAAAGAAAAAAAAAGGAATGGTTGTTAATGGGCCAAGCCCATGTGGCATTAAAAAAAAGGAACTTAAAAGTTCAAATAAAAAGGAAAGAAAGGGTTTTAGTCATAGTGAGGTGCCAGACGTGAAAAAGAGAAATCGAGTAACAGAGGAGAGAGTTTCGGCGCAAGAAGAAAAGAGAAGAAGAAATGGGGTTCAGGTGGTGGAAGGTGGTACAACAAACTTGCTCCGTTTTTGCTGAAATTTCAGTATGTTATTCCTACCAATGAGCTCGTTAGTTTGATATATTCTATTTGTTGTTTTGCCTTCTCTTTGAGTTGAGTTGTTATACTCATTGTTGTGGGGTTTCTCTCTTGTTGCTTGCTTGTATCCACCTTTTGGGTGATGTATTGCTGATTTGGTGTTCCCTAGTATTTCTAGGAAGACTTGGTGTACCCATTATTATTTATAATGAAAGTTTTTGCTGGACTTGGTCCCGTGGTTTTTATCCCTATACTGGGGAGTTTTCCACGTTAAAATTTGTGGTGTCATTGTTATTTATTTTCTGCCATTGATATTATCCCGTGGAAGAATAGTTTTGTTGTGCCTATTTATTTGCACAGGTGAAGGGAAAAAAATATTTGCTTCATTAGAGATTGTTATCTCTTGTTTTTTCCTAACACTAATTAGTAGAATGGATTTTTAATACATATACATGCACTCACTTTTTCCATTTAATTTATTTTTGATATATATTAGCAATTCAAATAAATAGTTTTTTTTTTTACATTTTTTCCCCAAATAAATAGATTAAGATTCTGTAAAAAAAAACACACACAGATTAAGGTAATTATTAATTTTTAAAAAGATAATTTGTGGAGCCCTACCAACACATCACGCGCTCTTTCAACTTCTTCCTCAGCGCAAAACGGGACCGGAGGTGAGCTCATCAAAACTGGTCAACTGCTTGTTTTTCTCGTAGCATTAACCCAGCTACAACACACCTGTCACATCAAGGAAGGCCAGTTGGTGAGCTCCAAGCCTCCAAGGATGGGTAAAGAGGAGAATATGATCTACCTCTAATATCAAAGTGATTTTCCATGACACAGAAGCTAGTATGTCCTGCTTCAGCACCTAGGCGCTTTTGGTGTCCCGGAATCACGTTTTGTTAAATTTTTAATGTGTATAATATGTGGATTAGCATTAATTGGTGATTAAATTATAATTAAATTATTAATATATCAGTTATAAAATTAATTCTTAATTACGTAACCAATTGGTGAAATTGTTGTTGGGTATTTACTAAGAGTGACCCTATGATGGGCTGGACCATTCTAATGTTAACCCGTTGAGAGGTCCCTACTCTCTGCTGGTAGGTTAAAAGGATTGCCTCCCCATTAGGCATCTAGAGAGACAAAAACTCAGACTAAACACCAACCAGAAAGAGAGAAGCAACCCTCTCACATTCTGATGGATTCCACGATGCTCCAAGGTACACAATTCTTCTCCTCTCATTCGATTAACATGTGTAATATGCTATGATTTGTATCTGTATGATGTTTAGAAATATAGGTTATCCTTCAATTGGTATCAGAGCCTTACAGATACATATTATAGCTGTTATTTCGTGGTTTATTTCAAGAGATTAGTTCCGTTTTGCACAATCTCATCCTCGAATTTGAAACCCCTATTCCAGCTAATGTTTT
The DNA here is from genome assembly GCA_030762895.1 of Sophora flavescens. NCBI lineage: Eukaryota > Viridiplantae > Streptophyta > Magnoliopsida > Fabales > Fabaceae > Sophora > Sophora flavescens. The sequence goes on along the minus strand of CM061062.1, from coordinate 179,352,765 downwards.
CGATAATTGATTGAGGGGTTTTCCTTTCCGCATATAAACGAACAACATACTACAAGATCATGAGATTACGTCATGTATTTCGTTGAAATCGAATGGAAGAATTTCACGTTTTCAAACGAAAACCATTTTTCGATCTAAAACAGGTTCCGCATTTTTCGTTCCATAAAATCAAAAATTTATTTGGGGCTTCTCTTCATCAGTGTTTTGCGACCATAACCCTAGAATTACACATCATTATGTTGTCTGTATTGAGAGAACGAATCGGAGTGCAGATCGCGGGTCACTTCGACCCGTTTTTGGTTGTTGGGCGAGGAAGATGACCTCTCCATATTCGCCCCGCGAGTGTATGCTCGCCTCGCGATTCTGGGCATCAGCATCTGTTGGAATTCCATATTCGCCTCGCGAGATACTTCTCGCCTCGCGAACCTGAAAGTCAGCAGAACAGTGAAAATTTCATCCTCTCTGGTTCGCCCCGCGACTACTCTTCTCGCCTCGCGACCCCGAAGGCTGACTGTTCTAGGAAAATGCAAGGTTTCTGGGTCGCCTCGCGAACACTTGACTCGCCTCACGAGTACCCGCGAGAAGACCAAACGTTGCTGACTTTTCACAATATTCGCCTCGCGAAGGGGTGCTCGCCTCGCGAGTGGACTTAATTTCTGAACAGTATAATTGTAGCATGACTATTGATATTTTGTATAGCTATGAACTCACCTATCGTGGGTATAATTATACAAAATTTGTGTTATTAAATAATTAATTATTCTAATGTGTTATATTTGTATTATATTAATAATAATTATACCCTATCGGTGTACTATTATTAATGTAATTCGTTATTATACATCGTACTATTGTCTTAAGCTTATGTCAATTATGGTTTTCAAGTACCCTATCGGTATTAGAAATTTTGGTGATGTAAGTTTTGTACATTGTATTATTCTTCTTATTATATTTCTTATTTATTATGATTCGGGACCCTTAGGCGGAATTATAATGAATAAGAAATTTGTATTATAGGCAAGATTGGCTGAACATATATATGGAATCATATTACCTTTCAATTCTTAATGATTCCTTATTCTCTGTTTTATGTCAGCCTCCTTCCCAAGTTCTGTCAAAACTCTAAATGGGACAAACTATGAGGACTGGAAAGAGTCTCTAGATCTCTACTAAACCATTGCTGACTTGGATCTAGCCTTGAGGGAAGACAAGCCAGCAGCTCTCACAAATGAGTCTCTTTGCAAAGCACGAGGATTGCTTATGAGAAATGGGAACACTCTAATAGAGTGTGCCTGAAAGTGATGAAGTATACTATGGAAAAATCCATCAGGCAGAGTATCATAGAGACCGATAATGCTAAAGAATATCAGAAAGCTGTTGGGGAGAAATTTATGACTTTTGAGAAGGCTCAGAAAAGTCAGTATCTTTCCTTGTTTGACAAGACCAAATATGATGGGGTCAGTGGTGTGCGTGAGCATATCATGAAGCTGATGCACTATTACAACAAACTGAAATCTCTTAAAGTTGAAATTGGCGAAAGTACTTTAATCTACCGGGTTCTTGAATATCTTCCTTCACAATTCGATGTTATGAAGACCTCTTACAATACACAGAAGGCTGAATGGACAGTGGACGAGATGATTGCCATTTTTACACAAGAAGAAGAGTCCATTAAAAAAGGGTAAATCACACAGTGCTCATTTTGCTGCATCTGCTCCAAATCCAACTTCTAATTCAGGTTCAAGATTTGTGAAGAAAGATCAAAAGGGAAAGAAGAAAAATGCAAAGCAGCATCTGCAGACTAAGAAAAGTTTCTTCAAGGGTAACTGCAAGTATTGTAAGAAGTATGGCCACAAGGTAGATGATTGCTATTTCTTGAAAAAGAAACAAGAGAAGCAAGGTATATTCCTGGCTCTAACATGCTTTGAATCCAATGTCATTGATGTTCCTCCAAATACTTGGTGGTTAGATTCAGGTGCAACCATTCATGTTGTGAATTCCTTGCAGGGGTTCACAAGCCTGAGGAAACCAAGTGATGCTGAGTCTAAAATTATTATGGGAGATGGAGCTGGAGTTTCTGTTATTGACATTGGAATTGTTTCTTTACTTTTGCCTTCTGGACATAATTTGTTTTTAAGAGATGCTGTGTATGCACCTTCTATGAGAAGGAACTTGATTTCTGTTTCTGCTTTGGATAAATGTGGTTACACCTTTAAGTTTGGTAGTGAAAAATTGATTGTTTGTTCAGATTCTATTTCCATTGGTTCAGGGGTTTTACGTGATGGCCTTTATATGTTAAATCTACATGACATGTCTGTCAATTTTGCTGTTGGAAACAAACACAGTAGAATTAATGAACATTCTTCTATGTTATGGCATCGACGTTTGGGGCATATTTCCAGGCCCCGTATTGAGAGGCTAGTCAAGGAAGGTATTCTTCATGATCTAGACTTCTCCGATTTTGATACATGTATTGATTGCATCAAGGGCAAATTTACTGCCAAGGTTAGGAATAAAGCAACAAATAGGTGTGATGATGTGCTACAGTTGATTCACACCGACCTGTGTGGACCTATTACACCCACTGCCATGGGTGGATATGGGTATTTCATTACCTTTGTAGATGACTTCTCGAGATATGGATGGATAGATCTCCTTCAAGAAAAGTCTAGTTCCCTAGATGCTTTCAAATCTTTTAAGGTCTTTGTTGAGTTGAAAACAGTAGGAAGATAAAATCTGTAAGATCCGACAGAGGGTGGAGAATTCTATGGTAGATATAATGAGACGGGTAGAAACCCGGGACCTTTTACCGATTTCTTGAGGAATGCGGTATTGAAGCTCAATACACTATGCCTGGTACTCCTGAGCAAAATGGAGTTGCGAGAGGCGTAACCGCACACTTATGGATATGGTAAGATGTATGTTGAGCCATTCATCATTGCCGGACTTTCTTTGGGGAGATGCCTTAAAAACTCGCTATCTACATTCTAAATCAAGTACCCAAAGAAGTCTGTACCAAAAACTCCATATGAGCTTATGAGTGGAAAGAAGCCGAGTTTGAAACATTTTCATGTATGGGGTTGTAAGGCAGAAGTTAGACCTTATAATCCTCAGTCTAAGAAGCTTGATCTTAAGACTGTTAGTGGTTTCTTTATTGGCTATTGTGTGGGTTCCGAGAGGTAGCGAATTCTATTGTCCATCTCATTCTATGCGAGTCGTCGAATCTGATCGAGCGATTTTCTTTGAGGATGACTTGAATAGTGGGAGTGATATACCACGACCAGTTACTCTTAGAGAAGATCGCACCATAGTTCTTATACCAGCTGTTCCCTTTCCTACGAAGTTATGATTCCAAACTAATGATGATGATCGAATCTTCAACATGAAGATGGTGTGGACAAGACCACTAGTAGATGAACAAGAACATGATCTTATTGTTGATGAAGTTCCACCGAGACGATCTCAAAGAGTGCACAGACCTTCCATACCGGATGATTATGTTGTATATCTTCGAGGAACATGAGTTTGACCTCAATGATGATGATGATCCTATTACCTTTAAGGAGGCAATTTCTAGCTCTCATGCTTCTGATTGGCTGAATGCTATGCATGATGAGTTGTCTTCTATGTCTCATAATGGTGTTTGGAATCTAGAGGATTTACCAATTGGTTATAAACCTGTTGGATGCAAATGGGTTTTCAAAACCAAACGTACTCCAGATGGTAAAGTTGAAAGGTACAAAGCCGGACTCGGTAGCTAAAGGCTATAACCAAAGAGAAGGCATTGACTATAAGGAGACTTTCTCACCAGTCTCTACAAAAGATGCATTTTGAGTTGTCATGGCTTTGGTAGCTCATTTTGATCTAGAACTTCACCAGATGGATGTGAAGACGGCTTTTCTGAATGGAGACCTTACTGAAGATGTTTACATGGTTCAGCCTGAAGGTTTTACTGAAACAGGGAAAAGAGCACTTGGTTTGCAAGCTGAATAAGTCTATTTATGGACTGAAACAGGCCTCCAGACAATGGTATTTGAAGTTTGATCAGGTTGTCACTTCTCTTGGCTTCAAAGAAAATGCCTCAGATCAGTGCGTTTACTTGAAGACTTGTGAGGGTGAGTTCATCATTCTCGTTCTATATGTTGATGATATACTTCTTGTTAGCAGATTGTGTTAAAATTAAACCAGAGACAAAACTTATGTTGAGTAGCCACTTTGATATGAAAGACCTTGGTGATGCTTCTGTTGTTTTAGGCATCCAGATTTATCGTGATAGGTCACGTGGTGTTCTTGGATTGTCTCAAAAAGGAAATATTGAAAAGGTCCTCAAAAGGTTTAATATGCATTCTTGCTCCCCATGTGCTTTTTGTTCAAAAGGGTGAGGAAAATTTTTCTAAATCTCAATGTCCTCAAAATGATGTAGAAATAAATGAAATGGAAAAAGTCCCATATGCTTCCGTTGTTGGCGGTTTAATGTATGCTCAAGTTTGTACTCGTCCCGACATTGCTTTTGCTTGTAAATGCTTTAGGGAGATACTTGAGCAACCCAGGTTTGGGTCATTGGAAAGCCGTAAAAAGGTCATGAGATATTTGCGGGGAACCAAAGATTATATGTTGACCTATAAGAAGTCCGGTCAACTTCAGTCACTTGGTTATTCCGATTCGATTTCGCAGGTTGCCCTGACGACCAAAAATCTACTTACGGCTTTATCTTTATGATGGCAAGAGGAGCTATTTCTTGGAAAAGTGTCAAACAGATGCTTACAGACTACTTCTACCATGGAAGCAGAGAGTATGTTACTTGCTATGAGGCTACTTGTCAAGCCATGTGGCTGAAAAATTTAATTTCGGCTTTCATATTGTTGAAAGCATATCTAGGCCACTTGTGATATATTGTGACAATACTCTTCAGTGCACTTCTCTCATAACAATAGAAGCTCTTCTCGCACTAAGCATTTTGATGTGAAATATTTGTTCGTTAGAGAGAAGATTCAGGAGTTTCGAGACTCGTATTGAACATATTGATACAGAAACATGCTTGGCGATCCACTAACCAAAGGCTTAACTGTTGGAATATTCCGAAATCATGTAATTCATATGGGCTTAGTTAAGTCTTTTGATGTATTGGATTAGTGGGAGTCTGAAACCATTATTTGCCCATTATCGTTTTTTTTAGATATGTAAATTGACATCACTCTTGTTTTCATATCTCTTATAGCATTTTAAGATGCTTGGACCATTCTTGAATTGCATATTTCTCTTTATTAATTATATGCAATTTTATATTCATCATTCTTTATGTGAGATATGAGTCTTTAGCATGTATGATTTACTTCCCTATCGGATACTATTTCTGCATTGTTAAAGCTTATATTTCTTATACTGCTGGTTAACGTGTGCTTTGATCGTAACTGGTATTTCTTCTTAATAATTGTTATATTTTAATAATTGATTAATGCTATCCAAGTGGGAGAATTGTTAAATTTGTAATGTGTATAATATGTGGATTAGCATTAATTGGTGATTAAATTATAATTAAATTATTATTATATCAGTTATAAAATTAATTCTTAATTACGTAACCAATTGGTGAAATTGTTGTTGGGTATTTACTAAGAGTGACCCTATGATGGGCTGGGCCATTCTAATGTTAACCCGTTGAGAGGTCCCTACTCTCTGCTGGTAGGTTAAAAGGATTGCCTCCCCATTAGGCATCCAGAGAGACAAAAACTCAGACTAAACACCAACCAGAAAGAGAGAAGCAACCCTCTCACATTCTGATGGATTCCACGATGCTCCAAGGTACACAATTCTTCTCCTCTCCTTCGATTAACATGTGTAATATGCTATGATTTGTATCTGTATGATGTTTAGAAATATAGGTCATCCTTCACGTTTAACTATAATGTGTGCCAAACAGTTAGGACATCAACCTTTAACTACGTTTGAAGACTGGACGCACGTATGATGGATGAGAAAAGCAGAGTCAAACACACACTAAGCTAACATTGATACTGCTTGGAACAACTTTACACGTCTTGCTTTTATCGAAGAAAAACACAACTATCGATATTTATTAGATTTTTTTACACTATTTTTTTTGTGAAAATTTATTAGACCAGATTGATTTTTGGATGATTTATTTTGAAATCAAATCAAATCGAATTAAATTGTGCATATAAATGTAAATACATATATATGTATATGTATATGTATGTATATGTATATATATTCTATTTTTATATAATTGTTTTTTAAATTTTTTTCTAACAATACTTATTAGTTTGATGTGACGTAATTTTTTACTATTTTGAATATTCCAAACATAAAATTAATATTTGTTAGCTCGTAACATTTTATCTTTTAGTATGTTATATATTATATTTATTAATGTTATTTAGACTTATTTTTTCGTTAATATTATTAAAAAATATATAAATATAAGGTGATCTAAAAATTATGAATAAATAAAATTACTCTTACAAATAACATCCACAATTAAGCCGTTTCTTTATACATACATAGATATTAGAAATCGTGACATTGAACAGTTGCCGTTCAAGCTGTCAAAAAAAAAAAAAAAAAGAGTTGCTGTTCAAAATGGAAAAAATCATATAATATAGAAACTGCCAAAATATATTGTAACCACGACTCGTTTGTATTTTTTGTTCACCAAGCCTATCTTTCAGCTCCACTAATCCTTTAAATGCATAGAAACTGTCTAAATGAGTTTTTTCTTTTTTAATAAAATACCGATACCAAACAATATGATTTTACAACCCAACTATCTATCATGTGTGCTGAGCTTTATTCGTAAAAGCCACCCATCAAATAAATTAAACAAATTTTGTCAAAAAAATATAAAATAAATAAATTAAAGAAATTAAATTAACTTTGAGGACCACTTTATACACACAAGCCTCTTGGGCATCGTTTAGTGGTCGTGATAGGATAAGAGAATACGATAGAGTATGATAGGGAGAGTTGATAGTTATCCTTCCGATGTTTGGTGTCCACTAGATAACCAACTTGACAACATTATAATTTAAGTATGAATTTTAAAATTTTTCGTTTTTATTCTAAATGTTTTCATCTTTTATTAGATTTTTTTATAATTTTCATTATTTTAATTTATATAAAAAAACAAAATTATCCTTGTGATAAAATTACATATAATGTTTTAAATTTTTAAATATTATCTAACTAAAATTAATTTTTATATTTTTAAATATTCATTTTTTGTTTTTACTTTACATATAGTTAAATTATTAGAATAATTTTTTTATATTTTAAAGTTTTTAAAAATAATATAAAATAACAAACTTAGCATAGTGATAAAATAAAAATAAATTTTAAAATTGATTATTAATATTTTATTATTTTAAATATTTTATATTTTATTAAACCTTTTTTTGTAATCATGTTAAATTTTATTATACTTTAAATTATTATTTTATTATAATTTAATTATTTTATATATTATATATGTTTATATTTTATTATACTTTAAATCACTATATCGTACTTGTTATCTTGGAAAAAAATCACCTTATCCTATCCTGTTGAATTCTAACCCAGCCCATCCTTCGAGGATAGTATTTTAACTAGATTGACGGATATGATATGATAAGTGATGCGATTGACTTACCAAACAACAGCTTTGATGCGGATATGATAACTTATTGTATCCTGTCTCTCTTATCCTGACCACCAAACATGCCCTTAGGTCGGTTGTCATTCAATGATCTTGATGTGTTTATAATTGAACCGTTTTGTAGTTGCTCTATTCCATTTTGATAGAGTTTTTGTTTTACACGTATTAATTTCTCTCCTCTCTTTCTGTAAATCCTCCATCTTCTTCCCTTCCCTATTAAATATCTCCTCCTTTAGCAAATTTTTTGCGTTCTCAATTTTACCTTTCCCCACTTTGGATCTTATATATATATATATATATATATATATATATATATATATATATATTCTCATGGATCATTCTAGAAACATGCATGATTGGCAGAAAGAGAGAAACGATTATCAGTGGCTGATTTGGGAGGAGAGAAATGAGTATGCAGGTGAGTTTATGCTTAATTATTAATTCATGTTTAAGATAATCCATCATCTATTAATAATAACAAGCTTTGAAAATCTATATAGCTAGGCATACTTTTTAGTATCTTTATGTGTAAATATTGTATTATCGTAAATAACTTATGAGTCATATAATGGGTAATAGTTTTCTTTAGGCGAAGAAGGAAATGTATCTGAGATGTTTGTAATCTTTATCGAAGATTGCATCAGTAATTAATTAAGAACATATACATATTCACTAAAGAAGTTTATTTAGGGATGAATTTGTTGATTGATGTGTTTATATTTGGATAAATGAAAAAGGAGACTTGAACACCCCATCCATCCAGGTAATACATACATACATACATACATATATATATATATATAGAATATTACAAGTTCAAGTTCTAGTCCTTTTTTTTGCGAAAAAAAGTTCTAGTCCTTGAAACAACCTCATGATATTAATTATATAAATCAATATAGCACTAGAATTTTCTCTTGATTAGAAAATGAAGAAGGATACTTCAATTACAGTTGAGATATTATATACCATCAAGGTTATTTTCTCCCTCACACAGTCACACTTCCGATCCACAAAAAGAAAAAAAAAACTTAAACTCTGATTTTTAATGAAAATCGTGATGATCTTTGTTTTTCAAACATCATAAATTGTGTTTCAGTCAATTTTTACGTGAGTTTCATTTGCTTGAAGAAAGAAAGTCACAAAATTCTCAAACATCATCCTTATTCCATACAAACAGCAGGGGATTCCAAGTGTAAATCATATGAGTTGTTGCATATCCGATATTTCTTTGAAGGCGAGTCAATATTGTCTAGTCACGGTCAAGCAAATTTTTATTTTTTTTTAAAGGTCCCTTTTTTAATATATTTTTTATTTATTAATAAGAAAACTCATAGTCATTATCTAACCACGGTTAAGCAACTTTTTTTATTTTACTAAGTAATTTTAAAATATTTTAATTATATTTATTATTATCAAAGTTATTGATCATTAACTTATTTTCATTTAATTCTAAAAAACTATTCATTTATTTTAGATTTAAATATTTTTTAATTTATATTTTTAGATTCTATTTTGAATGAATTATGTATCTATCTTTTATATTTTTAAATTTTCTTAAATTTTTTATTTTAAGCATTTATATTTAAGTTAAAAACTATCCGTGAAATGCACAATTTATAAAAGACTTACGGTTTGTTTGCTTTGTTTTCAGTTTTTATTTTAAAATAATTACAAAACTGATATATTATTTCCATTTTGTCTCATGTTTTCAAATATTTGTACATGAAACATTGAAAACAATAAAAAATTGTTTCCATTGTTTCGTGTACAAATGTTTGCAAATAGGAAACAAAATGAAAACAATGTGACATTCTTTTAATTATTTTTAAAAATAGAAAATGAAAATAGAAAACTGTAAACAAAACAAACACACCCTAGATATGACAAATTATGCCAAGAGAGTAGTACATGCAGTCACTCTTAATACTATTTCAAGCAACAATTTTCTTTTTGTGTAACACAAGCAACAATTTTTTTATTTTATTTGTGCATTGTGTGTGTGAGTGCTTATTATATGATGTGAGAAAAGTAAATACCTAAAGTAACTTTTAATATTATAATATATGTATGGCAGTTTCATCAAGTTTAACTTCTTTCACATTCTTGATAAAAATTCTCACCACATATTCGGATATATATATGTGTGTGTGTGTGGTAGCTTTTGATTAATTAATATGTTGTAATATATCATCTAAAAATAAATAGAATATGTTTTTATTAATCTTCTTATGTATCAAGAAACAAAAAGTAACACACATGCAATTCTGGTTATAATTAAATAGAAAATATTATAACTTTCTCTTAGGAAACGTTACTAATTAAAAGTTGTTATAATTGACCTTTGTCTACGTAAGAAGCAAAAGTATTCGCAAAAAAATCCAGCATACATAAATATATGCAAATTTCTATATAAAAACCTAATTTGTGCTGGTCGAAGAGTAAAACCGGCCACCGAGCTCGGATACCCGACCCAGTCCGAAAGTTAAGGATAATAAATTAAAGATCACTTAATTAGGGGATAAGATATTAAATATTAAATCATGATATTATCTGATTTAACCTTATCTGGTTGAAAGAGATAATATCCCTTAAATTAAGAAATCACATCTCAAAAGAGATTTAAGAGATAAACCAGATCTCTAAAAGATATTTGGAAGATAAATCACATCTCAAAAGAGATTTAAGAGATAAATCAGATCTCTAAAAGATAGGGGAATCCTATTATAAAAGGAGGAGTACCCATGATAGAAACTCACTTTTCACTGAACGCCGGTGACTCTCTCTTAAGCGTATTAGAGAAACTAGAGTCGACCAAGAGACTATCAGAGAGTCCTTGCTCCCTAGTATTCACCCGATACAAAATTAAGAGATCGAGATCACCACGGCCAAGGGTTGAATCAAGAACTACGTCTGGCTTTGATTCCCATTGGGATACGTAGGACCGGAATATCATATTCTGTCAAGCCATAGCCTAAAACAACCCCATTTATTCATCCCTGGTTTGACGTTCACGGCGAGGTTCCTGTAAACCGGATCTCGGCAGGAACATTTGGCGCCCACCGTGGGGCCGAGGTGAAACTGTCCCCGGTTCCACAAGAAAAGCCTAATGGTGACCACACGGAATGGTCTGCGAGGAGGGGCAAGCAGCATGAATCATGAGGATCATGAGGCTTCGAACGCCCAAAACCATGGCAATCATCTTTCTTCCCCCTTCAATGAAGGTGACCCTCGGTTGGGAGAAATTATGGAACAACTCAAGCAACTTCGGAAGGAGAACGAGGAGATACGCGCGCAGAATCAGAAGCTTTTGAAAGCCCAGAAAAAAGAAAGGTCCTTGACACCTTCAGACGGAGAACAATCCTCACCCGAGGCTGGCCAAAAGGATCCTCCGGCGCACTCTCCTCGAGGAACTAACCGAGCATCCAAAACTAAACCTTCCCTAGGGGATTCAGAAGTCAAATCTCACGCAGAAAGGACTAGCCAGAAAGGAAGGACATCGGACCAGCGTCCGAGGTTGCCCTTCACTGATGGCATTAATGAGGTAGTCGTGCCAACCCATTTTAAGCCCCTTAACATAGACAAATTCAACGGCACCACTGACCCAACCGAGCATGTGGAGTCCTTTATTTCCTCTATTTACTTGGTGACTGATTCGGAGGCTGTCATGTGCAAAGTTTTTCCAACTACTTTGCAATGCCCTGATCTGACCTGGCTAACAAATTTACCAACTCGGTCGATTGATTCCTTTGATGTGCTCATAACCAAGTTCATTGCACAATTTGCGGCAAGCCGAAGGCACAGAAGGCACTCAGTCTCACTGGTAAATTTCAAGTAGGAAAGGAACGAATCACTCAGAGATTACATGGCCCGCTTCAATGCAAAGCAGATCTTGATTTCCAATATGAGCTCGGAACTCTGCCTCCACACCGTCATGGCCGGTCTTAAGCCAGGACCATTCTTCGAGTACCTATCTCGGAAGCCACCAAGAGATTTTGAAGAGCTGCAGGAAAAGGCTACAGGTTTCATGAACTCGGAAGAGATGCTGGAGTTTAAAAGGAGAGAAAGAGGTTTCGAGGACAAGAGCTCAGCCTCGAACAAAGACAGAAACAGGGGGTCTGACTCACAAAGGACCCAAAAAACCAATGAAAGAGAATTCCCGCAGAGGCATCCCAGGTATCCATCTTACACTCCGCTGAACCGATCTCGGGCAGCCATCCTTCAGGAGGTGTGCAACGCCGAGTTGCTTACCTTACCTGAACCATCCAAAACACCGGACAATGCTAACAGAAGCAAAGAATGCATGTGGCATCAGAACTATGGACACTCCACTGAAGAGTGCAGAACACTCCAAAGAAAGATTGAGGAGTTGGTGCAAGCAGGCCGTCTTGATCGTTTAGTCCGCCGAGATGACAATGGAGGCAGACGACCCGGTCGAAGACAACGAAGACACGGTCATGATAACCGAGACCGAGATGCAAACTTGCGAAGAAATCATCAGGGCGGAGATCGCCTGAATAACCAAAGGCCCCCTATCGAAGAATCAGAGGGAGGAATCAGGGGGGTCATCAATACAATCTCGGGGGGATTTGCAGGAGGAGGAACAACGAGCTCAGCTCGGAGGCGTCATGTCAAAGCCCTCCGATTTGTTAACACGGTGTCTGGAAGGCCTCCAAGAGCAAGACCCCCCATAACATTCACAGATGATGATTTCCAGGGGGTAGATCCAAATCAAGATGACCCAATGGTGATAACGGTCGAGCTGGCCAACTTCTCGGTCAGACAAACACTTATTGACCAGGGGAGCTCGACCGATATTCTCTACCTGGCAACCTTCAAGAAGCTCGGAATCCCTGAAAAGCTGATAAAAGAGCAGGAGGACAAGCTGGTAGGGTTTGCCGGGGAACAAGTCAAGACCCGAGGATATATAGATCTCTTAACAACGTTCGGAGACGGCATACTTTCCAAGTCCGTGTCAGTCAGGTATGTTATTGTAGATGCCACCACGTCGTATAATATCCTTATCGGAAGACCGACGTTGAATGAGCTCGGGGCAATTGTCTCTACCCCACACCTGACAATGAAATTCCCAGCCGACTCTGGGGAGATAATTGCAGTCCGAGCTGACCAAAAGCTAGCAAGGCAGTGCTATGTGGACAGCCTGAAGGTTACCCGTCACCAGGATGGCCCAAAGAATACCGAGGATGGTAAAGCAGAGGTGGTAAGCTCGGTCAGCTCAGTAACTTCAGCCAGTTCGGTCAGCATGTTTGAGCTGGACCCAAGGGAGGAGATGTTCGAGTCCAGGGCCGAACCAATAGAGTCTTTAGAAAGGTTCCATTTGGGAGCCCATCCTGAACAAAGTGCACCCACGTCGGTGAGTCACCTGGACCCCTCACTCGAGAGAGAGGCTTCACACGGTCCCGAGAAAGAATACTTGACTGTTCGCTGGAAGACATCGATATGTCGGACATAGACCCCAACTTTATGTGCCATAAGCTGTCTATATGTCCCGAAGCTAAACTCAGTAACTCAGAAAAAGGAAACTGGGTGAAGAAAGGCGCCGAGCAATGGCCGAGGAGACTTCTAAACTGCTCAAAGCAAATTTCATCCGAGAGGTGACATACACCACTTGGCTAGTCAACGTGGTATTAGTCAAAAAGGCCAATGGTAAATGGCGGATGTGCACCGACTATACCGACCTCAACAAGGCATGCCCCAAGGATTCCTATCCCTTGCCCAACATCGACAGACTGGTGGATGGGGCCTCAGGTTACAAGGTTTTGTCCTTCTTGGACGCATATTCCAAGTTACAACCAGATCAGGATGTACCCACCCGACGAGGAAAAAACAGCATTTATGACTGATGGGGCAAATTACTGTTACCGAGTAATGCCCTTCGACCTAAAAAATGCCGGGGCGACATATCAGAGGCTTATGGACAAGGTTTTCGCCGGTCAAATCGGAAAAAACTTAGAAGTATATGTTGATGACATGGTAGTAAAATCCGATGATCCGAGCCAGCACCCTGCCGACCTCGAGGAAATCTTCGACTAACTCAAAGTACAACATGAGGCTGAATCCAGAGAAGTGCTTTTTTGGTGTACAAGGAGGAAAATTCTTGGGGTATATGCTAACACACCGAGGAATCGAAGCTAATCCAGATAAATGCAAAGCCGTCATGGAAATGCGGAGTCCTCGGAATGTGAAGGAAATTCAGAGGTAGCAGATTCTATTGTCCATCTCATTCTATGCGAGTCGTCGAATCTGATCGAGCGATTTTCTTTGAGGATGACTTTAATAGTGGGAGTGATATACCACGACCAGTTACTCTTAGAGAAGATCGCACCATAGTTCTTATACCAGCTGTTCCCTTTCCTACAGAAGTTATGATTCCAGCTAATGATGATGATCAGAATCTTCAACATGAAGATGGTGTGACAAAGACCACTAGTAGATGAACAAGAACATGATCTTATTGTTGATGAAGTTCCACCGAGACGATCTCAAAGAGTGCACAGACCTTCCATACCGAGATGATTATGTTGTATATCTTCAGGAACATGAGTTTGACCTCAATGATGATGATGATCCTATTACCTTTAAGGAGGCAATTTCTAGCTCTCATGCTTCTGATTGGCTGAATGCTATGCATGATGAGTTGTCTTCTATGTCTCATAATGGTGTTTGGAATCTAGAGGATTTACCAATTGGTTGTAAACCTGTTGGATGCAAATGGGTTTTCAAAACCAAACGTACTCCGGATGGTAAAGTTGAAAGGTACAAAGCCGACCGGTAGCTAAAGGCTATAACCAAAGAGAAGGCATTGACTATAAGGACACTTTCTCACCAGTCTCTACAAAAGATGCATTTCGAGTTGTCATGGCTTTGGTAGCTCATTTTGATCTAGAACTTCACCGGATGGATGTGAAGACGGCTTTTCGAATGGAGACCTTCCATCAAGATGTTTACATGGTTTAGCCTGAAGGTTTTACTTGAAACAGGCAAAGAGCACTTGGTTTGCAAGCTGAATAAGTCTATTTATGGACTGAAACAGGCCTCCAGGACAATGGTATTTGAAGTTTGATCAGGTTGTCACTTCTCTTGGCTTCAAAGAAAATGCCTCGGATCGGTCGCGTTTACTTGAAGACTTGTGAGGGTGAGTTCATCATTCTCGTTCTATATGTTGATGATATACTTCTTGTTAGCAGATTGTGTTAAAATTCGACCGAGACAAAACTTATGTTGAGTAGCCACTTTGATATGAAAGACCTTGGTGATGCTTCTGTTGTTTTAGGCATCCAGATTTATCGTGATAGGTCACGTGGTGTTCTTGGATTGTCTCAAAAAGGAAATATTGAAAAGGTCCTCAAAAGGTTTAATATGCATTCTTGCTCCCCATGTGTCTTTTGTTCAAAAGGGTGAGGAAAATTTTTCTAAATCTCAATGTCCTCAAAATGATGTAGAAATAAATGAAATGGAAAAAGTCCCATATGCTTCCGCTGTTGGCAGTTTAATGTATGCTCAAGTTTGTACTCGTCCCGACATTGCTTTTGCTTGTAAATGCTTTAGGGAGATACTTGAGCAACCCAGGTTTGGGTCATTGGAAAGCCGTAAAAAGGTCATGAGATATTTGCGGGAACCAAAGATTATATGTTGACCTATAAGAAGTCTGGTCAACTTCAGGTCACTGGTTATTCTGATTCTGATTTCGCAGGTTGCCCTGACGACCGAAAATCTACTTCTGGCTTTATCTTTATGATGGCAGGAGGAGCTATTTCTTGGAAAAGTGTCAAACAGATGCTTACAGCTACTTCTACCATGGAAGCAGAGTATGTTACTTGCTATGAGGCTACTTGTCAAGCCATGTGGCTGAAAAATTTAATTTCTGGCTTTCATATTGTTGAAAGCATATCTAGGCCACTTGTGATATATTGTGACAATACTGCTGCTGTGCACTTCTCTCATAACAATAGAAGCTCTTCTCGCACTAAGCATTTTGATGTGAAATATTTGTTCGTTAGAGAGAAGATTCAGGAGTTTCAGACTCGTATTGAACATATTGATACAGGAAACATGCTTGCTGATCCACTAACCAAAGGCTTAACTGTTGGAATATTCCGAAATCATGTAATTCATATGGGCTTAGTTAAGTCTTTTGATGTATTGGATTAGTGGGAGTCTGAAACCATTATTTGCCCATTATCGTTTTTTTTAGATATGTAAATTGACATCACTCTTGTTTTCATATCTCTTATAGCATTTTAAGATGCTTGGACCATTCTTGAATTGCATATTTCTCTTTATTAATTATATGCAATTTTATATTCATCATTCTTTATGTGAGATATGAGTCTTTAGCATGTATGATTTACTTCCCTATCGGATACTATTTCTGCATTGTTAAAGCTTATATTTCTTATACTGCTGTTTAACGTGTGCTTTGATCGTAACTGGTATTTCTTCTTAATAATTGTTATATTTTAATAATTGATTAATGCTATCCAAGTGGGAGAATTGTTAAATTTTTAATGTGTATAATATGTGGATTAGCATTAATTGGTGATTAAATTATAATTAAATTATTAATATATCAGTTATAAAATTAATTCTTAATTACGTAACCAATTGGTGAAATTGTTGTTGGGTATTTACTAAGAGTGACCCTATGATGGGCTGGGCCATTCTAATGTTAACCCGTTGAGAGGTCCCTACTCTCTGCTGGTAGGTTAAAAGGATTGCCTCCCCATTAGGCATCCAGAGAGACAAAAACTCAGACTAAACACCAACCAGAAAGAGAGAAGCAACCCTCTCACATTCTGATGGATTCCACGATGCTCCAAGGTACACAATTCTTCTCCTCTCCTTCGATTAACATGTGTAATATGCTATGATTTGTATCTGTATGATGTTTAGAAATATAGGTCATCCTTCACGTTTAACTATAATGTGTGCCAAACAGTTAGGACATCAACCTTTAACTACGTTTGAAGACTGGACGCACGTATGATGGATGAGAAAAGCAGAGTCAAACACACACTAAGCTAACATTGATACTGCTTGGAACAACTTTACACGTCTTGCTTTTATCGAAGAAAAACACAACTATCGATATTTATTAGATTTTTTTACACTATTTTTTTTGTGAAAATTTATTAGATCAGATTGATTTTTGGATGATTTATTTTGAAATCGAATTAAATCGAATTAAATTGTGCATATAAATGTAAATACATATATATGTATATGTATATGTATGTATATGTATATATATTCTATTTTTATATAATTGTTTTTTAAATTTTTTTCTAACAATACTTATTAGTTTGATGTGACGTAATTTTTTACTATTTTGAATATTCCAAACATAAAATTAATATTTGTTAGCTCGTAACATTTTATCTTTTAGTATGTTATATATTATATTTATTAATGTTATTTAGACTTATTTTTTAGTTAATATTATTAAAAAATATATAAATATAAGGTGATCTAAAAATTATGAATAAATAAAATTACTCTTACAAATAACATCCACAATTAAGCCGTTTCTTTATACATACATAGATATTAGAAATCGTGACATTGAACAGTTGCCGTTCAAGCTGTCAAAAAAAAAAAAAAAAGAGTTGCTGTTCAAAATGGAAAAAATCATATAATATAGAAACTGCCAAAATATATTGTAACCACGACTCGTTTGTATTTTTTGTTCACCAAGCCTATCTTTCAGCTCCACTAATCCTTTAAATGCATAGAAACTGTCGAAATGAGTTTTTTCTTTTTTAATAAAATACCGATACCAAACAATATGTTTTTACAACCCAACTATCTATCATGTGTGCTGAGCTTTATTCGTAAAAGCCACCCATCAAATAAATTAAACAAATTTTGTCAAAAAAATATAAAATAAATAAATTAAAGAAATTAAATTAACTTTGAGGACCACTTTATACACACAAGCCTCTTAGGGCTCGTTTAGTGGTCAGGATAGGATAAGAGAACACGATAGGAGTATGATAGGTCCGATGTTTGGTGTCCACTAGATAACCAACTGGACAACATTATAATTTAAGTATGAATTTTAAAATTTTTCGTTTTTATTCTAAATGTTTTCATCTTTTATTAGATTTTTTTTTATAATTTTCATTATTTTAATTTATATAAAAAAACAAAATTATCCTTGTGATAAAATTACATATAATGTTTTAAATTTTTTAAATATTATCTAACTAAAATTAATTTTTTATATTTTTAAATATTCATTTTTTGTTTTTACTTTACATATAGTTAAATTATTAGAATAATTTTTTTATATTTTAAAGTTTTTAAAAATAATATAAAATAACAAACTTAGCATAGTGATAAAATAAAAATAAATTTTAAAATTGATTATTAATATTTTATTATTTTAAATATTTTATATTTTATTAAACCTTTTTTTGTAATCATGTTAAATTTTATTATACTTTAAATTATTATTTTATTATAATTTAATTATTTTATATATTATATATGTTTATATTTTATTATACTTTAAATCACTATATCGTACTTGTTATTCTGGAAAAAAATCACCTTATCCTATCCTCATTGAATTCTAACCCAGCCCATCCTTCGGGATAGTATTTTAACTAGATTGACAGGATGATATGATAAGTGGCGAGATTGACTTACCAAACAACGATTTGAGACGGGGATATGATAACTTATTGTATCCCTGTCTCTCTTATCCCGACCACCAAACATGCCCTTAGGTCGGTTGTCATTCAATGATCTTGATGTGTTTATAATTGAACCGTTTTGTAGTTGCTCTATTCCATTTTGATAGAGTTTTTGTTTTACACGTATTAATTTCTCTCCTCTCTTTCTGTAAATCCTCCATCTTCTTCCCTTCCCTATTAAATATCTCCTCCTTTAGCAAATTTTTGCGTTCTCAATTTTACCTCTCCCCCACTTTGTATCTTATATATATATATATATATATATATATATATATATATATATATATATATATATATATTCTCATGGATCATTCTAGAAACATGCATGATTGGCAGAAAGAGAGAAACGATTATCAGTGGCTGATTTGGGAGGAGAGAAATGAGTATGCAGGTGAGTTTATGCTTAATTATTAATTCATGTTTAAGATAATCCATCATCTATTAATAATAACAAGCTTTGAAAATCTATAGCTAGGCGTACTTTTTAGTATCTTTATGTGTAAATATTGTATTATCGTAAATAACTTATGAGTCATATAATGGGTAATAGTTTTCTTTAGGCGAAGAAGGAAATGTATCTGAGATGTTTGTAATCTTTATCGAAGATTGCATCAGTAATTAATTAAGAACATATACATATTCACTAAAGAAGTTTATTTAGGGATGAATTTGTTGATTGATGTGTTTATATTTGGATAAATGAAAAAGGAGACTTGAACACCCCATCCATCCAGGTAATATATATATATATATATATGTATATATATATATATAGAATATTACAAGTTCAAGTTCTAGTCCTTTTTTTTGCGAAAAAAAGTTCTAGTCCTTGAAACAACCTCATGATATTAATTATATAAATCAATATAGCACTAGAATTTTCTCTTGATTAGAAAATGAAGAAGAATACTTCAATTACAGTTGAGATATTATATACCATCAAGGTTATTTTCTCCCTCACACAGTCACACTTCCGATCCACAAAAAGAAAAAAAAAACTTAAACTCTGATTTTTAATGAAAATCGTGATGATCTTTGTTTTTCAAACATCATAAATTGTGTTTCAGTCAATTTTTACGTGAGTTTCATTTGCTTGAAGAAAGAAAGTCACAAAATTCTCAAACATCATCCTTATTCCATACAAAAAGCAGGGGATTCCAAGTGTAAATCATATGAGTTGTTGCATATCCGATATTTCTTTGAAGGCGAGTCAATATTGTCTAGTCACGGTCAAGCAAATTTTTATTTTTTTTTAAAGGTCCCTTTTTTAATATATTTTTTATTTATTAATAAGAAAACTCATAGTCATTATCTAACCACGGTTAAGCAACTTTTTTTATTTTACTAAGTAATTTTAAAATATTTTAATTATATTTATTATTATCAAAGTTATTGATCATTAACTTATTTTCATTTAATTCTAAAAAACTATTCATTTATTTTATATTTAAATATTTTTTAATTTATATTTTTAGATTCTATTTTGAATGAATTATGTATCTATCTTTTATATTTTTAAATTTTCTTAAATTTTTTATTTTAAGCATTTATATTTAAGTTAAAAACTATCCGTGAAATGCACAATTTATAAAAGACTTACGGTTTGTTTGCTTTGTTTTCAGTTTTTTATTTTAAAATAATTACAAAACTGATATATTATTTCCATTTTGTCTCATGTTTTCAAATATTTGTACATGAAACATTGAAAACAATAAAAAATTGTTTCCATTGTTTCGTGTACAAATGTTTGCAAATAGGAAACAAAATGAAAACAATGTGACATTCTTTTAATTATTTTTAAAAATAGAAAATGAAAATAGAAAACTGTAAACAAAACAAACACACCCTAAATATGACAAATTATGCCAAGAGAGTAGTACATGCAGTCACTCTTAATACTATTTCAAGCAACATTTTTCTTTTTGTGTAACACAAGCAACAATTTTTTTATTTTATTTGTGCATTGTGTGTGTGAGTGCTTATTATATGATGTGAGAAAAGTAAATACCTAAAGTAACTTTTAATCTTATAATATATGTATGGCAGTTTCATCAAGTTTAACTTCTTTCACATTCTTGATAAAAATTCTCACCACATATTCGGATATATATATATGTGTGTGTGTGGTAGCTTTTGATTAATTAATATGTTGTAATATATCATCTAAAAATAAATAGAATATGTTTTTATTAATCTTCTTATGTATCAAGAAACAAAAAGTAACACACATGCAATTCTGGTTATAATTAAATAGAAAATATTATAACTTTCTCTTAGGAAACGTTACTAATTAAAAGTTGTTATAATTGACCTTTGTCTACATAAGAAGCAAAAGTATTCGCAAAAAAATCCAGCATACATAAATATATGCAAATTTCTATATAAAAACCTAATTTGTACTGGTCGAAGAGTAAAACCGGCCACCGAGCTCGGATACCCGACCCAGTCCGAAAGTTAAGGATAATAAATTAAAGATCACTTAATTAGGGGATAAGATATTAAATATTAAATCATGATATTATCTGATTTATAACCTTATCTGGTTGAAAGAGATAATATCCCTTAAATTAAGAAATCACATCTCAAAAGAGATTTAAGAGATAAACCAGATCTCTAAAAGATATTTGGAAGATAAATCACATCTCAAAAGAGATTTAAGAGATAAATCAGATCTCTAAAAGATAGGGGAATCCTATTATAAAAGGAGGAGTACCCATGATAGAAACTCACTTTTCACTGAACGCCGGTGACTCTCTCTTAAGCGTATTAGAGAAACTAGAGTCGACCAAGAGACTATCAGAGAGTCCTTGCTCCCTAGTATTCACCCGATACAAAATTAAGAGATCGAGATCACCACGGCCAAGGGTTGAATCAAGAACTACGTCTGGCTTTGATTCCCATTGGGATACGTAGGACCGGAATATCATATTCTGTCAAGCCATAGCCTAAAACAACCCCATTTATTCATCCCTGGTTTGACGTTCACGGCGAGGTTCCGGTAAACCGGATCTCGGCAGGAACATTTGGCGCCCACCGTGGGGCCGAGGTGAAACTGTCCCCGGTTCCACAAGAAAAGCCTAATGGTGACCACACGGAATGGTCTGCGAGGAGGGGCAAGCAGCATGAATCATGAGGATCATGAGGCTTCGAACGCCCAAAACCACGGCAATCATCTTTCTTCCCCCTTCAATGAAGGTGACCCTCGGTTGGGAGAAATTATGGAACAACTCAAGCAGCTTCGGAAGGAGAACGAGGAGATACGCGCACAGAATCAGAAGCTTTTGAAAGCCCAGAAAAAAGAAAGGTCCTTGACACCTTCAGACGGAGAACAATCCTCACCCGAGGCTGGCCAAAAGGATCCTCCGGCGCACTCTCCTCGAGGAACTAATCGAGCATCCAAAACTAAACCTTCCCTAGGGGATTCAGAAGTCAAATCTCACGCAGAAAGGACTAGCCAGAAAGGAAGGACATCGGACCAGCGTCCGAGGTTGCCCTTCACTGATGGCATTAATGAGGTAGTCGTGCCAACCCATTTTAAGCCCCTTAACATAGACAAATTCAACGGCACCACTGACCCAACCGAGCATGTGGAGTCCTTTATTTCCTCTATTTACTTGGTGACTGATTCGGAGGCTGTCATGTGCAAAGTTTTTCCAACTACTTTGCAAGGCCCTGATCTGACCTGGCTAACAAATTTACCAACTCGGTCGATTGATTCCTTTGATGTGCTCATAACCAAGTTCATTGCACAATTTGCGGCAAGCCGAAGGCACAGAAGGCACTCAGTCTCACTGGTAAATTTCAAGTAGGAAAGGAACGAATCACTCAGAGATTACATGGCCCGCTTCAATGCAAAGCAGATCTTGATTTCCAATATGAGCTCGGAACTCTGCCTCCACACCGTCATGGCCGGTCTTAAGCCAGGACCATTCTTCGAGTACCTATCTCGGAAGCCACCAAGAGATTTTGAAGAGCTGCAGGAAAAGGCTACAGGTTTCATGAACTCGGAAGAGATGCTGGAGTTTAAAAGGAGAGAAAGAGGTTTCGAGGACAAGAGCTCAGCCTCGAACAAAGACAGAAACAGTGGTCCGACTCACAAAGGACCCAAAAAACCAATGAAAGAGAATTCCCGCAGAGGCATCCCGGGTATCCATCTTACACTCCGCCGAACCGATCTCGGGCAGCCATCCTTCAGGAGGTGTGCAACGCCGAGTTGCTTACCTTACCTCGAACCATCCAAAACACCGGACAATGCTAATGAAGCAAAGAATGCATGTGGCATCGTAACTATGGACACTCCACCGAAGAGTGCAGAACACTCCAAAGAAAGATTGAGGAGTTGGTGCAAGCGGTCGTCTTGATCGTTTAGTCCGCCGAGATGACAATGGAGGCAGACGACCCTGGTCGAAGACAACGAAGACACGGTCATGATAACCGAGACCGAGATGCAAACTTGCGAAGAAATCATCGGATGGAGATCGCTCGAATAACCAAAGGCCCCTATCGAAGAATCGGAGGGGGAGGAATCGGGGGGTCATCAATACAATCTCGGGGGATTTGCAGGAGGAGGAACAACGAGCTCAGCTCGGAGGCGTCATGTCAAAGCCCTCCGATTTGTTAACACGGTGTCCGGAAGGCCTCCAAGAGCAAGACCCCCATAACATTCACAGATGATGATTTCCGGGGGTAGATCCAAATCAAGATGACCCAATGGTGATAACTAGTCGAGTGGCCAACTTCTCGGTCGGACAAACACTTATTGACCAGGGGAGCTCGACCGATATTCTCTACCTGGCAACCTTCAAGAAGCTCGGAATCCTGAAAAGCTGATAAAAGAGCAGGAGGACAAGTCGGGTAGGGTTTGCCGGGAACAAGTCAAGACCCGAGGATATATAGATCTCTTAACAACGTTCGGAGACGGCATACTTTCCAAGTCCGTGTCAGTCAGGTATGTTATTGTAGATGCCACCACGTCGTATAATATCCTTATCGGAAGACCGACGTTGAATGAGCTCGGGGCAATTGTCTCTACCCCACACCTGACAATGAAATTCCCAGTAATGCTGGGGAGATAATTGCAATCCGAGCTGACCAAAAGCTAGCAAGGCGGCTATGTGGGACAGCACAAGGTTACCCGTCACCAGGATGGCCCAAAGAATACCGAGGATGGTAAAGCGAGGTGGTAAGCTCGGTCAGCTCAAGAACTTCAGCCGATTGGTCGGCATGTTTGAGCTGGACCCAAGGGAGGAGATGTTCGAGTCCAGGGCCGAACCAATAGAGTCTTTAGAAAGGTTCCATTTGGGAGCCCATCCTGAACAGTGCACCCACGTCGGTAGTCAGCTGGACCCCTCACTCAGAGAGAGGCTTCACACGGTCCTGAGAAAGAATACTGACCTGTTCGCCTGGAAGACATCTGATATGTCGGACATAGACCCCAACTTTATGTGCCATAAGCTGTCTATATGTCCCGAAGCTAAACCTGTAACTCAAAAAGGAAACTGGGTGAAGAAAGGCGCCGAGCAATGGCCGAGGAGACTTCTAAACTGGTCAAAGCAAATTTCATCCGAGAGGTGACATACACCACTTGGCTAGTCAACGTGGTATTAGTCAAAAAGGCCAATGGTAAATGGCGGATGTGCACCGACTATACCGACCTCAACAAGGCATGCCCCAAGGATTCCTATCCCTTGCCCAACATCGACAGACTGGTGGATGGGGCCTCAGGTTACAAGGTTTTGTCCTTCTTGGACGCATATTCCGGTTACAACCAGATCAGGATGTACCCACCCGACGAGGAAAAAACAGCATTTATGACTGATGGGGCAAATTACTGTTACCGAGTAATGCCCTTCGACCTAAAAAATGCCGGGGCGACATATCAGAGGCTTATGGACAAGGTTTTCGCCGGTCAAATCGGAAAAAACTTAGAAGTATATGTTGATGACATGGTAGTAAAATCCGATGATCCGAGCCAGCACCCTGCCGACCTCGAGGAAATCTTCGACTAACTCAAAGTACAACATGAGGCTGAATCCAGAGAAGTGCTTTTTTGGTGTACAAGGAGGAAAATTCTTGGGGTATATGCTAACACACCGAGGAATCGAAGCTAATCCAGATAAATGCAAAGCCGTCATGGAAATGCGGAGTCCTCGGAATGTGAAGGAAATTCAGAGGTAGCAGATTCTATTGTCCATCTCATTCTATGCGAGTCGTCGAATCTGATCGAGCGATTTTCTTTGAGGATGACTTGAATAGTGGGAGTGATATACCACGACCAGTTACTCTTAGAGAAGATCGCACCATAGTTCCTATACCAGCTGTTCCCTTTCCTACAGAAGTTATGATTCCAGCTAATGATGATGATCAGAATCTTCAACATGAAGATGGTGTGACAAAGACCACTAGTAGATGAACAAGAACATGATCTTATTGTTGATGAAGTTCCACCGAGACGATCTCAAAGAGTGCACAGACCTTCCATACCGGATGATTATGTTGTATATCTTCGAGAACATGAGTTTGACCTCAATGATGATGATGATCCTATTACCTTTAAGGAGGCAATTTCTAGCTCTCATGCTTCTGATTGGCTGAATGCTATGCATGATGAGTTGTCTTCTATGTCTCATAATGGTGTTTGGAATCTAGAGGATTTACCAATTGGTTGTAAACCTGTTGGATGCAAATGGGTTTTCAAAACCAAACGTACTCCAGATGGTAAAGTTGAAAGGTACAAAGCCAGACTGGTAGCTAAAGGCTATAACCAAAGAGAAGGCATTGACTATAAGGACACTTTCTCACCAGTCTCTACAAAAGATGCATTTCGAGTTGTCATGGCTTTGGTAGCTCATTTTGATCTAGAACTTCACCAGATGGATGTGAAGACGGCTTTTCTGAATGGAGACCTTACTGAAGATGTTTACATGGTTTAGCCTGAAGGTTTTACTGAAACAGGCAAAGAGCACTTGGTTTGCAAGCTGAATAAGTCTATTTATGGACTGAAACAGGCCTCCAGACAATGGTATTTGAAGTTTGATCAGGTTGTCACTTCTCTTGGCTTCAAAGAAAATGCCTCAGATCAGTGCGTTTACTTGAAGACTTGTGAGGGTGAGTTCATCATTCTCGTTCTATATGTTGATGATATACTTCTTGTTAGCAGTTGTGTTAAAATTCTGACCGAGACAAAACTTATGTTGAGTAGCCACTTTGATATGAAAGACCTTGGTGATGCTTCTGTTGTTTTAGGCATCCAGATTTATCGTGATAGGTCACGTGGTGTTCTTGGATTGTCTCAAAAAGGAAATATTGAAAAGGTCCTCAAAAGGTTTAATATGCATTCTTGCTCCCCATGTGCTGCACCTGTTCAAAAGGGTGAGGAAAATTTTTCTAAATCTCAATGTCCTCAAAATGATGTAGAAATAAATGAAATGGAAAAAGTCCCATATGCTTCCGGCTGTTGGCGGTTTAATGTATGCTCAAGTTTGTACTCGTCCCGACATTGCTTTTCTTGTAAATGCTTTAGGGAGATACTTGAGCAACCCAGGTTTGGGTCATTGGAAAGCCGTAAAAAGGTCATGAGATATTTGCAGGGAACCAAAGATTATATGTTGACCTATAAGAAGTCCGGTCAACTTCGTGTCATCGGTTATTCTGATTCCGATTTCGCAGGTTGCCCTGACGACGAAAATCTATCTACGGCTTTATCTTTATGATGGCAGGAGGAGCTATTTCTTGGAAAAGTGTGAAACAGATGCTTACAGCTACTTCTACCATGGAAGCAGAGTATGTTACTTGCTATGAGGCTACTTGTCAAGCCATGTGGCTGAAAAATTTAATTTATGGCTTTCATATTGTTGAAAGCATATCTAGGCCACTTGTGATATATTGTGACAATCTCTTCTTGTGCACTTCTCTCATAACAATAGAAGCTCTTCTCGCACTAAGCATTTTGATGTGAAATATTTGTTCGTTAGAGAGAAGATTCAGGAGTTTCAGACTCGTATTGAACATATTGATACAGGAAACATGCTTGCTGATCCACTAACCAAAGGCTTAACTGTTGGAATATTCCGAAATCATGTAATTCATATGGGCTTAGTTAAGTCTTTTGATGTATTGGATTAGTGGGAGTCTGAAACCATTATTTGCCCATTATCGTTTTTTTTAGATATGTAAATTGACATCACTCTTGTTTTCATATCTCTTATAGCATTTTAAGATGCTTGGACCATTCTTGAATTGCATATTTCTCTTTATTAATTATATGCAATTTTATATTCATCATTCTTTATGTGAGATATGAGTCTTTAGCATGTATGATTTACTTCCCTATCGGATACTATTTCTGCATTGTTAAAGCTTATATTTCTTATACTGCTGGTTAACGTGTGCTTTGATCGTAACTGGTATTTCTTCTTAATAATTGTTATATTTTAATAATTGATTAATGCTATCCAAGTGGGAGAATTGTTAAATTTTTAATGTGTATAATATGTGGATTAGCATTAATTGGTGATTAAATTATAATTAAATTATTAATATATCAGTTATAAAATTAATTCTTAATTACGTAACCAATTGGTGAAATTGTTGTTGGGTATTTACTAAGAGTGACCCTATGATGGGTCAGGCCATTCTAATGTTAACCCGTTGAGAGGTCCCTACTCTCTGCTGGTAGGTTAAAAGGATTGCCTCCCATTAGGCATCCGAGGAGAGACAAAAACTCAGACTAAACACCAACCAGAAAGAGAGAAGCAACCCTCTCACATTCTGATGGATTCCACGATGCTCCAAGGTACACAATTCTTCTCCTCTCCTTCGATTAACATGTGTAATATGCTATGATTTGTATCTGTATGATGTTTAGAAATATAGGTCATCCTTCACGTTTAACTATAATGTGTGCCAAACAGTTAGGACATCAACCTTTAACTACGTTTGAAGACTGGACGCACGTATGATGGATGAGAAAAGCAGAGTCAAACACACACTAAGCTAACATTGATACTGCTTGGAACAACTTTACACGTCTTGCTTTTATCGAAGAAAAACACAACTATCGATATTTATTAGATTTTTTTACACTATTTTTTTTGTGAAAATTTATTAGATCAGATTGATTTTTGGATGATTTATTTTGAAATCGAATTAAATCGAATTAAATTGTGCATATAAATGTAAATACATATATATGTATATGTATATGTATGTATATGTATATATATTCTATTTTTATATAATTGATTTTTAAATTTTTTTCTAACAATACTTATTAGTTTGATGTGACGTAATTTTTTACTATTTTGAATATTCCAAACATAAAATTAATATTTGTTAGCTCGTAACATTTTATCTTTTAGTATGTTATATATTATATTTATTAATGTTATTTAGACTTATTTTTTAGTTAATATTATTAAAAAATATATAAATATAAGGTGATCTAAAAATTATGAATAAATAAAATTACTCTTACAAATAACATCCACAATTAAGCCGTTTCTTTATACATACATAGATATTAGAAATCGTGACATTGAACAGTTGCCGTTCAAGCTGTCAAAAAAAAAAAAAAAAAGAGTTGCTGTTCAAAATGGAAAAAATCATATAATATAGAAACTGCCAAAATATATTGTAACCACGACTCGTTTGTATTTTTTGTTCACCAAGCCTATCTTTCAGCTCCACTAATCCTTTAAATGCATAGAAACTGTCGAAATGAGATTTTTCTTTTTAATAAAATACCGATACCAAACAATATGTTTTTACAACCCAACTATCTATCATGTGTGCTGAGCTTTATTCGTAAAAGCCACCCATCAAATAAATTAAACAAATTTTGTCAAAAAAATATAAAATAAATAAATTAAAGAAATTAAATTAACTTTGAGGACCACTTTATACACACAAGCCTCTTAGGGCTCGTTTAGTGGTCAGGATAGGATAAGAGAACACGATAGGAGTATGATAGGTCCGATGTTTGGTGTCCACTAGATAACCAACTGGACAACATTATAATTTAAGTATGAATTTTAAAATTTTTCGTTTTTATTCTAAATGTTTTCATCTTTTATTAGATTTTTTTTTTATAATTTTCATTATTTTAATTTATATAAAAAAACAAAATTATCCTTGTGATAAAATTACATATAATGTTTTAAATTTTTTAAATATTATCTAACTAAAATTAATTTTTTATATTTTTAAATATTCATTTTTTGTTTTTACTTTACATATAGTTAAATTATTAGAATAATTTTTTTATATTTTAAAGTTTTTAAAAATAATATAAAATAACAAACTTAGCATAGTGATAAAATAAAAATAAATTTTAAAATTGATTATTAATATTTTATTATTTTAAATATTTTATATTTTATTAAACCTTTTTTTGTAATCATGTTAAATTTTATTATACTTTAAATTATTATTTTATTATAATTTAATTATTTTATATATTATATATGTTTATATTTTATTATACTTTAAATCACTATATCGTACTTGTTACTGGAAAAAAATCACCTTATCCTATCCTGTTGAATTCTAACCCAGCCCATCCTTCAGGATAGTATTTTAACTAGATTGACAGGATATGATAAGTGACAGGATTGACTTACCAAACAACAGTTTCAGACAGGATATGATAACTTATTGTATCCTGTCTCTCTTATCCTGACCACCAAACATGCCCTTAGGTCGGTTGTCATTCAATGATCTTGATGTGTTTATAATTGAACCGTTTTGTAGTTGCTCTATTCCATTTTGATAGAGTTTTTGTTTTACACGTATTAATTTCTCTCCTCTCTTTCTGTAAATCCTCCATCTTCTTCCCTTCCCTATTAAATATCTCCTCCTTTAGCAAATTTTTTGCGTTCTCAATTTTACCTTTCCCCACTTTGGATCTTATATATATATATATATATATATATATATATATATATATATATATATATATATATATATATATATATATATATATATATATATTCTCATGGATCATTCTAGAAACATGCATGATTGGCAGAAAGAGAGAAACGATTATCAGTGGCTGATTTGGGAGGAGAGAAATGAGTATGCAGGTGAGTTTATGCTTAATTATTAATTCATGTTTAAGATAATCCATCATCTATTAATAATAACAAGCTTTGAAAATCTCTATAGCTAGGCGTACTTTTTAGTATCTTTATGTGTAAATATTGTATTATCGTAAATAACTTATGAGTCATATAATGGGTAATAGTTTTCTTTAGGCGAAGAAGGAAATGTATCTGAGATGTTTGTAATCTTTATCGAAGATTGCATCAGTAATTAATTAAGAACATATACATATTCACTAAAGAAGTTTATTTAGGGATGAATTTGTTGATTGATGTGTTTATATTTGGATAAATGAAAAAGGAGACTTGAACACCCCATCCATCCAGGTAATATATATATATATATATATATATATATATATATATATATATATGTATATATATATATATAGAATATTACAAGTTCAAGTTCTAGTCCTTTTTTTTGCGAAAAAAAGTTCTAGTCCTTGAAACAACCTCATGATATTAATTATATAAATCAATATAGCACTAGAATTTTCTCTTGATTAGAAAATGAAGAAGAATACTTCAATTACAGTTGAGATATTATATACCATCAAGGTTATTTTCTCCCTCACACAGTCACACTTCCGATCCACAAAAAGAAAAAAAAAACTTAAACTCTGATTTTTAATGAAAATCGTGATGATCTTTGTTTTTCAAACATCATAAATTGTGTTTCAGTCAATTTTTACGTGAGTTTCATTTGCTTGAAGAAAGAAAGTCACAAAATTCTCAAACATCATCCTTATTCCATACAAAAAGCAGGGGATTCCAAGTGTAAATCATATGAGTTGTTGCATATCCGATATTTCTTTGAAGGCGAGTCAATATTGTCTAGTCACGGTCAAGCAAATTTTTATTTTTTTTTAAAGGTCCCTTTTTTAATATATTTTTTATTTATTAATAAGAAAACTCATAGTCATTATCTAACCACGGTTAAGCAACTTTTTTTATTTTACTAAGTAATTTTAAAATATTTTAATTATATTTATTATTATCAAAGTTATTGATCATTAACTTATTTTCATTTAATTCTAAAAAACTATTCATTTATTTTATATTTAAATATTTTTTAATTTATATTTTTAGATTCTATTTTGAATGAATTATGTATCTATCTTTTATATTTTTAAATTTTCTTAAATTTTTTATTTTAAGCATTTATATTTAAGTTAAAAACTATCCGTGAAATGCACAATTTATAAAAGACTTACGGTTTGTTTGCTTTGTTTTCAGTTTTTATTTTAAAATAATTACAAAACTGATATATTATTTCCATTTTGTCTCATGTTTTCAAATATTTGTACATGAAACATTGAAAACAATAAAAAATTGTTTCCATTGTTTCGTGTACAAATGTTTGCAAATAGGAAACAAAATGAAAACAATGTGACATTCTTTTAATTATTTTTAAAAATAGAAAATGAAAATAGAAAACTGTAAACAAAACAAACACACCCTAAATATGACAAATTATGCCAAGAGAGTAGTACATGCAGTCACTCTTAATACTATTTCAAGCAACATTTTTCTTTTTGTGTAACACAAGCAACAATTTTTTTATTTTATTTGTGCATTGTGTGTGTGAGTGCTTATTATATGATGTGAGAAAAGTAAATACCTAAAGTAACTTTTAATCTTATAATATATGTATGGCAGTTTCATCAAGTTTAACTTCTTTCACATTCTTGATAAAAATTCTCACCACATATTCGGTTATATATATATATATGTGTGTGTGTGGTAGCTTTTGATTAATTAATATGTTGTAATATATCATCTAAAAATAAATAGAATATGTTTTTATTAATCTTCTTATGTATCAGGAAACAAAAAGTAACACACATGCAATTCTGGTTATAATTAAATAGAAAATATTATAACTTTCTCTTAGGAAACGTTACTAATTAAAAGTTGTTATAATTGACCTTTGTCTACATAAGAAGCAAAAGTATTCGCAAAAAAATCCAGCATACATAAATATATGCAAATTTCTATATAAAAACCTAATTTGTACTGGTCGAAGAGTAAAACCGGCCACCGAGCTCGGATACCCGACCCAGTCCGAAAGTTAAGGATAATAAATTAAAGATCACTTAATTAGGGGATAAGATATTAAATATTAAATCATGATATTATCTGATTTAACCTTATCTCAGTTGAAAGAGATAATATCCCTTAAATTAAGAAATCACATCTCAAAAGAGATTTAAGAGATAAACCAGATCTCTAAAAGATATTTGGAAGATAAATCACATCTCAAAAGAGATTTAAGAGATAAATCAGATCTCTAAAAGATAGGGGAATCCTATTATAAAAGGAGGAGTACCCATGATAGAAACTCACTTTTCATTTGAACGCCTATGACTCTCTCTTAAAGCGTATTAGAGAAACTAGAGTCGACCAAGAGACTATCGGAGAGTCCTTGCTCCCTAGTATTCACCCGATACAAAATTAAGAGATCGAGATCACCACGGCCAAGGGTTGAATCAAGAACTACGTCCGGCTTTGATTCCCATTGGGATACGTGGGGCCGGAATATCATATTCTCACAAGCCATAGCCTAAAACAACCCCATTTATTCATCCCTGGTTTGACGTTCACGGCGAGGTTCCTGATAAACCGGATCTCGGCAGGAACATTTGGCGCCCACCGTGGGGCCGAGGTGAAACTTGTCCCCGGTTCCACAAGAAAAGCCTAATGGTGACCACACGGAATGGTCTCACGAGGAGGGGCAAGCAGCATGAATCATGAGGATCATGAGGCTTGAACGCCCAAAACCACGGCAATCATCTTTCTTCCCCCTTCAATGAAGGTGACCCTCGGTTGGGAGAAATTATGGAACAACTCAAGCAGCTTCGGAAGGAGAACGAGGAGATACGCGCACAGAATCAGAAGCTTTTGAAAGCCCAGAAAAAAGAAAGGTCCTTGACACCTTCAGACGGAGAATAATCCTCACCCGAGGCTGGCCAAAAGGATCCTCCGGCGCACTCTCCTCGAGGAACTAATCGAGCATCCAAAACTAAACCTTCCCTAGGGGATTCAGAAGTCAAATCTCACGCAGAAAGGACTAGCCAGAAAGGAAGGACATCGGACCAGGCGTCCGAGGTTGCCCTTCACTGATGGCATTAATGAGGTAGTCGTGCCAACCCATTTTAAGCCCCTTAACATAGACAAATTCAACGGCACCACTGACCCAACCGAGCATGTGGAGTCCTTTATTTCCTCTATTTACTTGGTGACTGATTCGGAGGCTGTCATGTGCAAAGTTTTTCCAACTACTTTGCAAGGCCCTGATCCGACCTGGCTAACAAATTTACCAACTCGGTCGATTGATTCCTTTGATGTGCTCATAACCAAGTTCATTGCACAATTTGCGGCAAGCGAAAGGCACGAAGGCACTCGCCTCACCTGGTAAATTTCAAGTAGGAAAGGAACGAATCACTCGGAGATTACATGGCCCGCTTCAATGCAAAGCAGATCTTGATTTCCAATATGAGCTCGGAACTCTGCCTCCACACCGTCATGGCGGTCTTAAGCCAGGACCATTCTTGAGTACCTATCTCGGAAGCCACCAAGAGATTTTGAAGAGGCTGCAGGAAAAGGCTACGGGGTTTCATGAACTCGGAAGAGATGCTTTGGAGTTTAAAAGGAGAGAAAGAGGTTTCGAGGACAAGAGCTCAGCCTCGAACAAAGACAGAAACAGGGGTCCGACTCACAAAGGACCCAAAAAACCAATGAAAGAGAATTCCCTGAGAGGCATCCCGGGTATCCATCTTACACTCCGCTGAACCGATCTCGGGCAGCCATCCTTCGAGGAGGTGTGCAACGCCGAGTTGCTTACCTTACCGAACCATCCAAAACACCGGACAATGCTAACAGAAGCAAAGAATGCATGTGGCATCAGAACTATGGACACTCCACTGAAGAGTGCAGAACACTCCAAAGAAAGATTGAGGAGTTGGTGCAAGCAGGCCGTCTTGATCGTTTAGTCCGCCGAGATGACAATGGAGGCAGACGACCCGGTCGAAGACAACGAAGACACGGTCATGATAACCGAGACCGAGATGCAAACTTGCGAAGAAATCATCAGGGCGGAGATCGCCTGAATAACCAAAGGCCCCCTATCGAAGAATCAGAGGGAGGAATCAGGGGGGTCATCAATACAATCTCGGGGGGATTTGCAGGAGGAGGAACAACGAGCTCAGCTCGGAGGCGTCATGTCAAAGCCCTCCGATTTGTTAACACGGTGTCTGGAAGGCCTCCAAGAGCAAGACCCCCCATAACATTCACAGATGATGATTTCCAGGGGGTAGATCCAAATCAAGATGACCCAATGGTGATAACGGTCGAGCTGGCCAACTTCTCGGTCAGACAAACACTTATTGACCAGGGGAGCTCGACCGATATTCTCTACCTGGCAACCTTCAAGAAGCTCGGAATCCCCGAAAAGCTGATAAAAGAGCGGGAGGACAAGCTGGTAGGGTTTGCTGGGAACAAGTCAAGACCGAGGATATATAGATCTCTTAACAACGTTCGGAGACGGCATACTTTCCAAGTCCGTATCGATCGGGTATGTTATTGTAGATGCCACCACGTCGTATAATATCCTTATCGGAAGACCGACGTTGAATGAGCTCGGGGCAATTGTCTCTACCCCACACCGACAATGAAATTCCCACCTGCTGGGAGATAATTGCGATCCGAGCTGACCAAAAGCTAGCAAGGCGGTGCTATGTGGACAGCCTGAAGGTTACCCGTCACCGGGATGGCCCAAAGAATACCGAGGATGGTAAAGCGAGGTGGTAAGCTCGGTCGGCTCGGTAACTTCAGCCGATTCGGTCAAAGATGTTTGAGCTGGACCCAAGGGAGGAGATGTTCGAGTCCAGGGCCGAACCAATAGAGTCTTTAGAAAGGTTCCATTTGGGAGCCCATCCTGAACAGTGCACCCACGTCGGTAGTCAGCTGGACCCCTCACTCAGAGAGAGGCTTCACACGGTCCTGAGAAAGAATATCGACTGTTCGCTGGAAGACATCTGATATGTCGGACATAGACCCCAACTTTATGTGCCATAAGCTGTCTATATGTCCCGAAGCTAAACCTGTAACTCAAAAAGGAAACTGGGTGAAGAAAGGCGCCGAGCAATGGCCGAGGAGACTTCTAAACTGCTCAAAGCAAATTTCATCCGAGAGGTGACATACACCACTTGGCTAGTCAACGTGGTATTAGTAAAAAAGGCCAATGGTAAATGGCGGATGTGCACCGACTATACCGACCTCAACAAGGCATGCCCCAAGGATTCCTATCCCTTGCCCAACATCGACAGACTGGTGGATGGGGCCTCAGGTTACAAGGTTTTGTCCTTCTTGGACGCATATTCCGGTTACAACCAGATCAGGATGTACCCACCCGACGAGGAAAAAACAGCATTTATGACTGATGGGGCAAATTACTGTTACCGAGTAATGCCCTTCGACCTAAAAAATGCCGGGGCGACATATCAGAGGCTTATGGACAAGGTTTTCGCCGGTCAAATCGGAAAAAAACTTAGAAGTATATGTTGATGACATGGTAGTAAAATCCGATGATCCGAGCCAAGCACCTGCCGACCTCGAGGAAATCTTCGACTAACTCAAAGTACAACATGAGGCTGAATCCAGAGAAGTGCTTTTTTGGTGTACAAGGAGGAAAATTCTTGGGGTATATGCTAACACACCGAGGAATCGAAGCTAATCCAGATAAATGCAAAGCCGTCATGGAAATGCGGAGTCCTCGGAATGTGAAGGAAATTCAGAGGTAGCAGATTCTATTGTCCATCTCATTCTATGCGAGTCGTCGAATCTGATCGAGCGATTTTCTTTGAGGATGACTTGAATAGTGGGAGTGATATACCACGACCAGTTACTCTTAGAGAAGATCGCACCATAGTTCCTATACCAAATTGTTCCCTTTCCTACAGAAGTTATGATTCCAGCTAATGATGATGATCAGAATCTTCAACATGAAGATGGTGTGACAGCACCACTAGTAGATGAACAAGAACATGATCTTATTGTTGATGAAGTTCCACTGAGACGATCTCAAAGAGTGCACAGACCTTCCATACCAGATGATTATGTTGTATATCTTCAGGAACATGAGTTTGACCTCAATGATGATGATGATCCTATTACCTTTAAGGAGGCAATTTCTAGCTCTCATGCTTCTGATTGGCTGAATGCTATGCATGATGAGTTGTCTTCTATGTCTCATAATGGTGTTTGGAATCTAGAGGATTTACCAATTGGTTGTAAACCTGTTGGATGCAAATGGGTTTTCAAAACCAAACGTACTCCGGATGGTAAAGTTGAAAGGTACAAAGCCGACTGGTAGCTAAAGGCTATAACCAAAGAGAAGGCATTGACTATAAGGACACTTTCTCACCAGTCTCTACAAAAGATGCATTTCGAGTTGTCATGGCTTTGGTAGCTCATTTTGATCTAGAACTTCACCGGATGGATGTGAAGACGGCTTTTCGAATGGAGACCTTCATCAAGATGTTTACATGGTTCAGCTGAAGGTTTTTTCTTGAAAACAGGCAAAGAGCACTTGGTTTGCAAGCTGAATAAGTCTATTTATGGACTGAAACAGGCCTCCAGACAATGGTATTTGAAGTTTGATCAGGTTGTCACTTCTCTTGGCTTCAAAGAAAATGCCTCAGATCAGTGCGTTTACTTGAAGACTTGTGAGGGTGAGTTCATCATTCTCGTTCTATATGTTGATGATATACTTCTTGTTAGCAGTTGTGTTAAAATTCTGACCGAGACAAAACTTATGTTGAGTAGCCACTTTGATATGAAAGACCTTGGTGATGCTTCTGTTGTTTTAGGCATCCAGATTTATCGTGATAGGTCACGTGGTGTTCTTGGATTGTCTCAAAAAGGAAATATTGAAAAGGTCCTCAAAAGGTTTAATATGCATTCTTGCTCCCCATGTGCTGCACCTGTTCAAAAGGGTGAGGAAAATTTTTCTAAATCTCAATGTCCTCAAAATGATGTAGAAATAAATGAAATGGAAAAAGTCCCATATGCTTCCGCTGTTGGCAGTTTAATGTATGCTCAAGTTTGTACTCGTCCCGACATTGCTTTTGCTGTAAATGCTTTAGGGAGATACTTGAGCAACCCAGGTTTGGGTCATTGGAAAGCCGTAAAAAAGGTCATGAGATATTTGCAGGGAACCAAAGATTATATGTTGACCTATAAGAAGTCTGGTCAACTTCAGGTCACTGGTTATTCTGATTCTGATTTCGCAGGTTGCCCTGACGACCGAAAATCTACTTCTGGCTTTATCTTTATGATGGCAGGAGGAGCTATTTCTTGGAAAAGTGTGAAACAGATGCTTACAGCTACTTCTACCATGGAAGCAGAGTATGTTACTTGCTATGAGGCTACTTGTCAAGCCATGTGGCTGAAAAATTTAATTTATGGCTTTCATATTGTTGAAAGCATATCTAGGCCACTTGTGATATATTGTGACAATACTGCTGCTGTGCACTTCTCTCATAACAATAGAAGCTCTTCTCGCACTAAGCATTTTGATGTGAAATATTTGTTCGTTAGAGAGAAGATTCAGGAGTTTCAGACTCGTATTGAACATATTGATACAGGAAACATGCTTGCTGATCCACTAACCAAAGGCTTAACTGTTGGAATATTCCGAAATCATGTAATTCATATGGGCTTAGTTAAGTCTTTTGATGTATTGGATTAGTGGGAGTCTGAAACCATTATTTGCCCATTATCGTTTTTTTTAGATATGTAAATTGACATCATTCTTGTTTTCATATCTCTTATAGCATTTTAAGATGCTTGGACCATTCTTGAATTGCATATTTCTCTTTATTAATTATATGCAATTTTATATTCATCATTCTTTATGTGAGATATGAGTCTTTAGCATGTATGATTTACTTCCCTATCGGATACTATTTACTGCATTGTTAAAGCTTATATTTCTTATACTGCTGGTTAACGTGTGCTTTGATCGTAACTGGTATTTCTTCTTAATAATTGTTATATTTTAATAATTGATTAATGCTATCCAAGTGGGAGAATTGTTAAATTTTTAATGTGTATAATATGTGGATTAGCATTAATTGGTGATTAAATTATAATTAAATTATTAATATATCAGTTATAAAATTAATTCTTAATTACGTAACCAATTGGTGAAATTGTTGTTGGGTATTTACTAAGAGTGACCCTATGATGGGCTGGGCCATTCTAATGTTAACCCGTTGAGAGGTCCCTACTCTCTGCTGGTAGGTTAAAAGGATTGCCTCCCCATTAGGCATCCAGAGAGACAAAAACTCAGACTAAACACCAACCAGAAAGAGAGAAGCAACCCTCTCACATTCTGATGGATTCCACGATGCTCCAAGGTACACAATTCTTCTCCTCTCCTTCGATTAACATGTGTAATATGCTATGATTTGTATCTGTATGATGTTTAGAAATATAGGTCATCCTTCACGTTTAACTATAATGTGTGCCAAACAGTTAGGACATCAACCTTTAACTACGTTTGAAGACTGGACGCACGTATGATGGATGAGAAAAGCAGAGTCAAACACACACTAAGCTAACATTGATCTTGCTTGGAACAGCTTTACACGTCTTGCTTTTATCGAAGAAAAACACAACTATCGATATTTATTAGATTTTTTTACACTATTTTTTTGTGAAAATTTATTAGATCAGATTGATTTTTGGATGATTTATTTTGAAATCAAATCAAATCGAATTAAATTGTGCATATAAATGTAAATACATATATATGTATATGTATATGTATGTATATGTATATATATTCTATTTTTATATAATTGTTTTTTAAATTTTTTTCTAACAATACTTATTAGTTTGATGTGACGTAATTTTTTACTATTTTGAATATTCCAAACATAAAATTAATATTTGTTAGCTCGTAACATTTTATCTTTTAGTATGTTATATATTATATTTATTAATGTTATTTAGACTTATTTTTTAGTTAATATTATTAAAAAATATATAAATATAAGGTGATCTAAAAATTATGAATAAATAAAATTACTCTTACAAATAACATCCACAATTAAGCCGTTTCTTTATACATACATAGATATTAGAAATCGTGACATTGAACAGTTGCCGTTCAAGCTGTCAAAAAAAAAAAAAAAAAGAGTTGCTGTTCAAAATGGAAAAAATCATATAATATAGAAACTGCCAAAATATATTGTAACCACGACTCGTTTGTATTTTTTGTTCACCAAGCCTATCTTTCAGCTCCACTAATCCTTTAAATGCATAGAAACTGTCGAAATGAGTTTTTTCTTTTTTAATAAAATACCGATACCAAAGAATATGTTTTTACAACCCAACTATCTATCATGTGTGCTGAGCTTTATTCGTAAAAGCCACCCATCAAATAAATTAAACAAATTTTGTCAAAAAAATATAAAATAAATAAATTAAAGAAATTAAATTAACTTTGAGGACCACTTTATACACACAAGCCTCTTAGGGCTCGTTTAGTGGTCAGGATAGGATAAGAGAATACGATAGGAGTATGATAGGTAATGAGCGGGGATCTGTTGTTATCTATCCGATGTTTGGTGTCCACCAGATAACCAACTGGACAACATTATAATTTAAGTATGAATTTTAAAATTTTTCGTTTTTATTCTAAATGTTTTCATCTTTTATTAGATTTTTTTTTATAATTTTCATTATTTTAATTTATATAAAAAAACAAAATTATCCTTGTGATAAAATTACATATAATGTTTTAAATTTTTTAAATATTATCTAACTAAAATTAATTTTTATATTTTTAAATATTCATTTTTTGTTTTTACTTTACATATAGTTAAATTATTAGAATAATTTTTTTATATTTTAAAGTTTTTAAAAATAATATAAAATAACAAACTTAGCATAGTGATAAAATAAAAATAAATTTTAAAATTGATTATTAATATTTTATTATTTTAAATATTTTATATTTTATTAAACCTTTTTTTGTAATCATGTTAAATTTTATTATACTTTAAATTATTATTTTATTATAATTTAATTATTTTATATATTATATATGTTTATATTTTATTATACTTTAAATCACTATATCGTACTTATTCTTGGAAAAAAATCACCTTATCCTATCCTGTTGAATTCTAACCCAGCCCATCCTTCAGGATAGTATTTTAACTAGATTGACAGGATATGATAAGTGACAGGATTGACTTACCAAACAACAGTTTCAGACAGGATAAGATAACTTATTGTATCCTGTCTCTCTTATCCTGACCACCAAACATACCCTTAGGTCGGTTGTCATTCAATGATCTTGATGTGTTTATAATTGAACCGTTTTGTAGTTGCTCTATTCCATTTTGATAGAGTTTTTGTTTTACACGTATTAATTTCTCTCCTCTCTTTCTGTAAATCCTCCATCTTCTTCCCTTCCCTATTAAATATCTCCTCCTTTAGCAAATTTTTTGCGTTCTCAATTTTACCTTTCCCCACTTTGGATCTTATATATATATATATATATATATATATATATATATATATATATATATATATATATATATATATATATATATATATATTCTCATGGATCATTCTAGAAACATGCATGATTGGCAGAAAGAGAGAAACGATTATCAGTGGCTGATTTGGGAGGAGAGAAATGAGTATGCAGGTGAGTTTATGCTTAATTATTAATTCATGTTTAAGATAATCCATCATCTATTAATAATAACAAGCTTTGAAAATATATATAGCTAGGCATACTTTTTAGTATCTTTATGTGTAAATATTGTATTATCGTAAATAACTTATGAGTCATATAATGGGTAATAGTTTTCTTTAGGCGAAGAAGGAAATGTATCTGAGATGTTTGTAATCTTTATCGAAGATTGCATCAGTAATTAATTAAGAACATATACATATTCACTAAAGAAGTTTATTTAGGGATGAATTTGTTGATTGATGTGTTTATATTTGGATAAATGAAAAAGGAGACTTGAACACCCCATCCATCCAGGTAATACATACATACACACACACACACACACACATATATATATATATATATATATATATATATATATATATAGAATATTACAAGTTCAAGTTCTAGTCCTTTTTTTGGCCAAAAAAAGTTCTAGTCCTTGAAACAACCTCATGATATTAATTATATAAATCAATATAGCACTAGAATTTTCTCTTGATTAGAAAATGAAGAAGAATACTTCAATTACAGTTGAGATATTATATACCATCAAGGTTATTTTCTCCCTCACACAGTCACACTTCCGATCCACAAAAAGAAAAAAAAAACTTAAACTCTGATTTTTAATGAAAATCGTGATGATCTTTGTTTTTCAAACATCATAAATTGTGTTTCAGTCAATTTTTACGTGAGTTTCATTTGCTTGAAGAAAGAAAGTCACAAAATTCTCAAACATCATCCTTATTCCATACAAACAGCAGGGGATTCCAAGTGTAAATCATATGAGTTGTTGCATATCCGATATTTCTTTGAAGGCGAGTCAATATTGTCTAGTCACGGTCAAGCAAATTTTTATTTTTTTTTAAAAGGTCCCTTTTTTAATATATTATTTATTTATTAATAAGAAAACTCATAGTCATTATCTAACCACGGTTAAGCAACTTTTTTTATTTTACTAAGTAATTTTAAAATATTTTAATTATATTTATTATTATCAAAGTTATTGATCATTAACTTATTTTCATTTAATTCTAAAAAACTATTCATTTATTTTAGATTTAAATATTTTTTAATTTATATTTTTAGATTCTATTTTGAATGAATTATGTATCTATCTTTTATATTTTTAAATTTTCTTAAATTTTTTATTTTAAGCATTTATATTTAAGTTAAAAACTATCCGTGAAATGCACAATTTATAAAAGACTTACGGTTTGTTTGCTTTGTTTCCAGTTTTTTATTTTAAAATAATTACAAAACTGATATATTATTTCCATTTTGTCTCATGTTTTCAAATATTTGTACATGAAACATTGAAAACAATAAAAAATTGTTTCCATTGTTTCGTGTACAAATGTTTGCAAATAGGAAACAAAATGAAAACAATGTGACATTTTTTTAATTATTTTTAAAAATAGAAAATGAAAATAGAAAACTGTAAACAAAACAAACACACCCTAGATATGACAAATTATGCCAAGAGAGTAGTACATGCAGTCACTCTTAAT
Source organism: Sophora flavescens (assembly GCA_030762895.1). Classification (NCBI taxonomy): domain Eukaryota; kingdom Viridiplantae; phylum Streptophyta; class Magnoliopsida; order Fabales; family Fabaceae; genus Sophora; species Sophora flavescens. Next base: position 179,311,027 of record CM061062.1, on the reverse strand, counting down.
ACTATTTCAAGCAACAATTTTCTTTTTGTGTAACACAAGCAACAATTTTTTTATTTTATTTGTGCATTGTGTGTGTGAGTGCTTATTATATGATGTGAGAAAAGTAAATACCTAAAGTAACTTTTAATCTTATAATATATGTATGGCAGTTTCATCAAGTTTAACTTCTTTCACATTCTTGATAAAAATTCTCACCACATATTCGGATATATATATGTGTGTGTGTGTGTGTGGTAGCTTTTGATTAATTAATATGTTGTAATATATCATCTAAAAATAAATAGAATATGTTTTTATTAATCTTCTTATGTATCAAGAAACAAAAAGTAACACACATGCAATTCTGGTTATAATTAAATAGAAAATATTATAACTTTCTCTTAGGAAACGTTACTAATTAAAAGTTGTTATAATTGACCTTTGTCTACATAAGAAGCAAAAGTATTCGCAAAAAAATCCAGCATACATAAATATATGCAAATTTCTATATAAAAACCTAATTTGTACTGGTCGAAGAGTAAAACCGGTCACCGAGCTCGGATACCCGACCCAGTCCGAAAGTTAAGGATAATAAATTAAAGATCACTTAAATAGGGGATAAGATATTAAATATTAAATCATGATATTATCTGATTTAACCTTATCTGGTTGAAAGAGATAATATCCCTTAAATTAAGAAATCACATCTCAAAAGAGATTTAAGAGATAAACCAGATCTCTAAAAGATATTTGGAAGATAAATCACATCTCAAAAGAGATTTAAGAGATAAATCAGATCTCTAAAAGATAGGGGAATCCTATTATAAAAGGAGGAGTACCCATGATAGAAACTCACTTTTCACTGAACGCCGGTGACTCTCTCTTAAGCGTATTAGAGAAACTAGAGTCGACCAAGAGACTATCAGAGAGTCCTTGCTCCCTAGTATTCACCCGATACAAAATTAAGAGATCGAGATCACCACGGCCAAGGGTTGAATCAAGAACTACGTCTGGCTTTGATTCCCATTGGGATACGTAGGACCGGAATATCATATTCTGTCAAGCCATAGCCTAAAACAACCCCATTTATTCATCCCTGGTTTGACGTTCACGGCGAGGTTCCGGTAAAACGGATCTCGGCATGAACATTTGGCGCCCACCGTCGGGCCGAGGTGAAACTTGTCCCCGGTTCCACAAGAAAAGCCTAATGGTGACCACACGGAATGGTGCGAGGAGGGGCAAGCGGCATGAATCATGAGGATCATGAGGCTTGAGCGCCCAAAACCATGGCAATCATCTTTCTTCCCCCTTCAATGAAGGTGACCCTCGGTTGGGAGAAATTATGGAACAACTCAAGCAACTTCGGAAGGAGAACGAGGAGATACGCGCGCAGAATCAGAAGCTTTTGAAAGCCCAGAAAAAAGAAAGGTCCTTGACACCTTCAGACGGAGAACAATCCTCACCCGAGGCTGGCCAAAAGGATCCTCCGGCGCACTCTCCTCGAGGAACTAACCGAGCATCCAAAACTAAACCTTCCCTAGGGGATTCAGAAGTCAAATCTCACGCAGAAAGGACTAGCCAGAAAGGAAGGACATCGGACCAGCGTCCGAGGTTGCCCTTCACTGATGGCATTAATGAGGTAGTCGTGCCAACCCATTTTAAGCCCCTTAACATAGACAAATTCAACGGCACCACTGACCCAACCGATCATGTGGAGTCCTTTATTTCCTCTATTTACTTGGTGACTGATTCGGAGGCTGTCATGTGCAAAGTTTTTCCAACTACTTTGCAATGCCCTGATCTGACCTGGCTAACAAATTTACCAACTCGGTCGATTGATTCCTTTGATGTGCTCATAACCAAGTTCACTGCACAATTTGCGGCAAGCCGAAGGCACAGAAGGCACTCAGTCTCACTGGTAAATTTCAAGTAGGAAAGGAACGAATCACTCAGAGATTACATGGCCCGCTTCAATGCAAAGCAGATCTTGATTTCCAATATGAGCTCGGAACTCTGCCTCCACACCGTCATGGCCGGTCTTAAGCCAGGACCATTCTTCGAGTACCTATCTCGGAAGCCACCAAGAGATTTTGAAGAGCTGCTGGAAAAGGCTACAGGTTTCATGAACTCGGAAGAGATCTTTGGAGTTTAAAAGGAGAGAAAGAGGTTTCGAGGACAAGAGCTCAGCCTCGAACAAAGACAAAAAGGGGGTCTGACTCACAAAGGACCCAAAAAACCAATGAAAGAGAATTCCCGCAGAGGCATCCCAGGTATCCATCTTACACTCCGCTGAACCGATCTCGGGCAGCCATCCTTCAGGAGGTGTGCAACGCCGAGTTGCTTACCTTACCTGAACCATCCAAAACACCGGACAATGCTAACAGAAGCAAAGAATGCATGTGGCATCAGAACTATGGACACTCCACTGAAGAGTGCAGAACACTCCAAATAAAGATTGAGGAGTTGGTGCAAGCAGGCCGTCTTGATCGTTTAGTCCGCCGAGATGACAATGGAGGCAGACGACCCGGTCGAAGACAACGAAGACATGGTCATGATAACCGAGACCGAGATGCAAACTTGCGAAGAAATCATCAGGGCGGAGATCGCCTGAATAACCAAAGGCCCCCTATCGAAGAATCAGAGGGAGGAATCAGGGGGGTCATCAATACAATCTCGGGGGGATTTGCAGGAGGAGGAACAACGAGCTCAGCTCGGAGGCGTCATGTCAAAGCCCTCCGATTTGTTAACACGGTGTCTGGAAGGCCTCCAAGAGCAAGACCCCCCATAACATTCACGAGATGATGATTTCCGGGGGTAGATCCAAATCAAGATGACCCAATGGTGATAACGGTCGAGCTGGCCAACTTCTCGATCAGACAAACACTTATTGACCAGGGGAGCTCGACCGATATTCTCTACCTGGCAACCTTCAAGAAGCTCGGAATCCCTGAAAAGCTGATAAAAGAGCAGGAGGACAAGCTGGTAGGGTTTGCCGGGGAACAAGTCAAGACCCGAGGATATATAGATCTCTTAACAACGTTCGGAGACGGCATACTTTCCAAGTCCGTATCAGTCAGGTATGTTATTGTAGATGCCAGCACGTCGTACAATATCCTTATCGGAAGACCGACGTTGAATGAGCTCGGGGCAATTGTCTCTACCCCACACCTGACAATGAAATTCCCAGTCGAATCTGGGGAGATAATTGCAGTCCGGACCAAAAGCTAGCGAGGCAGTGCTATGTGGACAGCTGAAGGTTACCCGTCACCAGGGATGGCCCAAAGAATACCGAGGATGGTAAAGCAGAGGTGGTAAGCTCGGTCGGCTCGGTAAGTTTCAGCCGGTTCGGTCAGCATGTTTGAGCTGGACCCAAGGGAGGAGATGTTCGAGTCCAGGGCCGAACCAATAGAGTCTTTAGAAAGGTTCCATTTGGGAGCCCATCCTGAACAGTGCACCCACGTCGGTAGTCAGCTGGACCCCTCACTCAGAGAGGCTTCACACGGTCCTGAGAAAGAATACGGACTGTTCGCTGGAAGACATCGATATGTCGGACATAGACCCCAACTTTATGTGCCATAAGCTGTCTATATGTCCCGAAGCTAAACCTGTAACTCAAAAAGGAAACTGGGTGAAGAAAGGCGCCGAGCAATGGCCGAGGAGACTTCTAAACTGCTCAAAGCAAATTTCATCCGAGAGGTGACATACACCACTTGGCTAGTCAACGTGGTATTAGTAAAAAAGGCCAATGGTAAATGGCGGATGTGCACCGACTATACCGACCTCAACAAGGCATGCCCCAAGGATTCCTATCCCTTGCCCAACATCGACAGACTGGTGGATGGGGCCTCAGGTTACAAGGTTTTGTCCTTCTTGGACGCATATTCCAATTACAACCAGATCAGGATGTACCCACCCGACGAGGAAAAAACAGCATTTATGACTGATGGGGCAAATTACTGTTACCGAGTAATGCCCTTCGACCTAAAAAATGCCGGGGCGACATATCAGAGGCTTATGGACAAGGTTTTCGCCGGTCAAATCGGAAAAAAACTTAGAAGTATATGTTGATGACATGGTAGTAAAATCCGATGATCCGAGCCAGCACCCTGCCGACCTCGAGGAAATCTTCGACTAACTCAAAGTACAACATGAGGCTGAATCCAGAGAAGTGCTTTTTTGGTGTACAAGGAGGAAAATTCTTGGGGTATATGCTAACACACCGAGGAATCGAAGCTAATCCAGATAAATGCAAAGCCGTCATGGAAATGCGGAGTCCTCGGAATGTGAAGGAAATTCAGAGGTAGCAGATTCTATTGTCCATCTCATTCTATGCGAGTCGTCGAATCTGATCGAGCGATTTTCTTTGAGGATGACTTGAATAGTGGGAGTGATATACCACGACCAGTTACTCTTAGAGAAGATCGCACCATAGTTCCTATACCAGCTGTTCCCTTTCCTACAGAAGTTATGATTCCAGCTAATGATGATGATCAGAATCTTCAACATGAAGATGGTGTGACAGCACCACTAGTAGATGAACAAGAACATGATCTTATTGTTGATGAAGTTCCACTGAGACGATCTCAAAGAGTGCACAGACCTTCCATACCAGATGATTATGTTGTATATCTTCAGGAACATGAGTTTGACCTCAATGATGATGATGATCCTATTACCTTTAAGGAGGCAATTTCTAGCTCTCATGCTTCTGATTGGCTGAATGCTATGCATGATGAGTTGTCTTCTATGTCTCATAATGGTGTTTGGAATCTAGAGGATTTACCAATTGGTTGTAAACCTGTTGGATGCAAATGGGTTTTCAAAACCAAACGTACTCCAGATGGTAAAGTTGAAAGGTACAAAGCCAGACTGGTAGCTAAAGGCTATAACCAAAGAGAAGGCATTGACTATAAGGACACTTTCTCACCAGTCTCTACAAAAGATGCATTTCGAGTTGTCATGGCTTTGGTAGCTCATTTTGATCTAGAACTTCACCAGATGGATGTGAAGACGGCTTTTCTGAATGGAGACCTTCATCAAGATGTTTACATGGTTCAGCCTGAAGGTTTTACTGAAACAGGCAAAGAGCACTTGGTTTACAAGCTGAATAAGTCTATTTATGGACTGAAACAGGCCTCCAGACAATGGTATTTGAAGTTTGATCAGGTTGTCACTTCTCTTGGCTTCAAAGAAAATGCCTCAGATCAGTGCGTTTACTTGAAGACTTGTGAGGGTGAGTTCATCATTCTCGTTCTATATGTTGATGATATACTTCTTGTTAGCAGTTGTGTTAAAATTCTGACCGAGACAAAACTTATGTTGAGTAGCCACTTTGATATGAAAGACCTTGGTGATGCTTCTGTTGTTTTAGGCATCCAGATTTATCGTGATAGGTCACGTGGTGTTCTTGGATTGTCTCAAAAAGGAAATATTGAAAAGGTCCTCAAAAGGTTTAATATGCATTCTTGCTCCCCATGTGCTGCACCTGTTCAAAAGGGTGAGGAAAATTTTTCTAAATCTCAATGTCCTCAAAATGATGTAGAAATAAATGAAATGGAAAAAGTCCCATATGCTTCCGCTATTGGCAGTTTAATGTATGCTCAAGTTTGTACTCGTCCCGACATTGCTTTTGCTGTAAATGCTTTAGGGAGATACTTGAGCAACCCAGGTTTGGGTCATTGGAAAGCCGTAAAAAAGGTCATGAGATATTTGCAGGGAACCAAAGATTATATGTTGACCTATAAGAAGTCTGGTCAACTTCAGGTCACTGGTTATTCTGATTCTGATTTCGCAGGTTGCCCTGACGACCGAAAATCTACTTCTGGCTTTATCTTTATGATGGCAGGAGGAGCTATTTCTTGGAAAAGTGTCAAACAGATGCTTACAGCTACTTCTACCATGGAAGCATAGTATGTTACTTGCTATGAGGCTACTTGTCAAGCCATGTGGCTGAAAAATTTAATTTCTGGCTTTCATATTGTTGAAAGCATATCTAGGCCACTTGTGATATATTGTGACAATATCGTCACTGCTGTGCACTTCTCTCATAACAATAGAAGCTCTTCTCGCACTAAGCATTTTGATGTGAAATATTTGTTCGTTAGAGAGAAGATTCAGGAGTTTCAGACTCGTATTGAACATATTGATACAGGAAACATGCTTGCTGATCCACTAACCAAAGGCTTAACTGTTGGAATATTCCGAAATCATGTAATTCATATGGGCTTAGTTAAGTCTTTTGATGTATTGGATTAGTGGGAGTCTGAAACCATTATTTGCCCATTATCGTTTTTTTTAGATATGTAAATTGACATCACTCTTGTTTTCATATCTCTTATAGCATTTTAAGATGCTTGGACCATTCTTGAATTGCATATTTCTCTTTATTAATTATATGCAATTTTATATTCATCATTCTTTATGTGAGATATGAGTCTTTAGCATGTATGATTTACTTCCCTATCGGATACTATTTCTGCATTGTTAAAGCTTATATTTCTTATACTGCTGGTTAACGTGTGCTTTGATCGTAACTGGTATTTCTTCTTAATAATTGTTATATTTTAATAATTGATTAATGCTATCCAAGTGGGAGAATTGTTAAATTTTTAATGTGTATAATATGTGGATTAGCATTAATTGGTGATTAAATTATAATTAAATTATTAATATATCAGTTATAAAATTAATTCTTAATTACGTAACCAATTGGTGAAATTGTTGTTGGGTATTTACTAAGAGTGACCCTATGATGGGCTGGGCCATTCTAATGTTAACCCGTTGAGAGGTCCCTACTCTCTGCTGGTAGGTTAAAAGGATTGCCTCCCCATTAGGCATCCAGAGAGACAAAAACTCAGACTAAACACCAACCAGAAAGAGAGAAGCAACCCTCTCACATTCTGATGGATTCCACGATGCTCCAAGGTACACAATTCTTCTCCTCTCCTTCGATTAACATGTGTAATATGCTATGATTTGTATCTGTATGATGTTTAGAAATATAGGTCATCCTTCACGTTTAACTATAATGTGTGCCAAACAGTTAGGACATCAACCTTTAACTACGTTTGAAGACTGGACGCACGTATGATGGATGAGAAAAGCAGAGTCAAACACACACTAAGCTAACATTGATACTGCTTGGAACAGCTTTACACGTCTTGCTTTTATCGAAGAAAAACACAACTATCGATATTTATTAGATTTTTTTACACTATTTTTTTGTGAAAATTTATTAGATCAGATTGATTTTTGGATGATTTATTTTGAAATCAAATCAAATCGAATTAAATTGTGCATATAAATGTAAATACATATATATGTATATGTATATGTATGTATATGTATATATATTCTATTTTTATATAATTGTTTTTTAAATTTTTTTCTAACAATACTTATTAGTTTGATGTGACGTAATTTTTTACTATTTTGAATATTCCAAACATAAAATTAATATTTGTTAGCTCGTAACATTTTATCTTTTAGTATGTTATATATTATATTTATTAATGTTATTTAGACTTATTTTTTAGTTAATATTATTAAAAAATATATAAATATAAGGTGATCTAAAAATTATGAATAAATAAAATTACTCTTACAAATAACATCCACAATTAAGCCGTTTCTTTATACATACATAGATATTAGAAATCGTGACAGTGAACAGTTGCCGTTCAAGCTGTCAAAAAAAAAAAAAAAAAAGAGTTGCTGTTCAAAATGGAAAAAATCATATAATATAGAAACTGCCAAAATATATTGTAACCACGACTCGTTTGTATTTTTTGTTCACCAAGCCTATCTTTCAGCTCCACTAATCCTTTAAATGCATAGAAACTGTCGAAATGAGTTTTTTCTTTTTTAATAAAATACCGATACCAAACAATATGTTTTTACAACCCAACTATCTATCATGTGTGCTGAGCTTTATTCGTAAAAGCCACCCATCAAATAAATTAAACAAATTTTGTCAAAAAAATATAAAATAAATAAATTAAAGAAATTAAATTAACTTTGAGGACCACTTTATACACACAAGCCTCTTAGGGCTCGTTTAGTGGTCAGGATAGGATAAGAGAATACGATAGGAGTATGATAGGTAATGAGCAGGATACGCTGTTATCCTATCCGATGTTTGTTGTCCACTAGATAACCAACTGGACAACATTATAATTTAAGTATGAATTTTAAAATTTTTCGTTTTTATTCTAAATGTTTTCATCTTTTATTAGATTTTTTTTTTAATAATTTTCATTATTTTAATTTATATAAAAAAACAAAATTATCCTTGTGATAAAATTACATATAATGTTTTAAATTTTTTAAATATTATCTAACTAAAATTAATTTTTTATATTTTTAAATATTCATTTTTTGTTTTTACTTTACATATAGTTAAATTATTAGAATAATTTTTTTATATTTTAAAGTTTTTAAAAATAATATAAAATAACAAACTTAGCATAGTGATAAAATAAAAATAAATTTTAAAATTGATTATTAATATTTTATTATTTTAAATATTTTATATTTTATTAAACCTTTTTTTGTAATCATGTTAAATTTTATTATACTTTAAATTATTATTTTATTATAATTTAATTATTTTATATATTATATATGTTTATATTTTATTATACTTTAAATCACTATATTGTACTTGTTCTTTGGAAAAAAATCACCTTATCCTATCCTGTTGAATTCTAACCCAGCCCATCCTTCAGGATAGTATTTTAACTAGATTGACGAGGATATGATAAGTGACGGGATTGACTTACCAAACAACGGTTTGATGAGGATATGATAACTTATCGTATCCCTCTCTCTCTTATCCTGACCACCAAACATGCCCTTAGGTCGGTTGTCATTCAATGATCTTGATGTGTTTATAATTGAACCGTTTTGTAGTTGCTCTATTCCATTTTGATAGAGTTTTTGTTTTACACGTATTAATTTCTCTCCTCTCTTTCTGTAAATCCTCCATCTTCTTCCCTTCCCTATTAAATATCTCCTCCTTTAGCAAATTGTTTGCGTTCTCAATTTTACCTTTCCCCACTTTGGATCTTATATATATATATATATATATATATATATATATATATATATATATATATATATATATATATCTATATATATTCTCATGGATCATTCTAGAAACATGCATGATTGGCAGAAAGAGAGAAACGATTATCAGTGGCTGATTTGGGAGGAGAGAAATGAGTATGCAGGTGAGTTTATGCTTAATTATTAATTCATGTTTAAGATAATCCATCATCTATTAATAATAACAAGCTTTGAAAATCTATATAGCTAGGCATACTTTTTAGTATCTTTATGTGTAAATATTGTATTATCGTAAATAACTTATGAGTCATATAATGGGTAATAGTTTTCTTTAGGCGAAGAAGGAAATGTATCTGAGATGTTTGTAATCTTTATCGAAGATTGCATCAGTAATTAATTAAGAACATATACATATTCACTAAAGAAGTTTATTTAGGGATGAATTTGTTGATTGATGTGTTTATATTTGGATAAATGAAAAAGGAGACTTGAACACCCCATCCATCCAGGTAATACATACATACATACATACATATATATATATATATATATATATATATATATATATAGAATATTACAAGTTCAAGTTCTAGTCCTTTTTTTTGCGAAAAAAAGTTCTAGTCCTTGAAACAACCTCATGATATTAATTATATAAATCAATATAGCACTAGAATTTTCTCTTGATTAGAAAATGAAGAAGAATACTTCAATTACAGTTGAGATATTATATACCATCAAGGTTATTTTTTCCCTCACACAGTCACACTTCCGATCCACAAAAAGAAAAAAAAAACTTAAACTCTGATTTTTAATGAAAATCGTGATGATCTTTGTTTTTCAAACATCATAAATTGTGTTTCAGTCAATTTTTACGTGAGTTTCATTTGCTTGAAGAAAGAAAGACACAAAATTCTCAAACATCATCCTTATTCCATACAAACAGCAGGGGATTCCAAGTGTAAATCATATGAGTTGTTGCATATCCGATATTTCTTTGAAGGCGAGTCAATATTGTCTAGTCACGGTCAAGCAAATTTTTATTTTTTTTTAAAGGTCCCTTTTTTAATATATTTTTTATTTATTAATAAGAAAACTCATAGTCATTATCTAACCACGGTTAAGCAACTTTTTTTATTTTACTAAGTAATTTTAAAATATTTTAATTATATTTATTATTATCAAAGTTATTGATCATTAACTTATTTTCATTTAATTCTAAAAAACTATTCATTTATTTTAGATTTAAATATTTTTTAATTTATATTTTTAGATTCTATTTTGAATGAATTATGTATCTATCTTTTATATTTTTAAATTTTCTTAAATTTTTTATTTTAAGCATTTATATTTAAGTTAAAAACTATCCGTGAAATGCACAATTTATAAAAGACTTACGGTTTGTTTGCTTTGTTTCCAGTTTTTTATTTTAAAATAATTACAAAACTGATATATTATTTCCATTTTGTCTCATGTTTTCAAATATTTGTACATGAAACATTGAAAACAATAAAAAATTGTTTCCATTGTTTCGTGTACAAATGTTTGCAAATAGGAAACAAAATGAAAACAATGTGACATTCTTTTAATTATTTTTAAAAATAGAAAATGAAAATAGAAAACTGTAAACAAAACAAACACACCCTAAATATGACAAATTATGCCAAGAGAGTAGTACATGCTGTCACTCTTAATACTATTTCAAGCAACATTTTTCTTTTTGTGTAACACAAGCAACAATTTTTTTATTTTATTTGTGCATTGTGTGTGTGAGTGCTTATTATATGATGTGAGAAAAGTAAATACCTAAAGTAACTTTTAATCTTATAATATATGTATGGCAGTTTCATCAAGTTTAACTTCTTTCACATTCTTGATAAAAATTCTCACCACATATTCGGATATATATATATATATATATATGTGTGTGTGTGTGTGTGTGTGTGTGTGTGTGTGTGTGTGTGTGTGTGTGTGTGTGTGTGTGTGGTAGCTTTTGATTAATTAATATGTTGTAATATATCATCTAAAAATAAATAGAATATGTTTTTATTAATCTTCTTATGTATCAAGAAACAAAAAGTAACACACATGCAATTCTGGTTATAATTAAATAGAAAATATTATAACTTTTTCTTAGGAAACGTTACTAATTAAAAGTTGTTATAATTGACCTTTGTCTACATAAGAAGCAAAAGTATTCGCAAAAAAATCCAGCATACATAAATATATGCAAATTTCTATATAAAAACCTAATTTGTACTGGTCGAAGACTAAAACCGGCCACCGAGCTCGGATACCCGACCCAGTCCGAAAGTTAAGGATAATAAATTAAAGATCACTTAATTAGGGGATAATATATTAAATATTAAATCATGATATTATCTGATTTAACCTTATCTGGTTGAAAGAGATAATATCCCTTAAATTAAGAAATCACATCTCAAAAGAGATTTAAGAGATAAACCAGATCTCTAAAAGATATTTGGAAGATAAATCACATCTCAAAAGAGATTTAAGAGATAAATCAGATCTCTAAAAGATAGGGGAATCCTATTATAAAAGGAGGAGTACCCATGATAGAAACTCACTTTTCACTTAACGCCGGTGACTCTCTCTTAAGCGTATTAGAGAAACTAGAGTCGACCAAGAGACTATCAGAGAGTCCTTGCTCCCTAGTATTCACCCGATACAAAATTAAGAGATCGAGATCACCACGGCCAAGGGTTGAATCAAGAACTACGTCTGGCTTTGATTCCCATTGGGATACGTAGGACCGGAATATCATATTCTGTCAAGCCATAGCCTAAAACAACCCCATTTATTCATCCCTGGTTTGACGTTCACGACGAGGTTCCGGTAAACCGGATCTCGGCAGGAACATTTGGCGCCCACCGTGGGGCCGAGGTGAAACTGTCCCCGGTTCCACAAGAAAAGCCTAATGGTGACCACACGGAATGGTCTGCGAGGAGGGGCAAGCAGCATGAATCATGAGGATCATGAGGCTTCGAACGCCCAAAACCACGACAATTATCTTTCTTCCCCCTTCAATGAAGGTGACCCTCGGTTGGGAGAAATTATGGAACAACTCAAGCAGCTTCGGAAGGAGAACGAGGAGATACGCGCACAGAATCAGAAGCTTTTGAAAGCCCAGAAAAAAGAAAGGTCCTTGACACCTTCAGACGGAGAACAATCCTCACCCGAGGCTGGCCAAAAGGATCCTCCAGCGCACTCTCCTCGAGGAACTAACCGAGCATCCAAAACTAAACCTTCCCTAGGGGATTCAGAAGTCAAATCTCACGCAGAAAGGACTAGCCAGAAAGGAAGGACATCGGACCAGCGTCCGAGGTTGCCCTTCACTGATGGCATTAATGAGGTAGTCGTGCCAACCCATTTTAAGCCCCTTAACATAGACAAATTCAACGGCACCACTGACCCAACCGAGCATGTGGAGTCCTTTATTTCCTCTATTTACTTGGTGACTGATTCGGAGGCTGTCATGTGCAAAGTTTTTCCAACTACTTTGCAAGGCCCTGATCTGACCTGGCTAACAAATTTACCAACTCGGTCGATTGATTCCTTTGATGTGCTCATAACCAAGTTCACTGCACAATTTGCGGCAAGCCGAAGGCACAGAAGGCACTCAGTCTCACTGGTAAATTTCAAGTAGGAAAGGAACGAATCACTCAGAGATTACATGGCCCGCTTCAATGCAAAGCAGATCTTGATTTCCAATATGAGCTCGGAACTCTGCCTCCACACCGTCATGGCCGGTCTTAAGCCAGGACCATTCTTCGAGTACCTATCTCGGAAGCCACCAAGAGATTTTGAAGAGCTGCAGGAAAAGGCTACAGGTTTCATGAACTCGGAAGAGATGCTGGAGTTTAAAAGGAGAGAAAGAGGTTTCGAGGACAAGAGCTCAGCCTCGAACAAAGACAGAAACAGGGGGTCTGACTCACAAAGGACCCAAAAAACCAATGAAAGAGAATTCCCGAGAGGCATCCCTGGTATCCATCTTACACTCCGCTGAACCGATCTCGGGCAGCCATCCTTCAGGAGGTGTGCAACGCCGAGTTGCTTACCTTACCTGAACCATCCAAAACACCGGACAATGCTAACAGAAGCAAAGAATGCATGTGGCATCAGAACTATGGACACTCCACTGAAGAGTGCAGAACACTCCAAAGAAAGATTGAGGAGTTGGTGCAAGCAGGCCGTCTTGATCGTTTAGTCCGCCGAGATGACAATGGAGGCAGACGACCCGGTCGAAGACAACGAAGACATGGTCATGATAACCGAGACCGAGATGCAAACTTGCGAAGAAATCATCAGGGCGGAGATCGCCTGAATAACCAAAGGCCCCCTATCGAAGAATCAGAGGGAGGAATCAGGGGGGTCATCAATACAATCTCGGGGGGATTTGCAGGAGGAGGAACAACGAGCTCAGCTCGGAGGCGTCATGTCAAAGCCCTCCGATTTGTTAACACGGTGTCTGGAAGGCCTCCAAGAGCAAGACCCCCCATAACATTCACAGATGATGATTTCCAGGGGGTAGATCCAAATCAAGATGACCCAATGGTGATAACGGTCGAGCTGGCCAACTTCTCGGTCAGACAAACACTTATTGACCAGGGGAGCTCGACCGATATTCTCTACCTGGCAACCTTCAAGAAGCTCGGAATCCCTGAAAAGCTGATAAAAGAGCAGGAGGACAAGCTGGTAGGGTTTGCCGGGGAACAAGTCAAGACCCGAGGATATATAGATCTCTTAACAACGTTCGGAGACGGCATACTTTCCAAGTCCGTATCAGTCAGGTATGTTATTGTAGATGCCACCACGTCGTACAATATCCTTATCGGAAGACCGACGTTGAATGAGCTCGGGGCAATTGTCTCTACCCCACACCTGACAATGAAATTCCCAGCCGACTCTGGGGAGATAATTGCAGTCCGAGCTGACCAAAAGCTAGCAAGGCAGTGCTATGTGGACAGCCTGAAGGTTACCCGTCACCAGGATGGCCCAAAGAATACCGAGGATGGTAAAGCAGAGGTGGTAAGCTCGGTCAGCTCAGTAACTTCAGCCAGTTCGGTCAGCATGTTTGAGCTGGACCCAAGGGAGGAGATGTTCGAGTCCAGGGCCGAACCAATAGAGTCTTTAGAAAGGTTCCAGTTGGGAGCCCATCCTGAACAGTGCACCCACGTCGGTAGTCAGCTGGACCCCTCACTCAGAGAGAGGCTTCACACGGTCCTGAGAAAGAATACTGACCTGTTCGCCTGGAAGACATCTGATATGTCGGACATAGACCCCAACTTTATGTGCCATAAGCTGTCTATATGTCCCGAAGCTAAACCTGTAACTCAAAAAGGAAACTGGGTGAAGAAAGGCGCCGAGCAATGGCCGAGGAGACTTCTAAACTGCTCAAAGCAAATTTCATCCGAGAGGTGACATACACCACTTGGCTAGTCAACGTGGTATTAGTCAAAAAGGCCAATGGTAAATGGCGGATGTGCACCGACTATACCGACCTCAACAAGGCATGCCCCAAGGATTCCTATCCCTTGCCCAACATCGACAGACTGGTGGATGGGGCCTCAGGTTACAAGGTTTTGTCCTTCTTGGACGCATATTCCGGTTACAACCAGATCAGGATGTACCCACCCGACGAGGAAAAAACAGCGTTTATGACTGATGGGGCAAATTACTGTTACCGAGTAATGCCCTTCGACCTAAAAAATGCCGGGGCGACATATCAGAGGCTTATGGACAAGGTTTTCGCCGGTCAAATCGGAAAAAACTTAGAAGTATATGTTGATGACATGGTAGTAAAATCCGATGATCCGAGCCAGCACCCTGCCGACCTCGAGGAAATCTTCGACTAACTCAAAGTACAACATGAGGCTGAATCCAGAGAAGTGCTCTTTTGGTGTACAAGGAGGAAAATTCTTGGGGTATATGCTAACACACCGAGGAATCGAAGCTAATCCAGATAAATGCAAAGCCGTCATGGAAATGCGGAGTCCTCGGAATGTGAAGGAAATTCAGAGGCTAGCCGGCCGATTAGCCCCCCTATCCCGTTTTCTCCCGAAGTCTGCAGAGAAGGCAAGACCTTTTTTCCAGCTCCTGAAAAAGCCAAAGGATTTCATCTGGACTGAAGAATGTGAGAAGGCCTTCGAAGATCTGAAACTTTTCTTAGCATCTCCCCCAATTCTCACTCGGCCTCAGCTCGGCAAAGATCTTTACCTATACCTCTCCGTAAATGATTATGCAATCAGTGCAGTGATTATCCAGGAGGAGGAAGAGCAACGGATGCCGGTATACTATGTCAGTAAGATCCTGAAAGACGCGGAAACGCGATACCAAGTAATTGAAAAACTGGCTCTCGCCTTAGTTATGGCAGCTCGGAGGTTACGACCCTATTTCCAGTCTCACCAGGTCATCGTCAAGACGGATCATCCGATAAAGCATGTACTCAGGAAACCTGATCTAGCCGGACGAATGATAACTTGGTCAGTGGAGTTGTCAGAGTTCGGTCTACTGTATGAACTGAGGGGGCCCATGAAAGCCCAATGCCTCTATGATTTTATTGCTGAGCTTTCTTCCAAACCGAGGTCAGAATCCTTCATCTGGCTCCTATATGTTGATGGATCATCTAACTTGAAAGGAAGCGGGGCTGGAATAATTCTTGAGGGACCTGATGACCTAATCCTCGAACAATCTTTGAAGTTTGGGTTCACTGCTTCAAACAACCAAGCAGAGTATGAAGCCCTTATTGCTGGGCTTTTGTTAGCTAAAGAAGTCGGGGTCCGGGAGCTAAAATGCAAAAGTGACTCACAGCTCGTAACGGGACAAGTCTCAGGTAATTATCAGACAAAAGACCCCCAACTAACCAGATATCTCTGCAAAGTTAATAGCCTCATTTCTGAATTTGAGCATTTCTCCATTGAGCACATACCTCGAGAAGAAAATTCCAGAGCAGACCTGCTGTCCAAATTGGCAAGCACCAAGAGGGTTGGCCAACTAAGAACTTTCATTCAAGAAAACCTCCTTGAGCCGAGCATAAAGAGTGCCGAGGTGATAGTAACCGAGCACTATGACCAGGGCTGGATGACTCCAATCTGGGAGTATCTAGCCTCAGACAAACTACCTGATGACCAAAAGGAGGCAAGGCGAGTTCGCCTAAAATCTTGTCACTACACCATCCTAGACGGTGAGCTGTACAAGAGGGGATTCTCCAGGCCGTTACTGAAGTGCCTCACAAAGGAGCACTCCGAGTATGTAATGGATGAGATGCATCGAGGAATCTGCAGAATGCATTCAGGTGGCCGATCTCTGGCAGCTCGGATCCTACGAGCAGGGTTTTACTGGCCAACCACGAGGCTCGATTGCTCTACCTGGACCAATAGGTGTGACCCTTGTCAGAAGTTCGCCAACATAGCTCGTGCCCCAGGAGAAGAGCTCCACTCCATGTTCTCACCATGACCCTTTACTATGTGGGGGATGGACATAGTCGGTCCTTTCCCAGTAGCCAAGGGTCAAGTCAAGTTCCTCCTGGTAGGGGTAGACTACTTCACCAAATGGATTGAAGCGGAGCCATTGGCTACGATAGCTGCGAAAAAGGTCCAGAATTTTGTGTGGAATAATATTATATGCAGGCATGGCCTTCCTTATGCAGTTGTGACAGACAACGGAAAGCAATTCACCGATAAGGAGCTCGGAGAGTTTTACTCCAACCTCGGAATTAAACACAAAGTGACCTCGATTGAGCATCCACAAACAAATGGCCAAGCAGAGGCAGCTAATAAAGTTATTCTAACCGAGCTCAAAAGAAGGTTGGGACAATCAAAAGGGGATTGGGTTGAGCAGTTACCAAGCATTCTGTGGGCTTACCATTGCTCATCACAATCCTCAACGGGAGAAACACCGTTCAAACTAACCTATGGAACCGATGCAATGATTCCAGTTGAACTCGGTGAGCTCTCCTTTCGAAGGCAGCATCACAATGAAAGTAAAAATGAAGAAGAACTCCGAGTTGAGCTTGACATGGTCGAGGAAGTCCGAGATACAGCAAGAATCAGGGATGAGCTGTACAAGCAAAAAGCAACTCGGAAGTACAAATCAAGGCTGAGCCCAAGGGAATTTGTGCAGGGCGACTTAGTGCTGAGACTGCAAAGCGATGCAAGAAAAGACTCCAGGGAGGGTAAGCTCGTGGCAAACTGGTCAGGCCCATTCAGGATTGCAGAAAATCTAGGAAATGGTGCCTACAGGCTAGAGGAATTGTCAGGAAAGTCGGTTCCCAGAACATGGAACACTTCCCACCTCAAATTTTATTTTAGCTAAAGTTAGAAGTGATGCACTCTTTTTCCTATCTCGGTCTTTTTCCCATGAGGTTTTGGCCGAGAAGGTTTTAACGAGGCACACTAGGAAAAATAAATAAATGAAAATTTTTCTTCAGTTGAGCTATTATGTTAAAACTGTTAAATCCTAAAGAGGCCGTCCGAGCCTATAGAGGTGCTTAAATCCTAAAGAGGCCGTCCAAGCCTATAGAGGTGCTTAAATCCTAAAGAGGTCGTTCGAGCCTATAAAGGTGCTTAAATCCTAAAGAGGCTGACCGAGCTAAAATCGACCGATCAGGGTGATAAGCCTCTGGCTTATCTAGTTTTATGACTAGATGAACTAGGGTTCATGTGCCTATTTATTCGAGTTCACTCTCGTTTTCGCCCAAATTTGCCTTGTTTTGTTCCTAAGTTGGACTTTGACTTGCTTTGCGTATTTTGTGTAGTTTTTAGGTTATTTTGGATAGAATTACGCTTGTGGGTGCTTTTGTTGTTTCAGGTTAAATAAGTGAAGCTCCAGGAGTCAAGGAAAGTCGAAAAGCAGTGGAAATTGCAAGTCTGGAGACACTCGCCTCGCGAGTGTATGCTCGCCCTGCGAGCCTGAAAGTCAACAAAGCAGCAAAAGTCATCACTTCCGTCTCGCCACGCGAGGGGTGTCTCGCCTCGCGAGATCATGAAGACCTGCAAGACAGAGACCATCACGGCCAAGCCGTGATGAAGACCAACCCCGTGGCTGTTTAAGATTTGAAGACTCGCCCCGCGAAAGTGTCTCGCCCCGCGAGAGTTTGAAGACCTTGGAAGACAGAGACCATCACGGCCTAGCCGTGATGAAGGTCACGGCTGTGACAGATTGGGGTTTGAATACTCGCCCCGCGAATACAAGCTCGCCTCGCGAAAATCCAAAATTTGAAGCGCGCCAATGCTTAATTTCGCGTCGCGAGAGTAAGCTCGCCCCGCGAGCGGGCGAGAAACAGAATCCTTATTTAAAGGCCTTCTCAGATCAGAATTTGGTATCAAGTTGTTAGCCATTGCTTAGATCAGAATAGGAGTGCGAATCCTTGTTTCTGGAGCTGCGTCTCCCTTCTCTTTTCTTTTCTTCTTTTAGTTTATTATTATGGAGATTATTGCCGATTGTTTGTGCGTCGTCACGGGCATGAGGAACTAATCCCCTCGTCTAGGGGATCGATGAAGCCACCCATGGCTGTGTAGTGTTCACGTGATGTATGTTATTTCTCCCCTTCTCTCAATAAATGTTTTCCAATTCTGATATTATTGTGTTGATCATATGCTAGCATGATTAACTAGTTAAACGTGTTAAGGCCGACCGGCGATTCGCGTTTTAGAACTTGAATTGGGATCACTAATTTAATATTGCACGATAGTGGGTAGGAGATTAGTGCAACCACGTAGGGAACAAGGATTAACAGAATTCGAGGATTAGGATTATGAGACTTGGTGAGTAAATAATCCAAATCGTTGAATATGTCCTATTGCGCACGGCTGTGAATTTAGGAGAAATTGGGGGTCCCGGTTGACATTGTAATTGAACCTAGGGAGGAATACATAATCACTTGGGTATTATGCATGATTGGGTAGGTGGATTTGAAACCCTAGATATTTTAAATTTCTGAATTCAATCACCTTAGCTTTAATCGATTTCTTAATTGAATTGCAATCTTCATCTCTCTCACAACAACTTTCTTCGCTTAACTGAACCTATCGAATTTCTTGCGAAATTAGTAGAATTGGTAACCCAATCCTTGCGTTCGACCTCGGTAGACTCTTACCATGTTTTATTACTTGCGACGACCCGGTACACTTGCCGGAGTCACAACAAGTTTTTGGCGCCGTTGCCGGGGATTGGCACAACCAATTTTTATGATTTTTAGGGGAGTTTGATTATTTGGTTAAGTTATTTTTGTTCTTATTTTTATTTTTATTATTTTCTTTTTATTTCCTACTATCTCTCTCTACTTCTTTGATTCCACTTGGTCTTGCCGTGTTTTTGTATGCGAGGTACCCTTTCACAA
The DNA here is from genome assembly GCA_030762895.1 of Sophora flavescens. Lineage (NCBI taxonomy): Eukaryota > Viridiplantae > Streptophyta > Magnoliopsida > Fabales > Fabaceae > Sophora > Sophora flavescens. The sequence continues at coordinate 179,291,625 of CM061062.1, read as the reverse complement.
GAGGACTTGCTATTCGACTCAGAGATCACCAGGACCGAGAGGCAATTAAGAAAAAAGGCCAGAGAAAGGAAGAGGTTGGAAGCAATTAAAATAGAGGACATGGCCGAAGAAAATCCTCCTCCTCCTCCTCGTTACAAGCCTCTCTTCGAGTACGATCTACCCAGCTTGGGAGATTGTGACTCTTCTATCGTGAGGGGCAACCTGAATACAGACTCTTTCAGAGTGGAAGCATGTGTCACATACCAGATCCGTGAGAATCAGTTTGATGGGAGTGGCAAACAGGACCCTCATAGACACATCACTCGCTTCCTTGAAGCTTGTGACCTACAGAAGACAAGAGGAGTCTCACAAGATGAGTTTCGCTTGCGGCTTTTCCCTCTCTCTCTTAGGGATGTCGCTCGCGATTGGGTAGACGGCTTGGATAGGAACAGCATTAGAACTTGGGAGCAAATGGCACAGAAGTTCCTAACCAAATATTTTCCTCCTCAGAAAGCGGCACAAGCAAGAATAGCCGTTACATCTTTCAGGCAGACAGAGGATGAAACATATAATGAAGCTTGGGAGAGGTACAATGGTTTATTGAGAAGATGCCCTTCAGCGTTCTTCTCAACCCGGTCTCTAAAGTTCAACATTTCTTTAATGGGTTGAGGGGACGCTATCGGATGAACTTGTGATGCCGCACTGGCGGCTCGTTCTCTTATTTATCAGCCGAGGATGGATGGGCATTGTTAGAGAAAATGTCATATAATGATTACAACCGTGGAAGGGAAACCTCGAATGGAATCAGTTCTGGGGCAATGGAGGCCATTCTTGAGCAAAACAGATTGTTGAAGATGCAGATTGAAGCCTTGTCTGGAAACAAAAGGGTTAATGTGATAAATGAGGGGATGCCTCCGGGTTGTGACAACTGCAATGGGGATCATGACACTCAAAATTGCCCGCTGAATTTCTCTCAGGAACATGTGGATTCATGCCACAACTTCTATGACACTGTGCCCCAGAACAATTATCAGAGAAACAGACAGAATGACTACAATCAGAATCAGAATAGGGGATATATGAGGAGAGACCACCCGGGTTTCGCTTGGAGTAATACTAGTGGTGGTCTGGCCGGACAACAACCTCAACAAGGTCTGAGACCAAACATTGGGATCCAGTAGCGCAATACTCAGCAGGCTCTTCCGGGGCCTAATCAGTTGCAACTGACAGATAGTGGAAGACAACCTTGGGAGCTGGCTATTAAGAAGATTAGTGCAGCAATGGAGAAATCGTCGATCAACACAAACACTGCCATTGACAAGTTGGCAACTCATACAGGGTCGGCAATTCAGAATCTGGAGATACAAATAGCACAGCTCGCGAAGCAATTAAATGAACGTCTCCCAGGCACTCTCCCAAGTGACACTGAGAACAACCCTAAGAGCCAGTGCAATGCCGTAACCACTAGAAGCGGTAGAGTGCTGGAATCTAACAGGGGTGCACCTAGTTCTCCAGAAGTTGAGGTCTCAAACCCACCACATGTTGAGGAAGAACAACCTGAGAAAAGAAGAGGAGTTAGCAAGAGGTAAGGCACCGGAGCAAGGAGGGAAGTTAAAGCTTGTAGATGAAGAGTTCCGTAGAAAGAAGTGGGTAGAGCCCAAGGACCTCCCGTCCTACATGAAGGTACCATACCCTGAGAGATTGAAGAAGCCCCTTCAGGATAAACAGTTCAGTAAATTCCTTGATGTCTTCCGCAAACTTCAGATCAACATTCCATTTGCGGAAGCCCTGGAACAAATGCCGTCTTATGCCCGATTTATGAAGGAGCTTCTCTCCAAGAAGCGGAAAATAGTGGATGAGGAAACGGTTGCTTTGACCGAGGAGTGTAGTGCCATTCTTCAGAGAAAACTCCCTCCAAAGTTGAAGGATCCCGGTTCCTTTTCGATACCATGTACTATTGGAGAGATGAATATAGGGAAGGCGTTGTGTGATTTAGGGGCGAGCATCAACCTAATGCCCCTATCTATGATGAAGAAGTTGGGGATTAAGGAAGCCAAGGATACACGGATGTCACTCCAACTAGCCGATCGCTCTATCAAATACCCTTATGGGGTTGTCGAAGACTTGCTAGTGAAGGTTGACAAATTCATATTTCCGGCAGATTTTGTGGTGCTCGATATGGATGAAGACCCGAGATCCCCCTCATATTGGGGAGGCCATTCTTGGCCACAGGGCGTGCTTTGATTGATGTGCAACAAGGGAAACTCACCCTCCGTGTACAAGATGAGAATGTAGTCTTCAATGTCTTCAAGGCAATGAAGCACCCAGTGGAGAGGTCAGAGGTCTATCAAGTAGATGTGGTGGGCTCAATTGTCAAGGAAAAGACCACTAGAGAAGCTCATGGTTCATCACTTGCACAAGTGTTGGTAGAATCCCATGATTATGATTATGATAGTGAGGAAGAAGACCCCTTGGGAGATGAGGATTATCTTGAGTCCTTGAAGCACATGGAAGCCTTACCAAGTCTCCCAAGGGATGAAAGTGAAAAGGAAAAGCTCAACACTAAAGGCAGGGAAGAAGAGAACAAAGCTCCGGAGTTGAAGCAACTCCCAACCCACTTAAGGTATGCATTCTTGGGGGAGGAGGGACAACATCCGGTGATCATTAGCAATGCCTTGAAAAAGGATGAAGAGGAGAAGCTGTTGAGAGTTCTTAGGGAACACAAATCCGCCATTGGGTGGAAGATTTCGGACCTAAAAGGTATAAGTCCTTCCCTATGCATGCATAAAATCTTGATGGAGGATGGTTATAAGCTGGTGGTTCAACCACAGAGACGGCTAAACCCCATCATGAAAGAAGCTGTGCGTAAGGAAGTGATTAAGCTTTTAGATGCCGGAATCATCTACCCAATCTCGGATAGCAACTGGGTTAGTCCGATTCATGTGGTCCCAAAGAAGGGTGGAACAACCGTGGTGGTTAATGAAAACAATGAATTGATCCCAACAAGGACCATCACGGGGTGGAGAGTTTGTATCGACTACAGAAGACTAAATGAAGCAACCAGAAAGGATCATTTCCTCTCCCCTTCATTGATCAAATGCTTGAGAGGCTAGCCGGGTATGAGTACTACTGTTTCTTGGATGGTTACTCCGGCTATAATCAAATTGTGGTGGATCCTCAAGACCAAGAGAAGACGGCCTTCACTTGTCCCTATGGAGTCTTTGCCTATAGGAGGATGCCCTTTGGATTGTGCAACGCCCCTGCCACTTTCCAAAGGTGCATGCTTTCTATTTTCTCGGACATGGTGGAGAAATGCGTTGAGGTGTTCATGGACGATTTCTCGGTCTTTGGAACCTCATATGACAACTGCTTGAAGAACTTGAGCTTGGTGCTTAAAAGGTGCCAAGAGACTAACCTTGTGCTCAATTGGGAGAAATGTCACTTCATGGTCAAGGAAGGTATAGTCTTGGGGCACAAAATCTCCCACAGGGGGATTGAGGTTGATAAGGCGAAGGTCGAGTTGATTGAGAAGCTGCCCCCACCAACCACTGTAAAGGGGGTGAGGAGTTTTTTGGGGCATGCCGGGTTCTACCGGAGATTCATCAAAGACTTCTCCAAAATCGCAAGGCCGCTTTGCGACCTTCTTGTGAAGGATGTATCCTTTGATTTTAATGATTCTTGTTTAAATGCCTTCACTGTTTTGAAAAATATGCTTATCACCGCACCCATAATCACTGCACCTAATTGGAATTTGCCATTTGAAATCATGTGTGATGCTAGTGATTATGCGGTGGGGGCTGTTTTGGGGCAGAGGGTGGAGAAATTAGCTCATGTCATTTATTATGCAAGTAAAGTTTTGAATGAGGCACAAGCTAATTACTCCACCACTGAAAAAGAGCTACTTGCTGTGGTGTTTGCTTTGGATAAGTTTAGATCCTACATCGTGGGATCTAAGATTGTGGTTTTCACTGATCATGCGGCCATAAAACACTTGATGACAAAACAAGAGGCCAAACCTAGATTAATGCGGTGGATTCTTCTTTTGCAGGAATTTGACGTAGAGATTAAGGACAGGAAAGGATCCGAGAATGGTGTGGCGGACCACTTATCTAGGTTGGTCAATCCCGACACCAAGGAAGAGTCGTTAGACAACAAGGAAGAATTTCCTGATGAAAATCTGTTAGCACTTATTGAAAATTCCCCTCCTTGGTTCGCGGACATGGCCAACTTCAAATCTTCAAATGTGGTTCCGCAAGATTGGACTCGTCAACAAAGGAAGAAGTTCCTCTCGGATGCAAAGTACTATATGTGGGAGGACCCATATCTTTTCAAGCAATGCTCAGACGGGATCTTAAGGAGGTGCATTCCCCATGACCAGATCGGAAACGTATTGTGGTATTGTCATAGCTCGGATTATGGTGGGCACTATGGGGGAAAGAAGACCGCAGAAAAAATTCTTCAAAGCGGGTTTTATTGGCCAACGCTTTTCAAGGATGCCCGTACCTTTGTTGAGAATCGTGATCGCTGCCACAGAGTTGGCAATATCTCTAAGCGGCATGAACTTCCCTTGAATTGCATGCTTGAAGTAGAGCTCTTTGATGTATGGGGGATAGATTTCATGGGGCCATTCCCACCCTCCTTCTCTTACCAATACATTCTGGTGGCTGTGGACTATGTGTCGAAGTGGGTAGAGGCAATCCCGACAATTACGGATGATGCGCGAGTAGTCATGGAATTCCTAAGGCGCAATATCTTCTCTAGGTTTGGGGTCCCTAGAGTGTTGATTAGTGATGGGGGATCCCATTTTTGCAACAATCCATTGCACAAGCTTCTGGAGAAGTATGGGGTCAAGCATATAGTCGCTACTCCTTATCATCCCCAAACAAATGGGCAAGCAGAGGTATCCAACCGTGAGTTGAAGCGTATCCTTGAAAAAACCGTCAACTCCTCACGGAAGGATTGGTCAAAGAAATTGGATGATGCTTTATGGGCTTATAGGACAGCGTTCAAAACTCCAATTGGAAGGTCTCCCTACAACTTGGTGTTTGGAAAGGCATGCCACCTACCGGTGGAGTTGGAAGAGAAGTCTTATTGGGCAATTCGGGAGTGATAAGCCTCTGGCTCATCTAGTTTTATAGCTAGTATGACCAGGGTTTTGTGCAAATTATATCGTATTTTCACCCAAATTAGATTAGATTGTCCTCAAGCAAGGTTTTGAGTCTCTAGAGTAGTTTTAAGTTAATTTAGCTAGTTTGGAGTTAAATAATACACTTATAGTTATTTCTTTGTTTTCAGGTTAAGTGAAAGTCAAGAGAATAAGGAAACAGGGGTCTCGCCCCGCGAAAGCCATGCTCGCCACGCGACCCCGAAGCCTGACTGTTCCAAGAAATTGCTAAGTCTCTGGTTCGCCTCGCGAAGGAGGTCTCGCCCCGCGAATCTTGCAAACCTGAAAAAGTCAGAGACGATCACGGCTTGCCCGTGTTGAAGGTCATGGCCGTGGCAGTTTCGAAGTTGAAGCATTCGCCTCGCGAGCATCCATTCGCCTCGCGAGTCTGGAAGTCAGAGAGCATCACGGTTGGGGCCTGATGGCCATAACGGGCGTAAGGAGAAAACTCTTCATATCCTCGCCTCGCGAGTAGAACTTCGCCTCGCGAGAATGCCAAAGGTTGTTGACAGTTCATAAAATTCGCCTCGCGAATGTGTGCTCGCCTCGCGAGCTAGTTAATTTCAGAATTTGTATAAAAGGCTGTTCTGAACATTTTGTAGAGACTTTTGCTTCTCCATTGTTTAGTTTTACGTTTTTTTTCTCTGTGTAATTTCGTTTGTTATGGAGAACTAAGTTCTAGGATTAGTCTACTGTATGGGAATTCTCTATACTTGAGGTTTTGTAAATCCATATTGTAATTGTTTTTCCCTTTTCAATACCATATTACACATTTCTGTTTGTTATTTCAGGAGTGTGTAGTATTGTATTGATTTGTTTCAGTGATGTTAATTTCCTATACATAATCGCGTTTGTTATTTCGCGTGTGTTCATTCATGTTCGTTTGTTCATGAGCGCTTAACCCCGTTTGTTATTTCGGGAATAAGAACTTGCATCCATAATAGAAATTACGTTGTTAGTTGTTACTGTAACTGAAAGGGGATTAGAATCTGCTTAGGGCTTGGGATTGCATTAACCAAGGATAGTTGGGAATTCTTGACAGTAGATTAATCGTTGTTTGATATTTGATAACCTCTCTTCAGCTGCCCTGTTTTTAATTGCTCTGTTTTGTTTGTTTCTTATTTGCACTCCAATCCAAACCCCCCCCAAAACTGATTTTTTGTGTAAGATTATATTCTCGAGTCCTTGAGAGAGACGACATCCGAGTTGTCGCATTATACTACGATTTTAAACCCGCTCGTCCTTTTTGGCGCGTGCGCGACAATGTGACCAAAAATTGGCGCCGTGCTGTCGGGACTCTAGTTGTTATTTTTCGCAATTTTTTTTATTTTATTTTCTTTTCTTTCTTTTATTTTCTGTTCTGTTTTGAATTGGTCTGGCTACTAGATCTCATTGCCCTGAACTGTGTGATTTTGACCCGGAAATTGAAAGAACATTGCACACACTCGTAGGGAATTTCGGGCTAGCACTAGTAGTGATTCCAATTTTAAAACTGCTTTTGAAAATATGGGAGACCAAAGGACTTTGAGGCAGCTTTGCTGCCCCGATGTGAATTACAATGGTTTGTGCATTGCTTATCCTGGTGCCGACACCCCTTTTGAGTTAAAATCTGGGCTAATCCATTTGTTGCCTAGATTTAATGGTCTTGCGGTGAAGATCCACACAAGCACTTGAAGGAGTTCCAAGTTGTCCGCTCCACAACTTTGAGGCCGAAAGGAGTAACCGAGGATCATATCAAGTTGAAGGCTTTTCCATTCTCACTCCAGGGAGCTGCAAAGATTGGCTTTTATACCTTGCGCCGAATTCCATTACCACATGGAACGACTTGAAGAAGCTCTTCCTGGAGAAATATTTTCCTGCCTCCGGAGCCGCTGCAATTAGGAAAGAAATCTGTGGAATAAGGCAAGGAAATGAGTCGCTAGCTGAGTATTGGGAGAGGTTCAAGCGGTTGACATCTAGTTGCCCCCAAAGACCAAATTTCTGAACAGCTCCTCATCCAATATTTTTATGAAGGATTGCAGCCTATGGATAGGAATATTTTGGATGCTTTGCTAGTGGGGAGCATTGGTTGACAAGACTCCATCTCACGCCAAGCAACTCATTGAGAACATGTCATTAAATTCCCAGCAATTCACTACAAGAAGAAATGCATTGAGACTAGAGGTGTACATGAGATCCGCGCTTCTTCTTCCAGCCATGACCGTGATGATAGAATTGACAAGCTCACTTCCTTGGTAGAGAAATTGGCAATGGATAGGGTGCAGCCTGCGGTATTGTGTGGCATGTGTAGTTCTCCCGAGCACCCATATGAAGCTTGTCCTATTTTGCAAGGAGGATCAATTCATCGAATCACCTCAAGCCTTTGCAGTTCATCCGTATAATCGGGGCAATAACTGAATGATACAGACATTCCGGATCTTTCAACAAATAGGTACCATCCCAGCGGAGTAATCACCCTAATCTGCGGTATGGGAACTCATCCCAACAACCGATGGCACCTCGTAATCCTCCAGTGACCACTTCGCATCGTCCGGACCGTCGATTGATGATATGTGCAAGCAAATAACTTCACAATTGAATGCACAAATGACTACACTTTTCCAAAGCAGCAAATGGGACAGTTCCAGCACGATTCCAGTGCCTCACAGCACAATTTCAGCAGAGAACGGATGCGAGTATTCAGGCATTGCATACACAGATTGGACAGATGGCTACGACATAAATAATATAAAGCAAGGTCAAAGAACAACCCACTGCCCGGCCAAAGACAAAGATGATCAATCCTAATGCCTCCAACCCCAATGTGAGTTCTATATCTCTCGAGGTCCGGAAAAGTTGTTGAGGCTACTTCGGAAAGAATGAAGAAACTATGAAGGCTACCCCCGAGCCTCTGTTGAAGTTACTCCCGAACCCGTGGTTGAAGTTGAAACCGAGAGAGTGTATAGACCACCCATTCCGTTCCCACACATTACAGAAAAATTTGAAGAGTGGTGGTGAAGATAAAGAGAAGGAAATTCTTGATGTTTTAAGAAAGGTGGGTGTTAATATCCCTCTGTTGGATGTGATCAAGCAAGTGCCCCGATATGCAAAATTTCTCAAGGACCTATGCACCAACAAGAGGAAGATGAAGACTAATGAGAGGATTGACTTGGGAAGAAATGTCTCAGCGCTTATCCAGCCTAAGCCGAAAAAGAGTTGTTGCTTTCACCCGTGCACTCGCCACCGGAGTGCAAGGATCCGAGCACCTTCACTATCCCATGCACTATTGGGGACAAGAAGTTTGAAAACTGCATGTTGGACTTGGGAGCATCTATCAATGTCATGCCTACCTCCATCTTTAATAAACTGGATCTTGGTCCTTTGAAGTACACAGGTATCACCATTCATTTGGCCAACAGGACCTGTGCCCGCCCCATGGGAATGGTGGAAGATGTACTAGTGCAAGTTGATGATCTGATCTTTCCAGCTGATTTCTACATCTTGGACATGGCAGGCGAGACACACTCCAGTAAATCACCAATCATCCTGGGCCGGCCATTCATGAAGACAAACCAAGACTAACATTGATGTGGATGATGGGACCATGTCTATGAAGTTTGGGGATATAGTTGCAAAGTTTAACATATTTGATGCCATGAAACATCCAGCGGAAGAGCACTCTGTATTCCACATTGAGATGATATCTGAGACTATTGAGGACACCCATGGGAACTTGTTTTCTAATTTTCCACTTAATTCTGGCTGTGATGATATTCTTTCTTTTCTTGATTGTACTAACGCTAACCATTTTGTGGTTTGTGCTGAGATTGCTGCATGTTTAGCAGGTGATGAAATTGTCAGTGCAGTGGATGAGAAACATGAAGAAGATGAAGCAGCACCGGAGGCCCTCTCTACCTCTTTGGACTTAGACTGCAAGGAATGGGATCCAGGTGACAGCTCCCGCTTACACTGCACTTGATCAGGGAGTACTCTTTTCCTTTCCCTCACTATGATCTTATAATTCTGTTGTTCATTGGGGACAATGCATGTTTTAAGTGTGGGGGAGGGAATTAGTTGTAGTTTTTCTTTTCTTTGAATAAAGTTTTCTTTTCTTTGAATAAAGCTCCTGAATAATCTGAGAAGCTCAGGAGCATTTGTGTGTTAAGTTTTAGTTGGCAAGTTTGTTAGATTTTGATTGATGTTGCACAGATTGCTTGCATGATTGATATGTAATGATTCCCCCTAGGCTGAAATTTTTTTTTGTTTTTTTGAAATGTGATTCCCATGTGAAATTGAAAACTGAACTTTGGGATTTTGTTATGATGGCATGATGAATGATAAGTTTGGGGTGATAGGGAGCACACACTAGGGATAGTATCTCTTTCAAACAATTGGCATGAATGTCCAGGTGAGGTTTTGAGCCTCCAACATGTTTTTAAACTGTGTGAAAATCACTTTCAAGTTGCACTTCCCTGAATTTGCTTGAATCTCTTTTTGGTTTGCATGATTATGTGTTTGCTTCATATGATTTAGGCATTTTCTTTGTAAATAGCTACTTGGCCTGAATAAACCAATTCCTAATGCATGTTCCCTAGTTAGCCCTTTTGAGCCTATTAGCCTGTTAATTCTTGATAACCTAATGTTATAAGCCCTAAAATCTGGAAAACCATGTTAACCCGATCTTAGGATTAGGAGAGCATGTAATCTTAGAATGGGTGCAAGAAACTAAAGTTTGGGGTGGCTGCAAGGTGCAATGTGTTGTTTGGGATTAGGAAAAAGAAAAAGAAAAAAATAGAAAAAAAAGAGAAAAGCAGAAATTAAAAAAAAATAAAAAGTGGAAAAATACCAAAAAAGACTGTTTGAATAAAAAGGGCTGTAGCCACCCAGAAGTGTAAAGAAAAATATAAAGAAAGGAACTTGAGTGAATTTCAAGGTGTAAATATAGTTCATGCTCTCTTAGTTCCTAGGGTCTTCAGCTTAGTTCCTTTTGTATATCCTACCCTTAGCCAGGCCCCCTTACAACCCATAAAAGACCTTTTGATGTTGCTTGCATGTTTTCTGTGGGAACCATTTTGAGATGAAAATCAAATTTTTGGGAAGTGTACTTGAAAAGTGAAACTGAGTGCAAGTTGTTAGCCTGACATAAACTGAGTGACTGAGTGAACAAATAATGCCCTTGTGAGGAAGGCAGTTGTTTGGATTTGGTGATCTCCCTCTTGTGTGTGACTTAGATTCCCTGCATAGATTTCTGATTGTTTTCATGATGAAACTCTCAATTGTTTGGAATAAATGAATGTGGGGATTGCTCTGTTTGGAAAGGGGGAAACAATGAAGAAAAATTGTTTTTGAAGTTGCTTGAATTTGTGCAATGTTGGTTGAATCTTTTAAGCTTGCCAGGTCCTGAGTCTTTTTGATTTTTGAGTCTTAGTTTGCTTGGGGACAAGCAAAGTTTAAGTTTGGGGTATTTTGATAAGCCTCTGGCTCATCTAGTTTTATAGCTAGTATGACCAGGGTTTTGTGCAAATTATATCGTATTTTCACCCAAATTAGATTAGATTGTCCTCAAGCAAGGTTTTGAGTCTCTAGAGTAGTTTTAAGTTAATTTAGCTAGTTTGGAGTTAAATAATACACTTATAGTTATTTCTTTGTTTTCAGGTTAAGTGAAAGTCAAGAGAATAAGGAAACAGGGGTCTCGCCCCGTGAAAGCCATGCTCGCCACGCGACCCCGAAGCCTGACTGTTCCAAGAAATTGCTAAGTCTCTGGTTCGCCTCGCGAAGGAGGTCTCGCCCCGCGAATCTTGCAAACCTGAAAAAGTCAGAGACGATCACGGCTTGCCCGTGTTGAAGGTCATGGCCGTGGCAGTTTCGAAGTTGAAGCATTCGCCTCGCGAGCATCCATTCGCCTCGCGAGTCTGGAAGTCAGAGAGCATCACGGTTGGGGCCTGATGGCCATAACGGGCGTAAGGAGAAAACTCTTCATATCCTCGCCTCACGAGTAGAACTTCGCCTCGCGAGAATGCCAAAGGTTGCTGACAGTTCATAAAATTCGCCTCGCGAATGTGTGCTCGCCTCGCGAGCTAGTTAATTTCAGAATTTGTATAAAAGGCTGTTCTGAACATTTTGTAGAGACTTTTGCTTCTCCATTGTTTAGTTTTACATTTTTTTTCTCTGTGTAATTTCGTTTGTTATGGAGAACTAAGTTCTAGGATTAGTCTACTGTATGGGAATTCTCTATACTTGAGGTTTTGTAAATCCATATTGTAATTGCTTTTCCCTTTTCAATACCATATTACACATTTCTGTTTGTTATTTCAGGAGTGTGTAGTATTGTATTGATTTGTTTCAGTGATGTTAATTTCCTATACATAATCACGTTTGTTATTTCGCGTGTGTTCATTCATGTTCGTTTGTTCATGAGCGCTTAAACCCGATAGTAATATAGTGAATAAGAACTTGCATCCATAGTAGCAATTACGTTGTTAGTTGTTACTGTAACTGAAAGGGGATTAGAATCTGCTTAGGGCTTGGGATTGCATTAACCAAGGATAGTTGGGAATTCTTGACAGTAGATTAATCGTTGTTTGATATTTGATAACCTCTCTTCAGCTGCCCTGTTTTTAATTGCTCTGTTTTGTTTGTTTCTTATTTGCACTCCAATCCAAACCCCCCCAAAACTGATTTTTTGTGTAAGATAATATTCTCAGAGTCCTTGAGAGACGACATCCGAGTTGTCGCATTATACTACAGTTTAAAACCCGCTCGTCCTTTTTGGCGCGTGCGCGACAGCGCGACCAGGAGCTCAACTTTGACTTGACGAAAGCCGGTGAGAAGAGGCTTTTGGATCTGAATGAGTTGTCCGAGATCCGCATGCAAGCTTATGAAAATGCTAGAATATACAAGGAGCGGACTAAGGCATGGCATGACAAGCACATCTTGCCTAGAAGGTTTGAGCCCGGACAAATGGTACTCCTCTATAATTCAAGGTTGAGGCTCTTTCCTGGAAAGCTGAAATCGAGGTGGTCAGGACCATTCAAGATCCTACAAGTCTTCCCATACGGAGTAGTGGGATTGGAAGGGGCTTCCGGCAACTTCAAGGTGAATGGGCAAAGGCTAAAGCATTATCATGGGAATTCGGTCCCAATTGGCAAGCAAGTGCTTTATCTGGATTAACCCTCTGGGGTGACTTGAGTCTGGCTCGGGACGTTAAACAAGCGCTACTTGGGAGGCAACCCAAGCTAGGTATCCCTCTCCTCTCTTAACTTTTGTTTTCTTTTTCTTTTTGTTTTTGTTTTGTTTGTCGCTCTTGAATAATTTGAGAAGATCAAGAGTTGTTGTATGAATGTCGTGTCGGCAAGCTTGTTGGATTTTGATTAAATTGAGCATAGATTGATTGCATGAATTATTTGACCATTGATGATCCCCCTAGGTTCTAATAATAGAAAAGTTGATCCCCACTTAAAAATTGAAAATTGAACTTTGAGATTTATTATGATTGCTTGATTTATGATAAGTTTGGGGTGAGGGGGTGCACACACTAGGAATCGTATCTCGGTCAAACAATTTGCAAACTGTCCAGGTGAGGATTTGAGCCTCCAACTTTGTTTTTGATTGTGTGAATCACTGTTAAGTTGCACTTCCCCGGATTTGCTTGAATCTCTTCATGGTTTGCATGTTTATGTGTTGCATCAAATGATTTAGGCAATTTTCTTTGAATTAGCTACTTGGCCATAAATTGAACCAACCTTGATGAATGATCCCTAGTTAGCCACATTGAGCCTTGAAGCCTATTGTTCTTGATGACCTTACATCACAAGCCATTAACTCAGAAAAACCATGATTTTCCCCTATCCTAGGATTTAGGAGAGTATGGAATTTTAGCTTTGTGAGTGTTGTTGTGGAACTAAGTTTGGGGTGGCTACAAGTTCATGAATCATAGTTGAGAAAAAGAAAAACGGAAGTAAGGGCCGAAGGCTTGAGAAAAAAAAGAAAAAAAAAGAAAAAAATATGAGTGATGAAAAGCATTGAATATATGCCAAAAAGGGCAAAGAAAAATAAATATAAAAAGGAAGAGGTGTGTAGCCACCAAATGCAAGGAAGAGAATAATATGAGAGTGAATTCAATTGCTGTGATATTAGTTTCATGCTCTCATTGATCCTAGGGACTTAGCCTTTATCCTTTGAATATCTTACCTTGAGCCAGGCCTCATTACAACCTTTAAAAGACCTTCTGATATTGCATGCATGTTTTCGTGGGAACCATTTTTGAGATGAAAATCAAATTCATGGGAAGTGCTCTTGATAAGTGAAATTGAGTGAAAAAGTTGAAAGCCTAGACGAATTTGAGCGAATGAGTGAAATTTTACGTACCCTAGTGAGGAAGGCAATTGTTTGAAATTGGTGATCTTCTTTTTGTGTGTGACTATGAACCTCAACTTAGATTAATGATTGCATGAATGATGAAGTTCTCAATGGTTTAAAGTAAATAAATGTGGGGATTACATTGATGTAGGGGGGAGATCAGTGGAGAAAAACTGTTTTGTAAAGTTGCATTAAATTTGTGCGAAATCGATTGATTCCTTTAGGCTTGCCAAGTCTTGAGTCGTGTTTGAGTTTTAAGCTTGCTTGGGGACAAGCAAGGTTTAAGTTTGGGGTATTTTGATAAGCCTCTGGCTTATCTAGTTTTATGACTAGATGAACTAGGGTTCATGTGCCTATTTATTCGAGTTCACTCTCGTTTTCGCCCAAATTTGCCTTGTTTTGTTCCTAAGTTGGACTTTGACTCGCTTTGCGTATTTTGTGTAGTTTTTAGGTTATTTTGGATAGAATTACGCTTGTGGGTGCTTTTGTTGTTTCAGGTTAAATAAGTGAAGCTCCAGGAGTCAAGGAAAGTCGAAAAGCAAGTGAAATTGCAAGTCTGGAGACACTCGCCTCGCGAGTGTATGCTCGCCCCGCGAGCCTGAAAGTCAACAAAGCAGCAAAAGTCATCACTTCAGTCTCGCCACGCGTGGGGTGTCTCGCCTCGCGAGATCATGAAGACCTGCAAGACAGAGACCATCACGACCAAGCCGTGATGAAGACCAACCCCGTGGCTGTTTAAGATTTGAAGACTCGCCCCGCGAGAGTTTGAAGACCTTGGAAGACAGAGACCATCACGGCCTAGCCGTGATGAAGGTCACGGCTGTGACAGATTGGGGTTTGAATACTCGCCCCGCGAATACAAGCTCGCCTCGCGAAAATCCAAAATTTGAAGCGCGCCAATGCTTAATTTCGCGTCGCGAGAGTAAGCTCGCCCCGCGAGCGGGCGAGAAACAGAATCCTTATTTAAAGGCCTTCTCAGATCAGAATTTGGTATCAAGTTGTTAGCCATTGCTTAGATCAGAATAGGAGTGCGAATCCTTGTTTCTGGAGCTGCGTCTCCCTTCTCTTTTCTTTTCTTCTTTTAGTTTATTATTATGGAGATTATTGCCGATTGTTTGTGCGTCGTCACGGGCATGAGGAACTAATCCCCTCGTCTAGGGGATCGATGAAGCCACCCATGGCTGTGTAGTGTTCACGTGATGTATGTTATTTCTCCCCTTCTCTCAATAAATGTTTTCCAATTCTGATATTATTGTGTTGATCATATGCTAGCATGATTAACTAGTTAAACGTGTTAAGGCCGACCGGCGATTCGCGTTTTAGAACTTGAATTGGGATCACTAATTTAATATTGCACGATAGTGGGTAGGGGATTAGTGCAACCACGTAGGGAACAAGGATTAACAGAATTCGAGGATTAGGATTATGAGACTTGGTGAGTAAATAATCCAAATCGTTGAATACGTCCTATTGCGCACGGCTGTGAATTTAGGAGAAATTGGGGGTCCCGGTTGACATTGTAATTGAACCTAGGGAGGAATACATAATCACTTGGGTATTATGCATGATTGGGTAGGTGGATTTGAAACCCTAGATATTTTAAATTTCTGAATTCAATCACCTTAGCTTTAATCGATTTCTTAATTGAATTGCAATCTTCATCTCTCTCACAACAACTTTCTTCGCTTAATTGAACCTATCGAATTTCTCGCGAAATTAGTAGAATTGGTAACCCAATCCTTGCGTTCGACCTCGGTAGACTCTTACCGTGTTTTATTACTTGCGACGACCCGGTACACTTGCCGGAGTCACAACACAGGGTCGAAGTGCCGAGCCTATAAAGGTGTATAAAACATAAAAAGGCTGACCAAATTGACCGATTAGAGTCATCGTACCGAGCCTATAAAACATAAAAGAAATTTTTTCAAAGTACAAATGGGTTCATACGTAAATAAGGAATTTCATTAAAATAAAGGGGCAAGGCCCCGAATACAGGAAAATTCAAAAAGAGAACTACACAAAAACAATATGTTTCCTAAAATACTTATACAATTTCAGGATCAACGTCCTCCTCGGCATGGGGAGAGATGATAGCAGATTGACCAGGTTGACCCACATCACCTTCGGGAACATCCTCGGCCCCTTGATCCTCGCCTTCCTCCCCGTGAGTCACGACATCGTCGTCCTCATCCTCCATCTCGGCCAATGGAACAAGGATTCCAGCTCGGTTGAAATCCTTGTCCACATCGGCACTGGAGAAGTCAGCAGTCAGGTTGAAGTGCTGGAGTTGCTTCACAGCTCGGGAGAAACCATTAACATGCTCCCTCATGATTGAAGCCTCAGCTTCAGCTAGATCGGCACGGAGCCTCAGGTTCTCCTCCTTCTAGGCCTCCAACAACTTCTGCAGCTCCAGACTGGCCTGCTTCTCGGCCTGCAGCCTGTTCACAACGTTCTGCAGGTTGAGCCGGTCGGCCCTTTCCGTCTCTAGCTCGACTGTTAGGATGGCATGGCCTTCTTCCAGCTATGCCTTCTAAGCCTTCAACTGACCGATAACCCGGCCCTGCTCCTCACATTTACCCAAGGCCAGAGAAAGCTCGTCCTTTACCCTTGAGGCTTGAGCCACATCGGCCCTCATTAACTCCATCTTCTTAATGTTATCAACAACCTGCTGGCTCCAAAAGCGAGTAATAGAGGCAATCCTGAGGGCATAAGCAACAGCAGCCTCCATGCTCTCTCCTGGTCCTTACTCCAGCAAAAGCCGAGTGTCAGAAGGCTTCAGCACCTGACTATCAATCAGCCCGGTAGGATCGAACTCGTTCCCCCAGAGCGAGCTAATCCCGGGATTGCAATTCCCATTATACCATTTGGTATCCGACGCAAGGTCGATCACCCTGGGAACATCACCCGACCCCATGGCAGGAACAAGAGCTTGTTCAATCATCAGATGAGAAGGTCTTCCAGTTGGGGCTTCTGACACCATGTCTTCCCGGGTCCTCTTCGGAGGCCGGATACTCGGTGCAGAAGTTTCAGCTGCCTTCTGTTTCTTTCCTTTAATGTTCAAGGCTGATCCGCCCGCTCCTTGGTGAGCTGATTTCTTCATCAAAGCCTTGTAATTGAATTTCCCTATTATCACTGCAAGAAGGAAATCGGTTAAAAAAGATAAACACGCTACAGGGTAAATTAGCAATTATCAACAAAAAGTTACTTACAGTCAAAATCAGCTTGCCGAGTAGAGGAAGCCCTAGGCTTTAAAAGCTTACCACAAGGCAATGGCCGAGGACACAGTTTCAGGACCTCGACGTCAGCTCGCTCCTGAGAGGTCATGCAGTCGAGGTCGTATCCGGAAAATTTGGTGGGGTGTGGTTGCCAATAGAAAGGAAACTTAGGGCTTCCGGACGAATCAAAGAAGACAGACTTGTTACCGACTACAGGTCGAATTTTAAAGAAATCTGATTTGAAGAATTTGTACGAGCTCTTATATAGCCCAATGACTCCCCTCTCAATTCCACTCAGTGAGATCCAACCAACTCGGTCCCCGAAGCGAACTCGGTAAAAGTACAAGAACTTAGGGGCGGTGGCCTCTATTCCTAGCTGGCCGCATAGAATTTGAAAGGCTTTAAGAAATGCTCATCTATTCTGATGAAGATGGGTAGGGGAGACATTCATAGTTCGCAAAATTTTGCACTCAAACGGACTAAAAGGAATAGAGAGCCCGATGTGTTCAAAGAAGGTCCTATATACATAAGTAAAAGGTGGCTCGGATGGGGGGGGGGGGAGGAAAGGAAAACATGCTCATCCTCGCCACAGGGAAGGCATTCTACGATGCCTCGTTTAACTGTAACCTTGTGTTTTATAGCCTCAAGAGAAGCAAAATCCCTAAAATTAGAGTGGAATCCAGCAACATCAGGTTTTACCCATAAATACCCAGGAATGGTAATTTCTGGGTAGGGAACCCTAGGCATCCTAGACACACGCCTACGACGCTTGGGAACAACAACGGCATCCGGAGTAGCAGAGCTCCTCCCAGAGGAAGAAGAAGAAGAAGACGAAGAAGCGCCCCTGTCACCCCCGCCGCCGCGATAGGAAGAGGGAGAAGAATGAGGAGAACATCCAATTAGATGAAGCTCAGGCTCCACAACCTGAACCCCAGAGGAGGCATTCTGGGATACCTCAATTGAACTCTCCATGAATGAACAAACAGAAATCAAACCTAACAGAGTTTGAAAGAGCAGCACGTACCTTGAAGAGAGTATGGATGCTTGGGACAGAAAGAGCTCGAGAGTAAGAAAAGCTTAGGGCTTGGAGAAAGGTGAAATCCCGTGCTAGAGGCTCCCCCAAATTTATAGGGAAAGCGCAAACGTCCTCTCGATGAATTAATGAGGGTTGTTGACTGGCGAAAGCAGGGAAGCGTCCCTTCAAGTCTGACCACATCCGCCAACTAATGGAAAGGTCACACGTGGCAGAAACGTCAGAGTGTAAACCGCCATCACGGGAAACTAGGAGCACGCCACAACCCAAAAATCTCGGGAACAATGCCACGAAGGCCACGCGTCGCACAACGTGACATTTCTTTTCCATCTCAAAGCCCGAGAAAGTATGGCGTCAGCACAGAATAAGTAACTACCTCCACCTCGGTTAGCCTCGGCTTCCACGAAAAAGCTTCCACGCCGTGAACTCAAAGCTTGGGGGGCTTGTGTATGAGCCGAGATACAAAGTCCGGTGTCCAGAAAGCACCAAGCTCGGTCACCCGAGCTTCTCACCGAGTTGGAGTGTATGTATATGCAGAGCATGAAGCTCGGTCAACCACCTCGGCTGGCTTAAAGACAGAAAAATGAAACCGAGTTCCTGAGCTCGGCTGACATCATGATAGCTTTTACGCCCAATCAGCTCAAAGCTTGGGGGGCTTGTGTACTGGCCGAAGAGTAAAACCGGCCACCGAGCTCGGATACCCGGCCCAGTCCGGAAGTTAAGGATAATAAATTAAAGATCACTTAATTAGGGGATAAGATATTAAATATTAAATCTTGATATTATCTAATTTAACCTTATCAGGTTGAAAGAGATAATATCCCTTAAATTAAGGAATCACATCTCAAAAGAGATTTAAGAGATAAACCAGATCTCTAAAAGATATTTGGAAGATAAATCACATCTCAAAAGAGATTTAAGAGATAAATCAGATCTCTAAAAGATAGGGGGAATCCTATTATAAAAGAAGGAGTACCCATGATAGAAACTCACTTTTCACTGAACGCCGGTGACTCTCTCTTAAGCGTATTAGAGAAACTAGCATCGACCAAGAGACTATCAGAGAGTCCTTGCTCCTAGTATTCATCCGATACAAAATTAAGAGATCGAGATCACCACGGCCAAGGGTTGAATCAAGAACTACGTCTGGCTTTGATTCCCATTGGGATACGTAGGACCGGAATATCATATTCTGTCAAGCCATAGCCTAAAACAACCCCATTTATTCATCTCTGGTTTGACGTTCACGGCGAGGTTCCGGTAAACCGGATCTCGGCAGGAACATAATTCAAGAAAAAGAAAATGCATATTTAATGTACAAAAGACTGAGCACATAAAATAAACATGGATGAGCTTTGCTGCATATATATAGTCTCATTCGGATGTATTTCTCGTGGTTTTTCATTGACGACGGGACAATGATGATGGTCACCAACGGTAAAGAGGAATGCATGTTATGAACAGTGGCGGAGGGAGAGGGGAGCCTTTGGATGTCATGGCCCCCTCAACTCTAAGTGAGTTATTATATATATATATATATATATATGTGTGTGTGTGTGTGTGTGTGTGTGTGTGTGTGTGTGTGTGGGGTAATTCAAGTGAGAGTAATGTATTATTATAAGAGTGAGAGGAGTAAATCTAGGCCATTAAACCATACATGGACGAACATGATTAAAAGTTAGTTGGTGGTCATATGATCACTTAAAAAGTCATATGACTTTATGCTCTAATCATGACCACTCATATATGATCCAGATTTACTCATCTCATCTCTCATAATAACACACTCTTCTCACTTGAATTGTTCTCATCCCATATATATATATATATATATATATATATATATATATATATATATATATATATATATATATTAGTAACTCCATAAAGTTACATACTATTTTTTAACAAAAATTACATCCTATTAAATAATATGATTGATGCCATTTACTATTAAACTATCTACATACTTTTAGTAATGTAATGTTTCTTATGCTTTTAAATCATTGGTGTCCTTTGATTCTATTTTTATCCGGTCTCATGGGAATCACTGATCGACAAGCTTTGTCAAGCTTTGCAATAAAAATCCCAAGATATTTTTGAATGTCATGTATTTGGTATTTAACACAAAATCATTGGTTCAGAAGTTAAGAGATTGTAGTCAAAAAACTCTATTTGAGAAAATTCTTTTATATATAACATTCAAGCTATTCAAATTCGTGATGAACGTTTCTTTATCTGATAATTTTTTATAAATATTTTTTTCGTTTTAGTAACTTAACCGTGTTAAGTCAATACCTGCTCATAACTAAAAAAAAGGTGAGTGTAATAGCCAAACTTGGGGTTTGATGATATTTTAATAAATTTAGAAGTAGTTGAGTGTAATTTAAACTTCATGTTATATTAAATTAATAATCATATATAAATTTTGTTTCATATAGTTTACATTTATATGTTGGTTAATTTTTTCTATTGTTATTTGATGTTATATATATTTGATCTTCGCCCTCCTCGTGTCAAATTCCTGGTTTCGCCCATGAAGGATCTGTATATGCGACGAACCATTATGTTGACAGAAGAGATAGAGCACAGCCCAGGAATAGCCAAAGAATTTCTTTGTCTTTCATGGGAGTGTGCTCTATCATCTTCTGTCATCATCGCATTCAAGTGTCATGTTTTCTAGGACCAGCTAGATGGATATGCAGTACTATCTTATACCAATCAAGGTAATGCGAGGCTTTACTTCACTGCATGTCGGTTGGTTATTATTGATTCAAATAGAGATCGATATGATAGAACTAAGTGAAATAGTAAAGAGCATACTTACTGTGATGGTAAAAAAATATTGTATACTGGAATGACTTAATTGCCCTTGATTCTAATTTTCATCATCAGGTCTCACTCCCTTATAAATAAATAATTGCAAGAATCACGAGTGTTACTGTCCTTTTACTCATTTTGTTCGTGTTACTCGTTTTGCATTCTCACTTATTTGAGTGTGTTAGTGTCTTTTTAGGTATTCAATTTTATATTATCAAGATGTGATTGGTTCAAGTGATAAGGGCTATGGTCCCTTAAGCAAGTGGTTAGAGACTTGATTTCTGGCTCTTGTGTACAAAGAAAATATGATTAGGAGAAGACAATCCTTAATATTAGTGATGATGAGGAAGAAGTTTTAGACTTCAGAAGACAGGCCAGCCAGGAGAGGAGGGCAGACGTGAATCTTTGCCTGGTTGGAAGGTTTTTGTCCCATAAAAGTATAAGAACAAATGTGATGAAGGAGAGGTTGGCAACAATATGGGAACCAATAATTCTTCCACAAACCGGATATGCAGAAGGTAGTAAATGGTGGACCATGGACTTTTGACAATCACTTACTTATACTAGGGCAACTTGCACCAAACGTCCTACCAGCACAGGTGCCCTTGTATCATGTCAACTTCTGGGTCCAGGTACATGAGTTACCTATGGGTTTTTATGTCGGCAGAGGTAGGAAGGGGTTTGGGAGATTATATAGGAGCCTTCGTTGAATATGACCCGAAGAATACCTCAGACTTCTGGAGAATGTTTATGAGAATAAGGGTTTGTATTGATGTCCGCAAGTCTTTGAAACGTGGAAAGAAGGTCAGAATGGATGGTGGAGAGGTGAAGCAGGTCAGGTTCAAGTATGAACGTCTGGGAGTATTCTGTTTCTTCTGCGGTATGTTAGGCCATGCAGAAATGTCATGTGAATTGTTATTTCAGAAGGAGGACGATGATGACTTACGGGGATGGGGGCCAGAGCTCAGGGTGGAACGACGGAGGGATGGAGGTCCGGTGAAGTGTAAGTATTTGCGCGAGGAGCATGGGGAGGAGGAGATCCCACAGAATCCGGGATCACAGCCACATCGCGCAAATCATGACCAGGATAACAACAGAAACGACTGCAAGAGATTTTCTGGATTATCTTTAAGTCAGGAGGGCGTTAATGCTGATTATGGAGATCAAGATTTAAATACTAATATTGGAAGGGTTCAAAATTCAAATCCTCCATTATTACCATTTAATTCTACTGAGGTAGATGATGATATGGTTGATGTGGAGGGTGTAAAAAAGAGAAAGAGGGGGGTGTGAGGAAAACAAACTTAAACAGATAACCTAGACTGGGAGGGACAAGAAGGAAGTAAGGGGGAGGGTTGCAAAGTAACAAATCCTTTTTTAAAGGTGGGTCCTGGGTTGTAGGCCCACCAGGACCAATGATAGTTCTCAGTTGGAACTGTCGGGGTTTGGGTCACCCGAGGGCAGTTCCTTCGTTAAGGGACCTAGTCCGGAGTCATAGACCAAATGTTGTGTTCTTGTGTGAAACTCTTTGCCATACTAACAAAGTGGAGGAAATAAAGAGGATGCTGGGATTTGAGGCTTGTTTAGCTGTTGATAGACAGGGTAGAAGTGGTGGGCTGGCTATGCTATGGAAGAAGAAGGAGGAGTGTGAAATTATGAACTACTCTCAAAACCATATAAATGTGATAGTGCATGAGGTTGGACAGGAGCTGTGGAGACTGACAGGGTATTATGGGATAGCAAGAAGGAGCCTTAGCGACAATATTGGAAGCTGTTAAGGTCATTAGCAATGTAATCTTCTTTCCCATGGTGTGAGACGCCCCGACGTCCCATTAAAGAAAACCCAAAATATTAAGACCTAATTTCGTTATTATCGTTAAGCGTATATATTAAAAACGACGGAAAAATTAAAACTTAAAAGATAAAACAACATGTTTAAACATACATGCAGAAACATAACCGTATATATACATCATATCCTGATACAGTACAATAGAGGAAATCCCATCAGTGGGATCCCAAAATGTACAAACCGGTACAAACTAATATAAACAACAGAAGATAAAACGCCTCAAAAAGACGCACTGGCCGTAGACTCTCTACTCAACTACTCGGGCCCACTGCTTGCCCTCCAGCATCTAGCTCATAAGGGGTTCCATCTAGCTCCTCCATAGTTGGCTCCTCCACCGAGTCTTCTTAAAGCGATCACAAAAATAAAACATACACAACAACAAAAAGAAAAGGGATAAGAAACAATATAACGTCAAACGTGGAAAGGGTTTAGTAACATTTAATTCTATAATAGCACACTAAACATCCGTCTCCAAAAGTATAAGTATATGTATATAACACAACCATCCTCAATCAACATCTAGGATTTTTCCTCTACCCTCCATCATGATGCAATGCAAATGCTGTATGAATTATCTCATCAGGTATCGGCCATATCCGGATATCCACATCAATCGACACGTCCCAGAGTCCCCGGTGCACACCCTCGTCCGTGGATGGAGGATTCCCATGCAAAGCAATGGCACTATAGCTGCACAATCTGGTGCACACCTCTGAACCCCGGCCAGGGTGCTCATGCAACACATGAATTATAGCTGCAACTAAAATGAAATAATGTCTGGGACAGTTCATCGTTAGCCTAACCCCGGGAATTCTCCCTCCGAGGAATATGCCCCAACGACCATGTTTCACGTCCACCATACCATGTTTCAGGTCAACCATATCACAGACTATGTTTCAGGTCACCCCTAGTGCCCTAACTGCTCATCATAATCTAATAGATAACCTCATTAATAATCTCATCATCATATCACAGTAATCATCTCGGTTAGGCATTACTAACACATATGGTATGAATTCCCCAATACATCATCATGTCTCAACATAACTTATTACTTACTCAACCTCTAAGCCTAATTATTACACTTATCACATTATACCATCATGCCATCAAAATCATCATCATTATCATCATGTCATAAAATCATCATTACATTCATATCATCATTTCCAAAATAATAATCATTATCAAAATCTAATAAAATAATAGTATAACATATTCATAAAATAATCACAACACTCATAACATCATCATCCATCAGTCGCCAATATTCATTCAACCAGTCAAGCAGTCTAAGCAGGCAACAATTAAATAATAAAATAATATATAATAAACGTAACGGTGATAAACACACAATCTCAATATCATCATGGGTACCACTAAGTAGTCCCTAGCGTGATATGTACAATGTTCGTTACTCGCTATCCTGTAGGGTTTAGGTCACCCTACTCCATTATCGAATTAAACGTCACCGTGTCATTTCCGACGTTAAATAATTTCTTTCCTCCACCTGACAAACGTACGATCACGAAAATGCTACGAGACCACTCCGTCTCGACTCCTCTCGAATATTACTCACACTGAATGAGGTCCCCGAAACTCCGATATTCCACCTAAACATCACATTTGAAAGGCACAAAGTAAGGAACTCAAAAACTGCAGTAACATTGGTAAATCCACCACTGTTTTGGCTCAATAACTCATAATCCAGACATTTTTTTAAAAACATGAATGGTGAGATTAAAGTGATACCTTTCCTTTACCTTCTCCAAACATTTCAGCTCAATCCAACGGTGGATGAGCCTAGGATGAACCTTCCAAGGTGACTGGTCTGGAGCTACCCGAGTTGAGGTCATCTCCTTCTTATGAGTCAGATAACTCATACTCTGGGGATTTATACGAAATTTCAACCGTTGGATATGAAATAATATCAACCCGAAACCTCCTTATAAAATTTGAATAATATCCAACGGTGGGGGAAGGTGTGAAGATGGATTTACAGAAGCTGTTCCAGCTTCAAAACTCTCAAAACTGGTGGTTTGAGGCTCTTTGGTAGCCTTCCTCTCTCATTCTCTATCTCTCTCTCTAGCTTTCTCTTCCCTTCCCTCTAATCTTCCCTCTCTGGTGTTTCTCTGCTCTGAGCCTTCTTTCTGTTGAGGTTCATATGAGGTAACTTACCTCTTTGAACCTCTTATTTTTTTTCAAAATCCCCGGCTGGGCCCTCAGCGCCGGTTTCCACCGCCCAGCGCTGGGTCTGTACCAGAGGGCGCTGCATGCACGCCATATCAGCGTACATGCGTCGTTGTGCATGGCGGCACTTCTAGCCCTCAGCGCAGATTCCTAGCGCTCAGCTCTGGCCTTTGGTCAGCAGCGTTGACTTCATGCATTTCTTCGCGTTCTGAGCTCGTTTGAAGTTCGATTGACCTCAAATTTGAGATACAGGCTCATTAAGACCTAATGAACAACCTCAAGCCATTAAAAATGCCTAATATCAATCCTAACTTCAAATTTATTATTTCACATTCAAACGTCCTAAAGACGATAATCGGGAAAACTCCCAGTTTTGCTTACTTTTAAACTCATTCCCGATGATTGCTTACTTTCTATGCAAAAATTCCTAGACTTTAACTAACATTTTAACCACATGATCCAAGTCTTAATATTAATCCTATTACTTAACAAAACATAAAATTAATTATAAAATTGGGCCATTACATGGTGCATTGTTGGTGACTTTAATGACTTACTATCGAATGAGAACAAGAGAGG
This sequence comes from Sophora flavescens, assembly GCA_030762895.1. Classification (NCBI taxonomy): domain Eukaryota; kingdom Viridiplantae; phylum Streptophyta; class Magnoliopsida; order Fabales; family Fabaceae; genus Sophora; species Sophora flavescens. Next base: position 179,266,456 of record CM061062.1, on the reverse strand, counting down.
AAGGGTTGACCATCGAAATTGGTTGATGTTGGGCTTTCGAGATTCTGTGAATGACTGTGGCCTAATTGATGTCCCTTTGCATGGCCATTCTTTTATTTGGTGGAGGAGGTTAGGGACGGATCAAGCTGTAGAGGAGCGATTGGACAGAGCCATGGCTAACAATGATTCGCTTTGTAGATTTCCAAATAACAGTCTTAGGAACTAGGTTGCTTCTGCGTCAGACCACTCTCCCATCCTTTTGGCTATGAAATTGATGTCTTATGTGTTCTGGAAGAAGCAGTTCAGATTCGAAAACTCCTGGCTTGTTGAACCAGAGCTGGAGCCGTTGGTAAATGAGAGTTGGTTGCGGAATGAGGGTAAGCCAGTTTTAGCAAAGTTGATTATGTGAACTGAAGAATTTGATGCTTGGAGTAGGAATCTTAGGAGAAAGTTCAAAGATGATATTATGGCCTGTAAACAGTGCATGGAAGTTGTTTGCTCTATAAATACCGAGGAAGCAGCGAAGGAATTTCTGGTGTTAAGGGAAGGGCTTGACTATCTTCTTGTCCAGGAAGATGCGTTTTGGAGGTAGCGGGCCAAGGTTTTCTGGATGAGAGATGGCGATATGAACTCAAAAATTTTCCATGCAGTAGCTACGTCTAAACATAAGAAGAACAAAGTCACGCAGCTTACATATGAGGATGGTAATAGGATTGATACGCATGAGGGTCTATGTTTGTTCAGCAGAAGGTATTTTGAAGAACTTTATCAAGCTCAACAAAGCAATTACACCCCTGTACTGGAGACTTTTGGCCTAAAGTTAAATGATGAGGTTAATAGTATGCTCTTGGCTACTTTTACAAAAGAAGAGTTCAAGCAAGCCATTTTCCAAATGCACCCAGACAAGGCTCCCAGGCCTGATGGTCTGAACCCTGCTTTCTATAGAAGATTTTGGGAGTTATGTGGAGATGATATTTTCCATGCTTGTACTAGATGGCTCTTTGAAGGTATGATTCCAAGCTCCCTTGGTGATACAAATATTGTTCTTGTTCCTAAGTGTGATGTTCCAAATTCTATGAGAGACCTACGCCCGATATCTTTATGTAATGTAGTCTATAAAATATTAGCTAAAACTCTAGCAAAAAGACTTCAGAAGGTTCTCTCTAAATGTGTTTCTGAATAACAATCTGGCTTTGTGTCTAGTAGATCAATTATAGATAATGTGCTGGTTGCTTCAGAAATTATTCATTATTTAAAATGTAAGTCAGGTGGCAAGAAGGCAGAGGTTGCTCTGAAGATTGATATTAGCAAATCCTATGATAGGATGGACCGGGGTTACCTTCTTGCTATTATGGAGCGTATGGGTTTTACCGACACTTGGATTAGCTGGATAAATATGTGCATCACAACGGTAAATTACTCTATTTTGATGAATGATGGTAGAGTGGGTCCCATATTTCCTAGCAGAGGTCTTAGATAGGGAGACCCTTTGTCACCGTATCTATTTATTATTTGTTCTGAGGGACTAACCTCTCTTATTAAGCAGGTAGAGCGAAGGGGTCTTATTCATGGTGTTCAAGTGTGTAGGAGGGCTCCTATCATTAGCCATTTATTGTTTGTAGATGACAGCTTCCGGTTCTTTAGAGCAAAGGAAAATGAAGCAAATGTTCTAAAGAATATTCTTAGTATCTATGCAGAAGCCTCTGGCCAATTCATTAATCCGCAAAAGTCAGAGATTTATTTTAGCAGGAATACGGATGTTGAAACTAGGAATGCTCTTGTTACTATCTTGGAAGCCCACGAATGTCTTGGGACTGGAAAATACTTAGGCCTACCATCTATGATTGGCAGGAGTAAAAAGTCTATGTTCAGGTATATCAAGGATAGGGCGTGGAATAAGATTTCTAGTTGGAGTAGCAAGACTTTATCCTAAGTAGGTAGATAAGTGTTGATCAAGTCAATGGTTCCGACTATTCCATCTTATTGCATGAGTGTATTCCTCATTCCAGCCAGTATTAAAGATGAGATTCAGAAGATGATGAATTCTTTCTGGTGGGGCTCAAATAAAGGTGGCAGGAACAATATAAATTGGCTTAGTGGGAAAAGTTAACCATGAGAAAGGAGTAGGGTGGCATGGGATTTCGTGATTTTCATGGCTTTAATCTAGCAATGTTGGGGAAACATGGTTGGAAATTCTTAGCCAACCGGGATACTATAGTAGCGAGAATCTTCAAAGCAAAATACTTCCCTAAGGGGACTTCTTGGGGGCTGCAATTGGGCATAACCCTAGTTTTGTTTGGCGTAGTATCTGGTCATCCCGGATGTTGTCGAATGAGGGGTTTCACTGGAAAATTGGAGATAGTTACCATTTTAGTGTTTGGAACACTCCTCGGCTTAGAGATTTTAATGAGCCTCGGGTAAGAACTCCACCACCCTTACAGTTTCAATCACTTATGGTTGGAGATCTTATTAATGTGCATGATGGCTAGTGGAATGAGCAGTTACTAAGGAACATTTTTGTAGATAGATATGTGGAGGAAATTTTGAAAATTTTTCTCTTGATCTTGCATGAACCGGATCAAATGGTTTGAAGATTTGATAAGAAGGGTACTTACTCGGTTAAGAGTGCTTACCGTGTGTGTGTTGATCAGCTAGTGAATAGAGAGGAATTAAAATGTCTAGGGGATTGGCCTCTCATTTGGTCTCTTCATATTCCTCCAAAAGTTCAGGTTTTCTTGTGGAGACTGTTACGTGATTGCTTTCCAATAAGAATTTACCTAAGAGCCAGAGGTGTTGACTGCCCTACTTCGTGCGTGTGTTGTGAAGGTGGTTGGGAGGAAATGTGCCATTTATTTCTATCATGCCCTTTGAGTGAGGAGGTCTGGAAAAAAGCAAAGTTGTGGCACAAGTTTCAACCGATGTTTCAGCGAGCTGAAAGTTTTAATGAGATGTTTTTTGATGTTTGCAAGAGGCTGCCGATAGAGGATGTGGTCCAAGTTTGCATGCTGATATGGAGTATGTGGAAGAGGCGGAACACAAAGTACTGGGACGCAAAAGGTGAAACTCCTGTCCAGGTTATGTGCAGAGCGTAGGAAGTCCAAAGGTCTTGGAGCCATGCATGTGGAACAGCTCAGCAGAATCGGTTGCAAGCCCGTGATGAGCAAACTGGTTGGATTCCATCACTTATGGGACTTCTAAAATGCAATGTCGATGCAATAGTGTTCTCATCATTGAACAAAGTGGGTGTGACTGCTTGTATTCGAAACTCAGATGGTCTCTTTGTGAGCGGTTTTACAACTTTATGCAGTGCAACTATGACAGCCGGGGAGGCAGAAGCTTGCGGACTCCTTCAAACCTTGTGTACTGACCGAAGATATAAGGTCGAGGATTGTCAATACGACCGAGCTCATTATTGTAAGTGGGCTGTGACCCGAACTCCCATAAAGCCGAAGACCTATTAATGCACTTGACACCCGAGGATAATTACTCGGGCCTATACCACAACAGGCCGCGGATGAAGTTATCTCGGTACCGAGCTATCCAGTCACAACTGATTGAGCCGAATATCTCGCTGGTCCAAATATCCCTCCGCATAACTCGGAGTCTTATCCTTATCTTTATCTAATTACAATAACAATCCGATCCTAACAAATAGGATCTCAATAACAGTCCAACTCAAACTGTTACACCAAAACATCTCTATAAATAGGAGTCCAACCCCCTCACTTAGAACTACGTTTGCTTTGATTCCCATTTGGATACGTAGGAGCAGAATTCCAATTCTGTCAAGCTATTCCAAAACACTCCCACAAGAGCTTCTCCGGACGAGTATCTCTCACTTGAGATATTTGGACGGAACATTTGGCGCCGTCTGTGGGAATCGAAGCAAAATTTTCCCATACCACAAACAATGGTGAGGACAAGGAGCGGGAACTGCAGGAGAGAGGATCCAGAAGATGCCAACAATGGGGATAATGGAGAACGATCCATAAACCCAGCTATGACGACCGACAATCCCATTATTCAAGAACTCCTCGCACAAGTGGCAATGCTGAGAAGGGAGAATGAGGAGATTCGTCGGCAGAACAGCCGTCGTGAACGAGAACAAAGCAGAGAAAGGTCCTCCTCTTCTCCTCATGAGAGAAAGCGTCGGACAGCCGAGAATGAAGGATCCAGAAACATGCGCAGAGAAGGAGGCCCACAACCCCGTGTTTCTCACCATGTTGACCGAGCAGGCGAGGAGGAATTTCCTAGGCAGGCCCCTGAACTTTCACTTCAGGCAAATAGGCCTAATGAAAGGGCCGGCGTGCGGAGACCGAGACATCCCTTCACCGATGCCATCATAGAGGTTCCCCTACCAGCCAACTACAAACCAATAAACATTGACAGGTATGATGGCACCTCGGACTCGGAACGTCATTTAGATGCCTTCACTACTCAAATATACCTCTTTACCGACGATGATGCTGTCATGTGTAAAGTCTTCCCTACTACTCTGAAAGATGCTGCGTTAAGCTGGTATACCCAGCTACCGCCAGCATCAGTTGACTCCTTTGACACGTTTATGACTAAGTTCAATGCTCAGTTTGCCATGAGCCGAGCTCATCAAAAAACCTCGACCTCGCTGGTAAACTTTAAGCAAGAAAAAAACGAGTCCCTGTGTGATTTTATGGCCAGGTTCAGCAAAGAGACTGTCCTCATCCGGAATCTCAGTGCCGATGTTGCACTTCGTACTATCTTGACCGGGTTACGGCCTGGCCCTTTTGCCAGACACCTAGCTCGGAAGCCTCCAACCAGTATGGATGATTTGAGGATAAAAGCTGCCGGATTCATTAATATGGAGGAGATTGAAGAGTCTAAGAAAAGAGAAAGAACCGATGATTCTGATAGACGAGAAGGGAGAGAAAAGAGGAGGGCTGGAGGTGACAGGCAGAAATTCAAAAACACATCCGAGCATTTACATAAGGGACCGAAGTATGAGCACTATACCCCCCTCAACACCAACCGAGCTCGGGTATTTGAGGAAGCCTACAATGCAGAACTTTTGCAGCTCCCCAACCGTGGCCACACGCCCCAGAATGCTGATCGACAGAAGCATTGTAGGTACCATCGTAACTACGGGCATACCACCGAGGAGTGCTGGGTCCTGTGTGACAAGATTGAAGAGTTAGTGCAAGCTGGTCATCTGAATAATTTAGTTCGGAGAAACCACAACAATGGTGAAGGGCGTGGCAGAAGTAGAAGAAGAGGAGGTGGCCAAAGCCCGGGAAGGGGCGGCGGTCGACAAAATAATGAAAGAACATAGAATAGGGAAGGTCAGAATGAAAGGCGAGAGGAGGTTAATACTGTCCGAGGTGTGATAAACACTATTTCAGGGGGATTTGCGGGAGGAGGCACGACGAGTTCAGCTCGGAAAAAACACCTGCGGGCTATTCAGGCTGTCAACTCGGTAGCTGGCAAACCCCCAAGGATTTCCCCACTGATTATCTTTTCCGATGAAGACTTCTTGGGGGTGGATCCTAATCAGGACGACCCTATGGTAATCACAGTATAATTGGCCAACTTCTCGGTCAAGAGAACTCTCGTCGACTAGGGGAGCTCGACTGATATTCTATATTATTCAACATTTCAGAAGCTCGGGATCCCAGAAAAATCTATTCAGCCATACGATAGTAAGCTCATCGGCTTTGCTGGGGAACAGGTGGATACCCGAGGATACATTGACCTCCTAACTACTTTTGGAGATGGCAAAGCATCCAAAACTATTCTGGTCAGGTACGTGTTGGTTAATGCAGTAACATCGTACAATGTCTTAATCGGAAGACCATCTTTGAACGAGTTGGGAGCCGTGGTCTCTACTCCCCACCTTAAAATGAAATTCCCTTCCGACTCGGGAGACATAGTTGCTATCCGGGCTGATCAGAAAATGGCCAGACAGTGCTATGCTGATAGCTTGCGTGTAAGCAAGCTCAAACCTACACCTGCAGAAACACCAGACAGAGGAAAAGACAAGTCTGTAAATTCTGTCAGCTCTGTTGAACTAGACCCAAGAATTGACATGCAAGAACAACGACCACAACCCATTGAGGAGTTAGAGAATTTCCAGCTTGGATCACAGCCCGATCAGTGCACCAAGCTAGGCGGTCAACTTGACCCGAATTTAAAAAAGAAAATAAAGGAAGTGCTCCGCAGCAACACCGATTTGTTCGCTTGGACCGCATCAGACATGCCAGGGATTGACCCTGATTTCTTATGTCACAAGCTGGCAATCTGCCCTGAGGCGAAACCGGTATCTCAAAGGAAAAGGAGACTTGGTGAGGAAAGGAGAAAAGTGGTGGAAGAGGAAACAACGAAGTTGGTTAAAGCCAACTTTATTCGAGAAGTAGAATACACTACTTGGATGGCCAACGTGGTTCTGGTCAAAAAATCAAACGGCAAGTGGCGCATGTGCACTGATTACACAGACTTGAATAAAGCTTGTCCAAAGGATTCTTACCCTTTACCGAGTATTGATAGGTTGGTGGATGGTGCTTCCGGGTACAGAATTTTGAGCTTCTTGGATGCATACTCGGGGTACAATCAGATCCGAATGTATCCCCCAGATGAGGAGAAAACAGCTTTCATCACTGAAGGCTCGAACTATTGTTACCGGGTAATGCCATTCGGATTGAAAAATGCTGGAGCCACCTACCAAAGGCTCATGGACAGGGTGTTTGAAAAACAGATCGGAAGGATTATGGAGGTTTATGTGGATGATATGGTCGTAAAATCCGATGACCACAACAACCACCTGAATGATTTGGAGGAAATTTTTCAGCAGTTGAGAAAGTACAATATGAGACTGAATCCAGAGAAGTGCGTTTTTGGTGTCCAAGGTGGAAAATTCCTCGGTTTTATGTTGACACACCGGGGAATCGAGGCCAATCCTGATAAATGCCGAGCTGTGATTGAGATGCGAAGCCCACAAAATTTTAAAGAAGTGCAGCGACTTGCAGGGCGACTGGCATCATTATCTCGGTTTCTCCCCAGATCTGCAGAGAAAGCTCGGCCTTTCTTTAGATTATTGAAGAGGCCTCAAACCTTCGCGTGGACCGAGGAATGCGAGAAGGCCTTTGTCGACTTCAAGGCCTTTTTGTCTTCATCACCAATATTAACTCGACCTATCCCAGGGAAGGAGTTATACTTATACCTATCCGCCACCGAGTACGCCATCAGTGCGGTCATTGTGCAAGAAGTAGAGAAAGCTCAAATGCCGGTGTATTTCATCAGCAGGGCCCTTCATGATGCCGAAACCCGGTATCAAGTCATAGAAAAGCTGGTTTTGGCTCTGGTAACTGCAGCTCGGCGATTGCATCCGCATTTCCAGAGTCACCAGGTGATTGTCAAGACTGATCACCCGATTAAGAAGATTCTCAAAAAGCCCGAGTTGGCAGGCCGTATGATTGCTTGGTCGGTGGAGTTATCCAAGTTTGGCCTGAAATACGAGTTGAGAGGTCCTCTAAAAGCTCAATGTATCTCCGACTTCGTAGCCGAGCTCAATCCGTTGCCGATAACCGAGGATTTATGGTGGAATTTGTATGTGGATGGATCCTCGAATGTCAGAGGCAGTGGAGCTGGGGTAATACTGGAAGGTACGGGAGAGCTAATCCTGGAGCAGTCATTAAAGTTTGAGTTCAAAACCTCAAACAACCAAACCGAATACGAAGCCTTGATAGCAGGGTTAATGCTGACTAAGGAAATGGGAGCGAAAGCTATTAGATACAGAAGTGATTCACAGCTAGTCACGGGACAAATCTCTGGAGAATACCAAACAAAAGAGCCTCAACTCACCAGGTATTTATGTAAAGTCAATCAGTTAATTTCCAACTTTGAGAAATTTGCTATTGAACACATCCCCAGAGAAGAAAATACTCGGGCCGATCTACTGTCCAAATTAGCCAGCACGAAGAAGCCGGGCCATCATAAAACAGTTATCCAGGAAACCCTCAATGAACCGAGTATTACACTAGGAGAAGTGATGGCCAATGAATCTGCTGACCGAGAATGGATGACACCCATATGGGAATATTTATCCTCAGATATTCTGCCCCCGGATCATGCCGAGGCCAGAAAGATCAGGCTCAGAGCAAGTCACTTTGCTATTATTTCCGGAGAATTGTATAAACGGGGATTCTCGGTCCCGATGTTAAAGTGTCTGACCAAAGCTCAGTCAAAGTATGCAATGGAAGAAGTTCACAGAGGAATCTGTGGTTTTCACTGCGGGGGCAGATCAATGGCCTCCAAGGTAGTCCGATAAGGGTACTATTGGCCTACCATCCGAGCAGATTGCATCGAGTGGACGAGACAATGTGATGAATGTCAAAGATTTGCCAATGTAAGTCGTACCCCGCCCGAAGAACTTCACACATTGAACTCGCCTTGGCCCTTTGCTATGTGGGGAATGGATATACTGGGACCATTCCCCATAGCCAAAGGTCAAGTCAAATTTCTCTTGGTAGCGGTGGACTACTTCACAAAATGGATTGAAGCAGAACCTTTGGCAAAAATTACTACCGAGAGGGTACAAAAGTTTGTGTGGAAAAATCTCATCTGTAGGCACGGAATTCCCTTCGCGATAGTCACTGATAACGGAAGGCAGTTTATAGACAAGACAATGCGAGAATTCTATGTCAATCTCGGTGTTAAACACCACGTCACATCAGTAGAGCATCCCTAAACCAATGGGCCGGCCTAGGCGGCCAACAAAGTCATTCTCGGAGAGCTGAAGAAGAGAGTGGGAAAAGCCAAAGGAGCTTGGGAAGAAGAGTTGCCGAGTATTCTTTGGGCCTACCACTGCACGCCACAATCCACTACTCAAGAAACACCCTTCAGACTGACATACGGAACAGACACCATGATCCCAGTTGAGGTTGGTGAGCCGTCTTTCCGGCATATGCAACATGAGCAGAATGAGAATGAAAGCAACTTAAGGGTCGAACTTGACTTGGTAGAGGAGATCAGAGAGGAGGCTAAAATCAGGGAGGAAGCCTGCAAACGAAGAGCTACTCGGAGGTATAATTCAAAGCTGAAACCGAGGAGTTTCGTGCGCGGAGACTTGGTGCTAAGGATGAAAGGAGAAGCAAGAAGGGATCATACGGAGGGCAAGCTAGCAGCAAATTGGGGAGGGCCGTTCCGAGTGGTAGAAAACCTGGGAAACGGAGCATATAGGTTAGAAGAATTGTCAGGAAAGCCTATCCCGAGAACTTGGAATGCTTCTCATTTAAAATTTTATTACAGTTGATGTATATAGTCAGGTGATGTGCTCTTTTTCCTACCTCGGTATTTTGTCCCAAAAAGGGTTTTGACCGAGAAGGTTTTAACGAGGCACACCGCAGACTTCCTTTTTTATTCAATAAAAGAATTTATTATGGACATTGTTTTATTTTCTTATTTTGCCGATGTATTTATTCTGCGAACATTAAATTTTTAGGGCCAAGTTTGAGCCTAAAGGCCGAGTTCGAGCCAATTAAGTTGTTTAAGGCCGAGTACGAGCCATTAAATTTTTAAGGCCAAGTTTGAGACTGAAGACCGAGTACGAGCCATTAAATTTTTAAGGCCAAGTTTGAGCCTAAAGGCCGAGTTCGAGCCAATTAAGTTGTTTAAGGCCGAGTACGAGCCATTAAATTTTTAAGGCCAAGTTTGAGCCTGAAGGCCGAATACGAGCCATTAAATTTTTAAGGCCAAGTTTGAGCTTGAAGACCGAGTTCGAGCCAATTAAGTTGTTTAAGGCCGAGTTCCACCCTTTGAAATTGTTTAAGTAAAATCGAATACGAACATTAAAGAGAACCAAGTTTAGAGATGAAGACTGAGTTCGAGCCATTAAAATTTTTAAGGAAACCGAGTACAATGCCGAAAATAAAAACAAGGTACGGGTCGAGTACTAGAAAGTACTACGACTTAGTTACAGAGCTGAAATTGAAAATAAGACCCGCCCGATTGGCCAGTAGTTCCCCCAATTAGAACTGGGGCAAGACCGGTTGGCCAGTAGTCCCCCCAATCGGACGCCACGACTTTCCTTCAAGGGAGGAAGTAATCACTTCCCCCTGAGAAAGCTGGACGATGAGGTGCTCGACCTGCTTCGGGAGGAGACGGTTACTACCCCTTTCTCCACTCCCGGAAGTTGCTATTCTCCCAGCTAACATCCTTTTTAAAGGGATTACGTCATGAAACAGATTCTAGATCCCATCTCCCAACTGCACCCTTTTTGGCAGCTTTAAAGCTTGAAAAAGGATGTTAACTGGGAGAGAGGATCGCAAACCCCTAGCACTATTATAGAACTACTCGGGTCGAAAGAGGACGAATTTTACTGGTGGAAAAGATAGAAGAATGAATAAGTGAAGCAAAGAAACAACCCTATTTATAAAGGGGGAGAGGCAGGAATATGCGTTGGGAAAAAGGTTTATTGGAAAAATAAATCTCGAAACTCAGCAAAAAGCAGTAATTGCATGAACCCACTGGGGTTTCCAAGGCACATAACGTGTGACCACATATACAAAACGTGAATCATGTATTTCACATGTGACAACAACTTTCCGTTTTTGATACGGATGATAAAATTCTCGGCCTTAGTCAAGGTCTTGTTTAAACAGCCGAGCATGCAATGCAAACAACGTCGGAGTATAAAAATATTTCGAAGAATATCTCGGCCAAACAAATGCTATAAAAGTAAGAGTAAGTCATCAAAATGTGGAAAGAATTTTTCATTAGATTAACAAGGATTACAAGGGGAAAAACCCATTACAGAGGTACGAAAAATAAAAATACAGTTATTTGTCCCTTGGGCTCTCTTCGGCATCGATGTGATCCTCGGGATAATCTTCAACCCCTTCCACCTCCTCTTCCTCTTCGGGAATAATGGGAACAAGTTCCCCATTGTGCACCTCTTTAGTTACATCGGCACCCGAGATATCAAACCCCAGGGCGAGAATCTCAACTTGAGCAACGGCCTTTGCGAAACCTTTCCGATGCTCAGCAAGAATGTAGTAAGTGGCCTCTTTTAGATCTTCCTGAATCTCCATCCTGGCCTTAGTCTCGGCCTCCAGGGCAGCTTTAAGTTGTTCCATTTCAACTTGAGCCTTTTTGAGCTCTTCTTCAGCGCGAGCTTTATCCTCTTCAGCCCGAGCTTTATTCTCCTCAGTAATTTTTTCTTGGGAGTTAAGCTCGGAGTTCTGGCCATTCAGCTCAGTAATGGTAGTACTCAGAAGATTATTGGCTTTGGCCAGCTCATGACGCTCCGCGGAGATCCGGGAAAAATCCCCTTTCAGCTTCTCAATAGAAGCAAGTTCAGTTTCCAGGTGCTGGGACTTCCTCTCAGCCTCCACCAAATCTCGGCTACAAAAGCGGGCCAGAGCAGCAGCTCGGATGCAGTAGGCCGATAGGGCCTCCATGCTAGACTGAGCCCCTTGTTGCTTGATTAATCGGAGATCGGCAGGCTTTAGGAAGTTCAAGTCAAAAGAAGGGAAGGGGTTGAAGTCTTCGCCCCAGAGAGATGAGGTTCCTGCTTTCAGAGAAGTGTTATACCAATTCACCTCGGTAGAAGGAGGAAGTTGTTCCTCCCGCCCCGTAGTTCCCGTCTCATGAGTGGTAGGATGTCGGGGACTTGAGCGGGGGGGGAGAATCTTCGGCGTCGACTACTATCTCTACCCTTTTTCTTTTGTGAGGGGTGGATGATGAAGCCCCCTTGGCAGTGGCCTTAGTATTGGCCGGAGGAATTCTTTTCTTTTTCTTCTTGGTCGTGGAGGGACCCTGACCCTCTTTCGCGGCAGATTTCAAAAGCTTAGAGAAGTCGAATTTCCCCATGATAACTGTCGAAAAGAAAAGTTGTTAGTACAGGAACACATATAGAAAAGAGTTAAAAACTAAAAAGCCGAACACTTACTTTTAAAGTCGGCTCTCGGAGTGGATGAAAATGGGAGTTTCAGAAGACATCCACAATGGAGAGGCCGAGGAAGATTTTCTAATATATCTATATCCCGTCTATCCTCGGCAGGAAGGGATTGGTATTCAAAACCAACAAATTTGGTAGGAGATGATTGCCAGTATAAAGGAAACCTGGCGCATCCATTTTCATCAAAAAAGTGGGAAGAGTGAGAGCCCGAGGGGTGAACTCGGAAGAAGCCGACTTTGAAGTCTTTATACGATGATGTGTATAAACTAATCAGTCCTCTTCGGTTCAGCCCATTGAGGGAAATCCATCCCGTTTTCTCACCAAACCTTGTTTGGTAAAAGTACAAAAATTTGGGAGTAGTGGGCTCGACCCCCGATGTATTTACACAGAATTTGAAAGGCTTTTAGAAAAGCCCAACTGTTGGGATGAAGCTGAGTAGGTGCGACATTCATGGTTCTCAGAACGTCGCACTCAAACTCAGTGAAAGGAAGAGACACGCGCAACTGTGCAAATAGTGTTTTGTACATATATGTAAAAGGGGGCTCAGAAGGATGAGCCCTGAGGAAAACATACTCGGTACCCGAGCATGGTGAACAAATAAACTCGGATTCGTCTCCGGACGCCGAGATATTAATCTGGGACCAAAGACGAGCAATCGAATCTGAAGACTGAAAGTCAGAAAAATTAGCCCCAACTTTGCCCTTAACCCAGGTATACCCAGGTAGGGTAATATCGGGAACATGGTCTTTTGGAACCCTTTGACGTTGTTTGCGATCGGCGGGTTTGGAAATTTGGGGGGATGGAGAACCAGACCTAGAAGGGTCGGACCCAGAAGAATCAGACTCAGAAGAAGACGACCCGGAGGAGGACGGTCTCACCTGACCGATGTTTAGTTCCTGTGAGGGAACAAAAGAAGTGGAAGGAGAGCCCCCAATGGGGGAAACCTCGCGCTCCACCAGAGGTGAAGTGTTTGACTCGGTGAATTCGGATGAACTCATGACCAGAATCCGGAAATAAACTTGAAAGACAGAGATGAAGAGTGGAGGAAGGTAGTGGGCAAGGAGGAGTAAGGTGGAGTTAGAGGAGATATTTGTAGCTGCTGCGGTTGATGATGAGATACGATCAACGACCCACATTTCTTGAATCCCAAAGGTGCGACTTTTAATTTTCCCCTCATTAAATGGGCGCGGAACTCTAGGGTTACTCACCTGTAACGTGCCATAGAAGGATTAAGGGAAATGATTACCTTCTCTGACAAAAAGGGGGAGGGAAGGTTCGATTGAAATGACAGCTGGAAATACGAAAGTCCACGTGGCCGATGTATAAGCTCGGTTTAATACTTGTCAGCTCTTTCGCTTATTTAAGCTCAGAGCTCGGGGGGACTTGTGTACTGACCGAAGATATAAGGCCGAGGATTGTCAATATGACCGAGCTCATTCTTGTAAGTTTGCTGTGACCCGAACTCCCATAAAGCCGAAGACCTATTAATGCACTTGACACCCGAGGATAATTACTCGGGCCTATCCCACAACAGGCCGCGGATGAAGATATCTCGGTCCCGAGCTATCCAGTCACAACTGACTGAGCCGAATATCTCGCTGGTCCAAATATCCCTCCGCATAACTCGGAGCCTTATCCTTATCTTTATCTAATTACAATAACAATCCAATCCTAACAAATAGGATCTCAATAACAGTCCAACTCAAACTGTTACACCAAAACATCTCTATAAATAGGGGTCCAACCCCCTCACTTAGAACTATGTTTGCTTTGATTCCCATTTGGATACGTAGAAGCAGAATTCCAATTCTGTCAAGATATTCCAAAACACTCCCACAAGAGCTTCTCCGGACGAGTATCTCTCACTTGAGATATTTGGACGGAACACCTTGTATTGGCTCAACACCACAACTCTTTCCAATGTGATAATAGAAATGGATTGCAAACAAGTTGTTGATGATGTGCTCAAAGCCAAATCAGATTTATCAGAATATGGATCAATCATCAAAGCTTGTAGAAATTTGTTTCCTATTTGCAACAACTTTTAGGTTGTTTTTGCTAAGCGTTTAGCAAATCGCAGTGCTCATGCCCTAGAAAAGGAGTCTATCAATTACGCTAATCGCACTGTCTTTAATCATATTCCTACTTGTATTTGGAACATTATCAGGAATGAAATTCCTTGATTTGCTTTGAGTCAAAAAAATAAAATAAAAATACAATTACAATAACTATTATAATTCTATTCTATCAATTAATTACGACAACTGGGGAGACAATGATGTCACCCTTCCGCATCACTGTCGTAGTACTGACAATTAAAGTTAGAGTGTGGCTACTTGTCCCAAAGCATGCTGCTCAACCATGATACAATTAAACTGACTTCCTCCAAAGTCACAGGAATCTCCACTAAGGCAATAGAGGTGAAATTAAGCTAGATTGAGCTAGACCCTGACATGTCTGAATTTAGCCCGTATTCCAATTTCGAAGCTTGAGTCTGACCTATTAGTCTAATATAGGCCAATTTTTAAGACCTGAGTCTGAACTACTTCAAAGCCTATCCTGGTCTGAAAGCCTATTTAAAAGCCTACTTATCAACAGGACCTTTAAATATGTCTCTACCTATGAATAGGCCACAGGCCTTCACTTGTCTAGGCCTCTAATGATAAAGAGGTCGGTAGACCTATACTGATAAATAGTCCACTAGGCTTTCACAAATAAATAGGCAATTAGGACAGTACATTTAAATGGGCTAATAAGCCTTTCCTGTCAAATATTATAAATAATATATTATAGTATTATAACATATTATATTAAACATGTGTGTGTGTGTGTGCGCATGCGTGCCTGACCTCTTTAGCTATATAGACTTTTTAAAATGTCTTGACCTTAAGCAAGTTAGGAGTGGAATTTCCGACTATTAACAGATGTACTTCGATAGGTTTACGAAGGAAATGGAGTGATAGCTAATATTTTCTAAGTGTTGAAAATATTCAGTTGACAAGAAATATAATCCAACGATAGGGAGAAGATTGACAACAAAGTTCCTGACGGGACATGTTGAAGTTATAATAAGCATGAAGAAGGACTTGTCAAAAATGTAAAGGAAGAGAAAAATGACTAAGTCCCTTAGTCCGACGAGAGATTATCAAGACAAAGTGTCAAAGCAACAAAACCATCGAAGACAAGCAAGTTGATACGGAAGCAGTTCAAGAAAACTGAGCAGTTAGAAGAGTTGGTTTGACAAATAGTTGAATTTAAACATAATGAAACTGCAAGATACGTGGCAGTAAATAAGATAGGAAGTTAGCATTGGGTAGTTATTTTATTTGCCTATAAATACTAGTAAGATCAATGTAAATGATGTTGATTACTTGATACAAATCCTACACATCTTAAACACAAAGCAGATTGACGGATAACACTCAAGTACTCCCTACATCTTTCTCATTTCAATACAATGTTGAAATCCAATACAATTCTAGTTCATTTTATTTAAGTTCTTCATTTCTTCTTCATGACTTTCAGTATTTCTTGCATGTTCTTCATTTATTTTACTGCAATTAGTAGTCTTTTAATCCTATTTTATTCAAAATTCTTTTCAAGTCAGTGTTGTTTTCACTTTACTCTTAGGAAGTTATTTTACTTAGAAAACTGTCTTTTCTCCTTTTAATTTTCAAACTATATTTTCAAATTTGAAATATAGCAGTATGTACACAATATCTTCATATTTAACTTAGTATTAGTCCTTGCCAGTATATTCCCAATTTGACCAAATTGTTAATTTTGTACGTGGTAGACAGTATCACCACACTGCATTTCTGACGATATTACCGCACAACTCGTAGGTCCCGCACTCGTTTGATCTTTAATTATTTGTCCCGTCGGAATTTTGTTCAGAACCAAAAAACCACGTAAACAAATTGGCATGCCCGGTGGGACGAGTTTAGAGTAACTCGTTAAGTGTCACTAATTTCCATTTTCCATACAAATTATTTGTATGCGTCTGAGAAGCAGGAAAGTGATAGAAAGTTCATCAATTTCCCACATTTTTGAAAATATGAGTAGTGCAACAAATGCTGTCGTGAACAGTACGAATGCGCCTGCGTCGACAGTAGACGCTCCCCATGTGTCTGCTGCGGCTACTTCAAACCCAGAAAATAATCAAACTGTTGCAGGAGGAGTACCAGTAACACAAAATGATAATCTACGTGATCACGTGCCTCTTATATCACTCCCGGCACCAGGTTCACCGGTTGTACAAAATGTTGCCATGCAGGGTAGTTGATTATCCCCAAACAGCATTGTCAACTAAAATCCAAGGGGAACCACCCTACCTTTGCAGCAACCCGTATATGGGATGCCTTATGGATCCGTCCCGTACAATCCAAATCAAACACTCAATTTTACTTGCCATATTCAAATGGGATGGCACCATATCCCAATGGGATAACAATGGCCGCTGGTCCTAGCCAGCCTGGGCCTATGGCTGGAGGGCAAATTCCCATTCAAGGGATGGGAGTAACAAGGTATATGGTTATGATCCCTGTTCGACAGGAGCGTCCTACGCTCCAGGCCCTAGTTTCACCATTAAGGCAAGCTCCGTCACATATTGTTGGTCTAACACAAGCCTCATTAGCAAACGTCCAACAACAAATGGATCTTAGCAATATTGACACGATACATATGCCGACCTTGCAAATAGGGGCAGTAATTACCCCAGTAATGAACAATACTAGCAATGCGTGTACCGCATTGGCTGTAGAAATTGGAAGGTTGAACCAAGCTTTGGGCGTCATAGCCCCTACGGATAACCGAAATCCTAATAGGGGTCAAAGAGGTGACAATCCACCCCAGAACGAACCACAAAATGTCCAATAGGAAATGATAGACTTGGATGAGGAGGACCCTCCCCAACGATAGTGATGTCAGGCTCCATTGAGACATGGCAATGTCCATATTCTCCAACCAGGAGAGGACGAATACGTGGTTGCAAACAAAGGTCTATTAGGGGCAATAAGACAAAATGTCTTGAATCAAAATGTGAACCAAGTAGTGGAATAAGCATTGAATCAATTTGGCTTTAATATTGGCTATGCCAATCAGTCATATTTCACTTCTGCTTTCCCGGATTGGGTACAACAGGCAGAAATGCCTAGAGGAGTGAAAATACCCAAGTTGTCAAAGTTTTCAGGAGAAAGAGGTAAATCGACAGTGGAACACATTGCTCGATACACTATAGAAATAGGAGACTTGGCTCTAGAAGAAGGCCTCAAAATGAGGTTCTTTCCAAGTTATTTGACGAAAAACACTTTCTCTTGGTTTTCAACCTTGAGACCCAACTCGATACACTCATGGAATCAGTTAGAGAGAAGCTTCCATGACCAATTCTTCAGGGGTGACCTAAAGGTTGGATTGACAGACTTATTTAGCATAAGGAGAATGAATAATGAGTCTATGGACGATTACCTTGCTCAATTCTGACGAGGAGTCGTTATTTCACCCATATCCCTAAGGCAGAGATAGTAAAGATTGCTACCGGAGGTTTAGACTACTACACTAGGAAGAAATTGGTCGACCAAAATCTGATTGATCTTGACCAATTGGGTGACAAAGTTCGACAAATCGAACAATTGAAGGCTGAAAAGGTCTTTAAACAAAAGAAATTTCTCAAAAGGGAGAATATTAATTTTGTCGCATGTAGTGATTCTGAAGAAGAGGATAATAACTTAGAAGAATATGAGGTATACTATGTCGAATTGACAAATGGTCCACCTTGTGTATGCCAAGCCTTGAGGCCTGCTTGGGCCAGAGAAAGGATACCCTTGGATAAGTAATTAAAGTTGTCAGATGATCATAGACTGTTAAAATACCATGAAATAAAGGATCAGAAGTATTGTAAATTTCATAATACTTTTGATCGTGTAACTAACAAATGTATGCATTTCAGGGATATCATCTAGAAAGGGTTAGCAGAAGGAATATTGAAATTTTCAGACAAGAAACAATATATGAGAGTAGACACAGAACAATTTTGTCCTGAAGTCAGCAAGGTTGACAGCTAAGTCCCTTTGGGAATAAGCATGGTGAATATAAGGGCTGGACAGAACGTTCAGATGGATCTGTCGGATTTGTTCAACGTCTATCCAAAGTCTGGAGAACAGCTCGTCAACTTCATGACACGAAAGATATTTGGTGGAAGGTTTAAGGTCTGCTCCAGATGTGAAGAATTTTATGACGACGCTGCCGCTGAAGAAAGAACCGAGTATCGTCGTGGTAGTAGCCAAGACAAGTTTCTACACCCCGTGACACCCGCTACCCGCATATGTATAGAAGCAATTAAATAAATAAAAATGCATTTATTTCATAAAATCAAACCAAGGTAAAAGGTACCACATTGTAACAAGTCTCAAACGTGGAAAATAACTTAAGATTTAAATGAAAACATAACTTGTAAAAACAAAACCCAACCCTTGATGTCACATACAAAGTTGATATAACCAATCCAGAAAATATCCTCGGATACAAATGAAACAAACTAAACTAACTAACAAAATTGGAAATCTTAACTACGAGTCGCGACTCCTCAGAGTCACTCCTCAAGTGGCTGCTCCCCGTCCTATGCATAATGATACATGCAACAAAACACAAACATAGAAAAAGGGAGTAAGAAACATGAATATGAATATAATGGCAAGGAAGCAGTTAGCAAGACGAGCATGCATCACAACAATCATGTTATCATGGCCACAACATATAACATAAAAAATCAATAACATCATACATTAACATATGCTATGCGTTGCAATGCTACTCCACTACTCCTTTATGCATTTGGATCCATTCTACCTCAGAATGTCAACTTCGGAGTTACATATCCACATTGGACAATATTCACCAACGCCGGGGCAATCCACCTTCACTTGGGTGGACCCCTAGGAGAGCTGACGAACCTTACTCTCGGATGTGCCACCGCGGGGGCACACGATTCACCTAACTCTCGGATGAACCACCACGGATGACCAGATTGGCTTACTCTCGGACGACCTCCTCTTTGTTGAACACCCCCCACTAACATCTCCGATGCGTGAATGCATGATCAACACAACACACAAACATAACCACCACCTCCACTTGGGCCACTAGGCTACCCAAGTTTGATCACCATCAACACCTCGACCACTAGGCTATCGAGGATTATCGCTATTGTTTCATCATTTTAAACTTTTAAACACTCTGGCCATTCTGTATCAGAGATTACTACCTTGACCACTCGGCTATGGGGGCCCCTTTTGTAGATATTGATCTTCCAAACGCGCTTCCAAAGTTACTCAACAAGGAGTTTTGATGATGAGCACCAAAGATACATTTCCAACTTATAAAGACTTGTAATAGTTTTAGGATTTTGATGCATGATTTAAAAATTAGATGTGTTAGTAGTTGACTCAAGTAAAATATTTTTAAAAGGTTTTAAAACATCAAAATGATTTAAAAAAATATAGAGAATGTTTAAAATTAAATGGAATATGTTTTGCAAAGAGTTTTGAAGCAAAAACATGATTTTTTTAGTAAAGTAATCGATTACTTTTGGAAGTAATCGATTACCACGTGCTTTCTTTGCAATCTTGCTTTTCTGGCAAAAAGTAATCGATTACTTTTAAAAGTGATCGACTACTTTTGGGTTGTTACAGAAAAGTAATCAATTACCACGTGTTTCTTTGCAATCTTGCTTTTCTGGCAAAAAGTAATCGATTACTTTTAGTGTAACAGAAAAACAGAATTTTCCATTTCACTCTCTATATAAAGGGACTTTTCAGAAATAATTAAGAATGAAATTTTTGATGTTTTTCGTGCTGTTATGCTGTCAAATTGATTGCTTGAGCCTTCTTCTTCTACTGTCTAATTTTTTATCATTAATGCTTTTTAGAAGTGATGCATCTTTAAAGTGTAATAGTTTTGATAGCATTAATTGAAATGTATTTGCTGTTTTTAGAATTGGGTGGGGTATCCCAATTTGTATCTAAGGTGGGGTATCCTTAGGTGACTAGTTTCTTGAGTGGGGAATCTCAAGTTAGGATAAATGTGGGGCATCCTTTATGTTTGTATACTTGTAAAAATTGTGTAATTTTTGAAGTATAGTGGTGATACTCAAGTGTATGCTTGAGGACTGGATGTAGAACACTCAGGTTGTGTTCGAACCAGTATAAATTGTTGGTGTGATTCCTCTTCCTTTTATCTCTTGAATTTTTTCTAGTAACATTGAAATTGGTTATATGCTTTATGATATTGATGATATATTGCATATTGTTCATGTTATGTTAAATTCTTGAATTGTGGCCATATTTTTGCAAGATTCCATATTGTTCTTGTTTCTTATTATTCTCTATTTTCTTTGATATATTTGGTGCATCATTAAAAGAGAGGCAAAAAGTTTTTGAAAGAAATTAAGATTTTCTAAGAGTTTTTCAAAACCTCAATTTACCCCCCCCCCCCCCCCCCCCAACCCCAACCCCAACCCCAACCTCTCTTGAGGTGCCTTTTATTTCAACAATTGGTATCTAGAGCTATGGTTTTGATTAAGGCTTAATCGCTCTCAAGATTTTTTTTTTTGAAAATGCCACTTGACTCAAGTAGGAAACATAAACACATTTCTACCACCTTTCCCCCAATCTTTGAGGGTGAAGTATATCCTTATTGGAAGGCAAGGATGAAAATTTTTATTGAAGGAATAGACATAGACTTATGGGAAATTATTGAAAATGGTCCCTTCGTCCCCAAACATGGTGTTGGAGATGAAGAGAGAAACAAACCCAAAATTCTATGGACTAAAGATGAAAAGCAAAAAGTTCAACTTGACTTTGAAGCTAAGAATATCCTCACCACCGCTTTGTCAATTGATGGATTCTTTCGTATTTCTAACTACAAGAGTGCAAAAGAAATTTGGGACACTTTACAAGTGACCCATGAAGGAACAAGTGAGGTGAAAAGATCAAAAATTAACACCTTGATGCATCAATATGAGTTGTTTAGAATGAAACATAATGAATCCATAAATGATGTGCAAAATCGTTTTCAACTTATTGTTAATCAATTACTTTATTTTGAGAAAACTTTCACTAATGAAGATCTTGTGACTAAGGTACTCAGGTGTCTTAGTAGAGAATGGCAACCAAACGTAACGACCATCATGGAGTCAAGAGACTTTTCAACCATGTCACTAGCAACATTGTTTGGAAAGCTCAAGGAGCACGAGTTGGAACTAACAAGGCTCAAGGAGAATGAAGAAGTGGATAAAAAGGGCAAAGGAATATCACTTATGGCTTCTTCCTCCAAGAGAGATGAAAGTGACAAAGAAATCATTGACACCAATGACTAAGACCAAGAGAATGAGGAAATCAACCTACTAGTAAGGAGATTCGGCAAGTTCCTCAAAACAAAGGAAATTGGAAAAGGTACAACAATTCCAAGAAACCTATCAAGAAAGATGCACTGTCATCAACATCTCTATGCTATGAATGTGGAAAGCCCGGACACATCAAATTCGAATGTCCTACTCTCCAAAAGAAAGATAAAGGTGACAAGAGGCCTAAGAAGGAAAAAAAAAGGGAGAATACATTGCATGGGAGGACAACGACATTAGCTCATCAAGTGGTGATAGCACGAATGATGAAGTTTCTAATATTTCCTTGATGGAAATTCAAAAGGATGACCAAGAGGTAAGTGATGATGAATTTGAATTATCTTTCAATTATGATGAATTGCAATTAGCCTTTGAAGAATTGCATGAGGAATCTATAGAACTTGCTAGAAAGGTAACCAAACAAAAGTTAATAATATCTAAGCATGAAAATGATAAAATAAAATTAGCTAAGGAGATAAATGACTTGAAATTAGAAATTAATTCTATGACCTTGATGCATGCTAGTTCTAGAAATGACAAACCTAGTTCCTCAAAATGTGATCAATGCATGCATCTTGAAAATGAGAATAAGGACCTAAGAAACACTCTTGCTAGGTTTACTAATGGAAAAAGAAATTTAAATACCTTGCTTGGTAATCAACAACCACCTTTAGTAAAAACCGGTCTAGGCTATAATTCCTATGCTAAGAAAGAAATACAATCAACAATATTTGTTCCATCTAGTGAAAATGCAAGAAATAAAGTAATATGTCATTATTGTTGTAAACATGGTCATATTTCTCCTAGATGTTATATTAGAAGAATTGGTATTGTGAAACCCAAGATGACGTGGGTTCCTAAAAATATGGTTCCTAAGACTAATATTCAAGGACCCAAACAAGATTGGGTACCTAATAACTAAACTTGTTTTGTAGGATTGTTTGAAGACCCAAGGAAAAGAATGGTATCTTGATAGTGGGTACTCCAAGCATATGACGGGAGACATCTCAAAATTCATTCATCTCTCCCCAAAGCAAAGTAGTCACGTAACCTATGGTGAAAACAATAGAGGTAAAATTCTTGGTATTGGTAAAATAGGAAATGAGTCTACTACCATTGAACATGTTCTTTTAGTAGATGGTTTAAAGCATAATTTACTTAGAATAAGCCAACTTTGTGGTAAGGGTTATAGGGTTGTGTTTGATAGTAAATGTTGCATGATTGAATGTTTGCATGATAATTGAATTAAATTTGTTGGAAAAAGAATCAACAACATTTATATGCTGGACCTAGGTGACATCAATAATAATATTCAATGCTTGTTGAGTAAAAATGATGAGACTTGGTTATGGCATAGAAGGGTAGCACACATTCACATGGATCATCTTAACAAACTAATTTCTAAAGACTTAGTTATAGGTCTCCCTAAAATCATGTTTCAAAAAGAAGGCTTATGTGATGCTTGCCAAAAGGGTAAACAAGTTAAAACTAGCTTTAATCCAAGAATATAGTCTCTACTAATAGACCATTACAACTATTGCATATGGACTTATTTGGACCATCTAGAACAATGAGTTTAGGTGGAAATTATTATGCACTTGTGATTGTTGATGATTTTTCAAGGTTTACATGGACTCTTTTTCTTGCACATAAAAATAATGCTTTTCATGCCTTTAGAAAATTAGCTAAACAAATTCAAAATGAAAATGATCTAAAAATTGCATGTATTAGAAGTGACCATGGAGGTGAGTTTGAAAATCATGATTTTGAAAAACTTTGTGATAGGCATGGTATTACTCATAATTTTTCGGCCCCTAGAACCCCTCAACAAAATAGTGTTGTTGAGAGGAAAAATAGGTCACTATAAGAATTAGCAAGAACCATGTTAAATGAATCAAATTTACCAAAGTATTTTTGGGCCGATGAGGTTAACACCGCTTGCTATGTAACTAATAGGGTTCTAATTAGACAAATAATTAAAAAGACTCCCTATGAGTTATATAAAGGAAGAAAACCCAATATAGCTCACTTACATGTTTTTGGATGCAAATGCTTTATTTTGAATAATGGTAAAGACAATCTTGGCAAGTTTGATGCCAAGGCGGATGAAGGAATTTTCTTAGGCTATGCATTATCAAGTAAATCATTTAGAGTCTTTAATAAAATAACTATGATTGTTGAAGAGTCTATTCATGTTACCTTTGATGAGATTAACCCCCAAAAGGATGGGAAAGTTATTATTGATGATTTTGTAGATATTCCTCATAATCCTTATGGAGGGAAACAATCGGATGGTGATGAAGTACCAAACCAAGAATCAACAATTGAATAAACAAATCAAGGACTTCCCAAAGAATGGAGATTTGCCAAAGCCCATCCAATTGATAATTTAATTGGAGATATATCAAAGGGAGTTTCTACAAGGTCGTCTTTAAGGGAATTTTGTATTTGTATGTCTTTTGTTTCTCAATGTGAGCCAAATTCTATAGACGATGCCATTCTAGATGAGCATTGGCTAATAGCTATGAATGAAGAATTAGCTATGAATGAAGAACTAAACCAATTCACTAGAAATCAAGTTTGAGAATTAGTCCTTAGACCCAATGATAAACAAATAATAGGAACTAAATGGGTCTTTCACAATAAACTTGATGAAAATGGCATAATAGTTAGACACAAAGCTAGGTTAGTGGCTAAAGGCTACAATCAAGAAGAAGGAATTGACTATGATGAAACCTATGCCCCGGTTGCTAGGTTGGAAGCTATACGTCTTTTAATTTCATTTGTATGTTTCATGGACTTCCAATTATTTCAAATGGATGTTAAAAGCGCTTTTTTAAATGGCTTGATTAATGAAGAGATGTATGTTGCTCAACCCCCCGGTTTTGAAAATTTTGAAAACCCAAATCATGTTTATAAACTCAAAAAGGCTCTCTATGGTTTAAAACAAGATCCAAGAGCTTGGTACGAGAGACTTAGTAAATTTTTACTTGAAAAGGGTTTTAATAGAGGGAAGGTTGACACAACACTCTTCATTAAAAATAAAAACAAAGATATCTTGATTGTACAAATATACGTTGATGATATTATTTTTGGTGCCACTAACGATAGCTTGTGTAGAGAATTTTTCAAATTAATGCAAAGCGAATTCGAAATGTCAATGATGAGGGAATTAACCTTCTTCCTTGGATTTCAAATAAAGAAAACTCCTAGTGGGATATTCATCAATCAAGTAAAATATTGCAAGGAGTTCCTTAAACACTTTGGAATGGAAAGTTGAAATCATGCCACAACACCAATGGGAACATCATGCTATCTAGATAAAGACGAAGGTGGTAACGCCATAGAAATAACCAAATATTGAGGTATGGTCGGATCTCTTTTATATTTGACCGCTAGTAGACCTGATATTATGTTTAGTGTATGTATGTGTGTCGTTACCAAGAAAACCCCAAGGAATCACATTTAACAACAGTTAAAAGAATTTTAAAATATTTAGTTGGATCAATTAATGTGGGGTTATGGTACCCTAAAGGTTCTAGTTGTACCTTAATTGGATATTCCGATGCCGATTTTATCGGATGTAAATTAGATAGGAAAAGCACAAGTGGCACTTGTCACATTTTTGGTCACTCGCTTGTTTCTTGGCTTATCAAAAAACAAGTTAGTGTAGCCTTATCAACCGCCGTGGTCGAGTATATAGCCGTCGGTAGTTGTTGCGCTCAAATTCTTTGGATGCAACAACAAATTTTAGACTATGGTATTAAACTAACAAACATACCCATTATATGTGATAATATAAGTGCAATAAATATTTCTAAAAATCATATTCAACATTCTAGAACCAAACATATAGAAATTCAACACCACTTCATTAGATATCACATACAAAAAGGGGGATTGTGTAATGGAATTTGTAGAGACTAATAGACAACTAGTGGATATTTTTACTAAACCTTTAGCTAGGAAAAAAAAATTTTATATCCGTAGAGAACTTGGAATAATTGATGATCTTAGTCTCAAATAATTCTATATCCCTTTATTGTGTGTATATATGCATATATTTGATGTTTTGGATATTCATGTGGCTTTTAAAATTTCAAAAATTTCAAAAATTTCAACAAAATTTTTTTGGAACAAAAGTAACCGACTACTTTTAAAGTAATCGATTACTTTTCAAAAAAATTCAAAAATTTCAGTTTTTTTTAAAAAATAAAAATTAATTATAATATTTTTTTAAAGAAGTAATCGATTACTTTCTAGTCAACATGTGTTCTTTAAGGAGGTAATCGATTACTTCTAAAAGCAATCAATTACTTTTCAGATCCGAAATTTCTAAAACCCGTCTTCTACCTCATTTCGCGTTTTTCTCCATCTTTCCTCTGGTTCGTTTCTATTCTTTCCACCATGGCCAAGTGAAACCGAAGCTCCTTTTCACTTCCATAACATCATCTATCTCTTCCATTAATTAATAGAACACGGTTTGAGCTTCAAAATATCCTCCTTCCTTGAGGTTGCTCCGCTCAAACCATGAACCATCTTCTTCTCCATATCGCAACCTACATCTTTGATTAGTGTGATTACACCTCATATTTACTTATCATATTGCATGCATTTTCATATAGTTTAGGCATTTTTAATTTGATTTTGGTTAATTTTTACCTTGGAACGGGTAAGGCGGTTTTGTGGTGTTGTTTTGCAGAAATTAAGGATTAACTGCTCAGGATTATCCATGATGGAGCTTGCATGAAGATGGGGCTTGAAAAGTAAAGAAAATGAGCCAAACAGAGCCCATCACGGCCTAGCCGTGATGCCCATCACGGCCATGATCAAGCAGAGCTAAAAAGAAAGAAGGCTAAAGTCAGAACTGGTCATGGCCTAGCCGTGATGCCCATCATGGCCGTGACATGTCAGCTGAACCAGACCCTCACAGGCAGAACTGATCACGGCTTAGCCGTGATGAGCATCACGGCCGTGACAGGCCAATCAGTGAAGCAACGCTCAAGGCAGAATCCGCCACGGCCTGGCCGTGATGGCCATCACGTACGTGACGCGTAATATTTGGATCTGAAGAAACTGATTTGATCTGAATTTGTGTTTGATTGGGATTCAAACTTCCCTAATCTATAAATATGGAATCTAGGCAGAGACTAAAGAAGACTTTTGCGCTGTCACACTTAGGCAAAATTAGGATTCTCCTCCTCCTCTTCTTCTCTTCTCTCTTAGGCTTTATTTTATGTTGTTGTTAACCAAGCTTGTCATCACCATGGCAATGCTTGAGTAGTAGCTTTATTTCTAGGGATTGGGGCTATGCCCAAGATCTATTTTTATGTTGTGAATTGATGTTTTACCTTTGTTAATTTTGATTTTACTTTAGATCTGATTTCTATTGTTTTAATTACTCGTAAATTCGGTGGCCACTTATTTGCATGTCGTAGATATTCTATGGAGGAACCTAGCGGTGAACTTAGGTATCGGATCTATAGAATCAGACTTAGGACTTAAATCACGAGATTTAGAAGTGGTCCTTCGAGGATTAACGAATTGTCACAAAACTTAAAGGGTTCAATCTAAATTCGACTACCACGAGAGTAGGGGTTGGTTTAATTGGACACGGTTTTTGTAACCCGAGAGGGAGCATTAACTTATTTAGGATAAATTCGCCTTCAAAGCAATTTTGATAATTAACAAGGGGTAATCAATTTATTAACATAAACAATCTTGTTGGTAACCCAATTCCTAGGAATCCCTTTAGATCTGAAAAACCACAAATTGATTTACTATTTGTTTTACTTGATTACATTCCTTATCTGATTTTCTAAGTTATCTCTTATTTCAAAAATCAAAAACCTTTTCAAAATCCTTTTTTATAGTCCAGTTTAATCAATTTGATAATTAGTTGCGATTTGAGATCACAGTCTCTGTGGGAT
Organism: Sophora flavescens; assembly: GCA_030762895.1. Classification (NCBI taxonomy): domain Eukaryota; kingdom Viridiplantae; phylum Streptophyta; class Magnoliopsida; order Fabales; family Fabaceae; genus Sophora; species Sophora flavescens. The sequence continues at coordinate 179,239,224 of CM061062.1, read as the reverse complement.
CGATATCATTTTATTACTTGACGACGAATCTGGTACACTTGCAGGATCGCACGACATCAAGTTTTTGGCGCTGTTGCCGGGGACTGTGCTTCCTCGAATCTCAATTTAATTTTTAAATTGATTTTTCTGGATCTTTTCTTTCTCTTATTTAACTGATTTTTTTGACAATAAAAAAAATAAATTTTCATCAATCTCTTTTTCTCTTTTTTTAGCATCTATCTATCTGTGTTTCCTCTTTTATGCAAAGATCACTAAGTCTTGGAAAGCTTAGTGAGGTCGACCCCGAAGTCAAAAGGACCTTCCATAGACGAAGGAGACTACAAAGAGAGAGAGAGAGGTTGATTCCCATCCCACTCATGGCAAATCTACCGGATACGAAACCATTGAAGGACTACGCAGCCCCAAATGCTAGGGGTTTGCGAACTAGGATTGCTAGGCCAGAGATTGAGGCGAAGAACTACACTATACCGCCTATGCTGATTAACATGATTATGCAACATCAATTCGGAGGATTGCCCTCGGAGGACCCGACTGATCACGTGGAGATATTCTTGGAGTTCACAGATGCAGTTAGAATTCAAGGCGCCCCGGTTGATGTTATTCGCTTAAGGTTGTTGCCTTCCTCTCTTACTGGAAAGGCAAAAGCTTGGCTGAAGCAATTGCCCGCTAACACACTGTCGACTTGGGACCAACTGGAGCAGGCATTCTTGGAGAAATTCTTCCCTCCATCCAAGATGGCTTATCTACGAACCCAGATCACCGACTTATTTCAAAAGTACGGAGATCCGAAGCTTGGGATCGCTACAAGGTATTGCTGGAGTCTTGCCCACATCATGGACTCGAGAGGTGGTTGTTAGTGCACACCTTCTACAACAGATTGGATTACTCTTCGAAGGTGTCACTTGATTCCGCAGCTGGTGGATCCTTTATGAATAGGCCTCTGACTGAGGCATTCAACATCATTGAAAATGTGGCCACCAACTACCACCAATGGGGTTCAGAAAGAGGTAATAACCCGAAAAAAATTTCGGTGGGTAAGTTTGAAATGAATAGCATTGATCTCATCATGTCTAAAATTGACTCACTGAATAAACGCTTTGATCAGCTTGAAAGGGCTAACGTGAGTTCTATAGGTGCTACTAATATTGTTTGTGAGATTTGTGGAATGCAGGGACATGACATAATCGAGTGCCCATGTGGTATTGCTCATGGATCCGGCGCTTCGGGGGAACAAGTGAACTCTTGTCATAACTTCTACGACACGAACCCGAAGTTGCTCAACTATGTTCCTCCAAATTCTTACAACCAGGGAAGGAAGAACAACCCCTACCTCTCCTACGGGAACTACAGCAACACGCTGAACCACGAGTTCCAAGAGGGCCAAGGTAATAGGAAACCCGCACCGGGGTATCCTCAGGTACAGAAGTCTAAACTTGAGTCTCTTTTGGAAAGTTTTGTTGAAACCCAAACAAAACAAAATGAAGATTTTAGGCAACAAGGTAGGGCAGTCAACGAGGCAATAAAAGAGCTAGCATCTAAGGTAGATAACTTAGCCATCCATAATAAGATGTTAGAAACTCAAATTGCCCGACAAGCCAGCACATATTCTAGACCTAAGGGTACGTTTCCGGGACAACCCGAAGTTAATCCCAATGAACATTGTAATGCTATATACTTGAGGGATGTTAAGTTTGGGGTAGCTGAAAAGGATATGGAATGTGAGGAGGACATGAGCGAAGATGAAGAGATAGAGCCAAAGTATGTCCCTCCACCACCGTACCAACCCCCAATACTATTCCCACAAAGGTTGGTCAAGAAAAAGCAAGTAGAAATAGAAACTAAGAGCCTAATTGAGGATCATAATGCCATGATAAAAACTAATATGCCTCCTAAACTAAAAGATCCAGGTAGTTTCTCTATTGCTTGCTCAATCGGAGAAGTGAAAATAGACCAAGCCTTATGTGACTTAGGGGCTAGTGCGAGTTTGATGCCGCTTACTATCTTTCAGAGGTTAGGAGCCGAGAAATTGAGTCCATCCAAATTCTCTTTACAATTTGCGGATGGCTCAACTAAAACTCCTCTAGGCATACTAGAGAATATTCCCGTAAAGGTAGGAAAAATTTTCATTCATACCGACTTCATGGTATTGGATATGAATGGGAATTCTAAATTCTCTATCATTCTAGGAAGGCCATTCTTGGCCACAATTGGAGCAATAATAGACATAAAAAATGGCAAGCTCTTTTTAAATGTAGAGGAAGGTAGGGTAGATTTTGATTTGACTAACTCATATAACAACCCTCCTTTTGAGAGTCATGTGTGCAGGATCGATATAATGTCTCCAGAGGTGAAGGAAGAGCTTAACATGGAAGCAACTCCAAAGCTTTGCAAGACGAATGATGCACCAAGGGGTAATGAAGTTGGAGTTGCTCATCATGTGGAGATAAAACCCCCGCCGGGAGGGAGTAGGGCCATGAAACTCAGTGAAAAGAGCAAAGCAAAAGCGCAATTGGCCATATGAAAAAAATTGGCTCTTTGAAGGACTTCCATGGAAGAGAAGTGTTCTTGCACTTCTAGGCCCGGCCGACCCTGGTTGATTGAAAGAACTATGGTCAAGCTTGGGACCGTAAATAAGCGCTTCTTGGGAGGCAACCCAAGTTTTCTTTCCCTTTTCCATTTGTTTTTGAATTTTGTTTTTGAATAACTTGAGAAGATAAGAAAAGAAAGATCACTAATTGATGACTTTGCCAAGTATTTTCAGGTTATATGAAGGAAGGAAGATCAAAAAGTCAAGGACAAATAAAGTCAGAAGTCATCACGCTCAGGCCGTGACGGTGGTCACGACCGTGATTAGCCAACCAGAGAAGATCAGAAAGGATCACGGCCCAGCCGTGATATCCATCACGGGCATGATGAGAAGGACCCTGAAGATCAGAATGTATCACGGCTTAGCCGTGATGGAACTCACGGCTGTGACATGCCAGCTCCTGTAGACCAGAATTGATCACGGCCTAGCCGTGATGAGCATCACGACCGTGACACATTTTCCAGCATCTCTTTGACTGGCATGTGAGCCAGCACTCGCTACCACCTCGGTGAGTTGTTCCATTTTTCTCCTCTCTCCGACTTGATTATTTACATTGGGGACAATGTAAGTTTTTAAGCTTGGGGTAGGGGTATTTTTGCAACTTTTTACATTTTTGCATTTTTCATGTTGCATTCATATAGGCACAGTTTTGCATGATCACCTGATTAGATTGCCCCTTTGCTTAGATTATGCATCCAATTGTGAGAACTTGGTGCCAAATAAATTGAGACAGTGAATTTTTGAACCCAATTTTTTATTCTTGTGATAAGGCTAAAAATAAAAATGCTTGAGATGATCTTTTGATAGTTGATAATTAGCATGTGGTTCCTTAGATTTGTGTTTCTCATTGATTTTAAACCACTAAATGTGAGATTTTTGAGCCTAAAAGGGGTACTCACTAAATCTACCCCATTCTTTGTGATAGAGTGTTTTATTCCTCTTGGATTGTATTCTCTAGAACTTGACTTGAAACCGTTTTGAAACTTGAAAATTTTTGAAAACATATTTGAAAATGATTGAGGCACTAGGTATTTTTCCGGCCTTCTGAGCTTTGATTGATTAAATGCTACCCCTTAGTTACCCAATTTTGAGCCTAAAAGAATAAAATACTTTTCTTGGTACCTTGAAATAATTTGATGAATGATGGTTGGTATGGCACCTTCTAAAGTATTGCAAAAATGGTAAAAAGGTAGTTTGAAAAATGAATTGTGGGATGAGAAAGTTAGAAATATTTCTCTTGAATTGAAAATCTCCCCTTATCCAAATAAATTAAATAAAATAAACAAAAAAAATGGAGAAGGGGATGACAAAAAGAAAGTGAGAAATAAAATAAAAAGAAAGAAAGAAAGGCGGAAAAGTGAACTAAAGCCCAAAAAGGTATTCTAGAAGGTTGTCATGCTCTGTAATGTTTGATATTTTGTTTAGCCTTCTTGAATTTCCTTTTCTTGATTTCCCCACCTAAAAATTAATCCCATGGCCCCATTACAACTAAAATAGAAGACCTCTTGATTCTTATGTGTTTTCATCAATAAAGTAGAGATTTGGTTAATAGTCAAGCTTATGGTAGGATACTTTCTTTGAGGAAATTGAGCGAATTGTCATATACCCTTAAACACTTGAGTGAGGTGAGAAGAGTGCCCGAATTAGTGTGAGACATGAATCTAGAAAATCTAATCTTCTAATTGGACTTGAAATTGATTGTCTCTTGGGTATTTATTGAATAAGCCTGTCACTTGGATTAGTTACTCGGGTTCTTGGTTCACTATCCATGCTCTGATTATTTATATCTTATGGCCTTGGTGATTGCTTGAGGACAAGCAAAATCTTAAGCTTGGGGTGATTTGATGAGTGTGATTACACCTCATATTTGCTTATCATATTGCATGCATTTTTATATAGTTTAGGCATTTTTAATTTGATTTTGGTTAATTTTTACCTTGGAACGGGTAAGGCAGTTTTGTGGTGTTGTTTTGCAGAAATTAAGGATTAAATGCTCAGGATTAGCCATGATGGAGCTTGCATGAAGATGGGACTTGAAAAGTAAAGAAAATGAGCCAAACAGAGCCCATCACGGCCATGATCAAGCAGAGCTAAAAAGAAAGAAGGCTAAAGTCAGAACTGGTCACGGCCTAGCCATGATGCCCATCACGACCGTGACATGTCAGTTGAACCAGACCCTCACAGGCAGAACTGATCACGGCCTAGCTGTGATGAGCATCACGGCCGTGACAGACCAATCAGTGAAGCAACGCCTAAGGCAGAATCCGTCACGGCCTGGTCGTGATGGCCATCACGGCCATGACGCGTAATATTTGGATCTGAAGAAACTGATTTGATCTGAATTTGTGTTTGATTGGGATTCAAACTTCCCTAATCTATAAATATGGCATCTAGACAGAGACTAAAGAAGACTTTTACACTGTCACACTTAGGCAAAATTAGGATTCTCCTCCTCTTCTTCTTCTCTTCTCTCTTAGGCTTTATTTTATGTTGTTGTTAACTAATCTTGTCATCACCATGGCAATGCTTGAGTAGTAGCTTTATTTCTAGGGATTGGGGATATGCCCAAGATCTGTTTTTATGTTGTGAATTGTTGTTTTACCTTTGTTAATTTCGATTTTTCTTTAGATCTGATTTCTATTGTTTTAATTACTCGTAAATTCGGTGGCCACTTATTTGCGTGTCGTAGATATTCTAAGGAGGAACCTAGCGGTGAACTTAGGTATCGGATCTATAGAATTAGAATTAGGACTTAAATCACGAGAGTTAGAAGCGGTCCTTCGAGGATTAACGAATTGTCACAAAACTTAAAGGGTTCAATCTAAATTCGACTAGCACGAGAGTAAGGGTTGGTTTAATTGGACACGGTTTTTGTAACCCGAAAGGGAGCATTAACTTATTTAGGATAAATTCTCCTTCAAAGCAATTTTGATAATTAACAAGGGGTAATAAATTTAGTAACATAAACAATCTTGTCGGTAACCCAATTCCTAGGAATCCCTTTAGATCTGAAAAACCACAATTGATTTACTATCTGTTTTACTTGATTGCATTCCTTATCTGATTTTCTAAGTTATTTATTATTTCAAAAATAAAAAACCTTTTCAAAATCCTTTTTTATAGTTCATTTTAATCATTTTGATAATTAGTTGCGATTTGAGATCACGGTCTCTGTGGGATCGATATCTTTTTATTACTTGGCGACGAATCCGGTACACTTGCCGGATCGCACGACATCAATCTTCTTCGCGGTTCCTTCTTCATGGATCCATCACGGCTCGCAAGCACTCCCATGATTTCCAAACACCCAAGAACTCGAGGAACTGACTCAGTCACACCTTCCCCGACCTCCACTCCTCGTCAACACAGCAGCACACGCTTGGTAGCAGCTGGAATATCTGCAAATAGTGGGAATCAAGCCCAATCCGGCCCTGGTCAGACGCCTCAGGATCCTATACGAGTAGAAGAGCCTATTTCTTCACACATCTCAGAAGAAGATGCAGACACCATTAGTGAGAAGATTGATATCTCCCACTGGTTTGAATCAGATGCGGTTTTTCAGAATTTCTTTCACTTCTACGGTCCTCGTCACTGTATTCCTCCTCACTGGATGAATTGTGACTATTTCTCAGATGAGGGTTTTCAGTTTCAAAAATTGGTTGAGTAACAAGAACTTACTAGTTTTGTTTCTCTGAAGAATAGCTACTCTCCTGATTTGGTTAAGGCATTCCTGTTTGGCTTATAGTGAGGAGAAAATGGTTCTCTGATTTCCGCAGTTGTTCATCAGCGGATTGAAATCACCCCAGAGGCATGGCTGCATGTTTCTGGCCTTCAATATTAAGGGGTTCAGGTAAAACCTAAGAACCCTGACTCTTTAGTCTTCTATGATAGGCATGCAGTCTTAGCACCATACCTGAAAGAGCCTATGGCTCATGTTCCTCGTAAACCCCCCGTTGGTTTACTAACTTATGAGGGCACTTTCCCCACTTTGCTATTGTGAAAATTATTTACCCTAGCTAGGGTAACTATCCTATTTTATCGGAGGAGGATATCCTTCTTATGTTCTGTCTTAGAAACAAAATTAAGTTGAATTGGCCCTGGTTGTTTAGTGAGCATCTGTTGAAATGCAAGTCTAAACCAAAAGGTGATATCCTTTATGTTGTTCTCATCAGTGCATTTCTGGATTTTTTTGGAGTTGACACTCTATCTACGCGTCACCCAGTTATCAGTGAGTTTGATCATTCTCATCTTGCTTCTATGAAAATTAAGAAAATAAATGGGATATGGTGTCATGCGGGATGTCCTATTATGAGAACTAATGATGAACCTGATGATCTTGATGCTGAACTTGATGCTGCGGATGCTGTTTACTATTCTACCTCTGCTCATCAGGATGCTTCTACTGGATCTGCTGCTGCTACTTCATTTTCCGATCCTTTTCAGGAGTTTCTTATTCAACAGTTTAATTCTATGAATTTGCACGTCGACCAGCATTTTAGTTCCTTAAATCATAAGGTTGATAATATGAGGGTTGACATGACCCAGGGATTTCAGAGTTTAGAGCTTTCGCTTTGATAGTGTATCTCGTGAGATGAATTTTCTTAACACTCGGGTTGATGGACTTGATGCACGTGTTGACTCTGCTGATGATGGCACTGCAGATTTTTGACTTAGTTGGTTGTACTAGTTTACTGGTTATGTAGCTATTTTATTTAGGACCATCTTTGGACTGTTGTGAACTGTTTTGGATTGTCTTTGGACTTTATTTTGGACTTATGCATGTTTTATGGACCTATGCTACTATTTGGTCCTATATGTGTATGTCTGTTATATTATGTGGATGACACCTTTCCTTTGTATAAACTTTATTATTTTATAGCTTTTTGATAATGTCAAAGGGGGAGAAAGGTTGGTTAGTTGTTTTGTTTATGCAGGAAATTCACATATTAAGGGGGAGAAATATATTAAGGGGGAGAACTTTCCTCAAATCAAAACAATCTTGATCACTCACAAATTTTACATCAAAATCCATACTTGTCTTGCACTACAAAATTATGAAGGAAACGCTCTATTAAATAATTGTTTTGTCATCATAAAAAAAGGGAAGATTGTAGATGTTGATCTTCCAAACGCGCTTCCAAAGCTACTCAACAAGGAGTTTTGATGATGAGCACCAAAGATACATTTCCAACTTATGAAGACTTGTAATAGTTTTAGGATTTTGATGCATGATTTAAAAATTAGATGTGTTAGTAGTTGGCTCAAGTAAAATATTTTTAAAAGGTTTTAAAATATCAAAATGATTTAAAAAAATATAGAGAATGTTTAAAATTAAATGGAATATGTTTTGCAAAGAGTTTTGAAGCAAAAACATGATTTTTTAGTAAATTAATCGATTACTTTTGGAACTAATCAATTACCACGTGCTTTCTTGCAATCTTGCTTTTCTGGTAAAAAGTAATCGATTACTTTTGAAAGTAATCGACTACTTTTGGGTTGTTACATAAAAGTAATTGATTACCACGTGTTTCTTTGCAATCTTGCTTTTCTGGCAAAAAGTAATCGATTACTTTTGAAAGTAATCGATTACTTTTGAAAGTAATCGACTACTTTTGGATTGTTACAGAAAAGTAATCGATTACTTTTGAAAGTAATCGATTACTTTTAGTGTAATAGAAAAGCAAAATTTTCCATTTCACTCTCTATATAAAGGGACTTTTCAGAAATAATTAAGAACAAATTTTTTGATGTTTTTTGTGTTGTTATGCTGTCAAATTGATTACTTGAACCTTCTTCTTCTACTTTCTAATTTTTGATCATTAATGCTTTTTAGAAGGGATTCATCTTTAAAGTGTAATAGTTTTGATAGCATTAATTGAATTGTATTTGCTGTTTTTAGAATTGAGTCGGGTATCCCAATTTGTATCTAAGGTGGGGTATCCTTAGGTGACTAGTTTCTTGAGTGGGGAATCTCAAGTTAGGATAAATGTGGGGAATCCTTTATGTTTGTGTACTTGTAAAAATTGTGTAATTTTTGAAGTATAGTGGTGATACTCAAGTGTATGCTTGAGGACTGGATGTAGAACACTCAGGTTGTGTTTGAACCAGTATAAATTGTTGGTGTGATTCCTCTTCCCTTTATCTCTTGAATTTTTGCTAGTAACATTGAAATTGATTATATGCTTTATGATATTGATGATATATTGCATATTGTTCATGTTATGTTAAATTCTTGAATTGTGGCCATATTTTTGCCCGATTCCATATTGTTCTTGTTTCTTATTATTCTCTATTTTCTTTGATATATTTGGTGCATCATTAAAAGAGTTGTAAGAAATTAAGATATTCTAAGAGCTTTTCAAAACCTCAATTCACCCCCCCCCCCCCCCCCCCTCTTAAGGTGCCTTTTACTTCAAAACCCTTGGCAACTAGGGTACCAAGGTACATCATCGTCTTTAATTAACACTCTAGCCATCATGCACTAGAGATTACCACCTTGACCATCATGTATCAAGGTCCTCTTGGCCACTAGGCTACCAAGGTACAACATCTTATCACTTGTCTTTTTTCTTCAAGTTCGTTTGGTGTCTCATTAAATCGTTTAAGGCGTTTAGGGTGAAACCACCCCTGTTCCAACATTCTGTTTTATGTTCTGGTCAGGTGAGCACGGGTGTGCTCACCCTCAGCACGGGCGTGCTTGACCTCCAGGCAAGCACGACCGTGCAGCCTATCAAGCACGGGCGTGCTCAAGCGCATGCCCTTTTCATGATTTTGAGTTGGAGCACAGGAGTTCTCCCTGTTAAGCATGACCGTGCTTAGTGGAGCGTGGACGTACTGATCTGGGCAGAAAGGGTTGGGAACCCTTTTCCAAATCCTTAGGGCAGTTCATAGATTTAAACCTATTGACTTTTACTAATCCATTGAACATCAGTTTTATTAATGTCGATTAAATCTCCATGTCTTACAATTAAGGGAATTAATACTTTAATCTCAGTTTTGCATTAATTATCCCTAATCACTCATCGATCAATCCCTAGGGTATTTGACTAACCATTTTGGCATAAACCTCACACTCATTACTATCATTCAGTTTTATGAACAAAGGGAAACAACCTCCCTTAACATTGTTAACAGTTTTAACGTTTTAACATCATAACGTTGACAACTTCCATCAACAGTCAATAACATCATAAACTCGTCATAAACATGGCATAATCACATCATCATGTTCATAGCAGCCAACTTTCATTAATAACAACATGCCAATATCATCATTACAAACAGGAAACATCAAATAGCAATTAAGCATATAGGCATATAGTCATATTATCAAACAATATGGTCATGGGAACCCTTCGTCTTACGCTACCCCCAAGCCTACATACTCATACTATTACTTCTCCTCATACCTTGTATGATGAATTCCCGTTAAACTGGAGAGGGTCCTAAACTGGTTCCCTCCGACGAACGATTCAAGCCTTGGCCAACACAAAGATTAACCAATTATTTCCCAATTCATAACAAGAAAAGGAACTAAGAAAGGGAAGAACTGTTACCTTTGTTAATTGGCACTACGCGTGATTGACTCTCCCAACGAAGCAAGAACACCACAAACTGATTGGGTTCAAAGGGGAAGAATGAGAGAGGCTGTCGCCACACTTAGGGTTGCCTAAAGATCCAATTTAGAGGGTTTAACTCATAACCCTCGTTGTTTGCCCTATATTTAAAGATTCTGACCCGAGCAAGGCCGTGAATCCCGCTAAGCACGGTCGTGCTTACTTTAGCGTCAGGCGAGACGCTGTTTCCTATTGAGCATGGCCATTCTTGTGGCTCAGGAAGCCACAAGACACGTGCCTAAGCACGTGCGTGCTGGACATGAGCATGCACGTTTTCATGTACCAGAAAAGGATTTTAAGCCTATAAATCCCACTTAGCCCTTCAACAACAACTCTAAAGCAAACAAGGCCTACACAAAAGCACTTATACGAAAAACGGGTGTTACAATTTCACCCTCGTTATAAAAATTTCGTCTTCGAAATTTTCTACTCACTTCGAACGAAGAGATGCGGGTATGCCTCCATCATCTTGCTCTCAAGCTCCCATGAAGCACTTTCCTCAGTTGCCCCGCTCCAAACAACTTTAACCAAAGGAATTTCTTTGCCCCTCAGCTGTTTCACCCTCCGATCTTCGACTCGAAGGGGTTGTACCTCGAACGTCAAGTTTTCTTTTAACTGAATTGTGTCGGGTACTATCATATGGTTCAGATCATGAATGTATTTTCTAAGTTGTGACACATGGAACACATTACGATGTTTGGACAAGAATGGTGCCAAGTCTATTTGGTAAGCAACTCCACCAACTCTTTTAAGAATTTGGTAAGGGCCGATGAATTTGGGAGTAAGTTTCCTCGTTTTCATCACTCTACCTACCCCAATTGTTGGAGTAACTCTCAAGAATACATTATCGCCTTCCTGGAATTCGAGTGCCTTCTTTCTTTTGTCATGGTAGCTTTTCTTCCTACTTTGTGCCGCTCTCATTTTTTCCTGAATCATCCTCACCTTTTACATGGTCTCTTGCACTATCTCAGGTCCTAGCACCACATTGTCACCAGGTTCATTCCAACACAAGGGTGTCCTACATCTCCTCCCATAAAGGGCTTCTTAAGGTGTCATCCCAATACTGTAATGGAAACTATTGTTGTAGGTGAACTCTATCAGGGGCAAGAACTTGTCCCAACTACCAGACTGTTCGAGCATACACGCTCTCAACAAGTCCTCTAAGGATTGGATGGTCTCTCAGACTGCCCATCAATCTGGGGGTGGTAAGTTGAACTTAGTCTAAGCTTGGTCCCTAAGGCCTCATGCAAACTATTCCAGAACCTAGAGGTAAATCTCGGGTCTCTATCCGATACTATGCTAGAAGGTACACCATGTAACCTAACTATCTTTTTGATGTACAACCTAGTCAACTTTTCCAACGGGTATTTCATGTTCATAGGGATGAAATGAGCATACTTAGTCAATATGCCACAACAACCCAGATAGCCTCAAAACTAGCTGGAGTCCTAGGGAGTCCAGACACAAAATCCATGGAGATACTATCCCATTTCCATTCTGGGATACTTAAGGTTGCAACTTTCCTGAAGGTTTTTGGTGTTTTATCTTAGCCTTTTGGCATACAAAGGAAGCATACACAAACTCGGCTACATCGTTTTTTCATCCTAGGCCACCAAAACATGCGCTTAAGGTCCAGGTACATCTTTGTGGCACCTGGGGGCACACTCAAACCACTCCTATGTCATTCTTCGAGGATCAACTTCCTAAGCTCGGGAACATATGGTTTACAAACTCTATCTTTGAACCTCAAAACTCCATCACTTTCTTCCTTAAAACTAAGGTCTCTACCTTAGCCGGATCCATGGATATCCCACCTTTTGAGATGGCGTGACCTAAGAAACTTACCTCTTCTAACAAAAACTCACACTTAGACAACTTAGCATACAACTGCTTCTCCATAAAGGTATTCAAGACAACTCTCAAGTGCTCCTCATGTTCTCCCTTGGTCTTGGAGTACACTAAGATGTCATCTATGAACACTACCACAAACTTATCCAAGTAAGGGTGGAAGGTCTTGTTCATGTAACCCATGAACACAACAGGAGTATTGGTCACACCAAAGGGCATAACCATATACTCATAGTGACCACAGCGCGTCCTAAACGCTATCTTCGGGATGTCCTCAGACTTAACCCAAATTTGATGGTACCCTGACCTCAAATCTATCTTCGAGAAGACACAAGCTCCTACTAGATGGTCCATAAGATCATCAATCCTACGGAGGGGATACCGATTCTTAACGATCAGTTTGTTGAGTTGCCGATAGTCGACACACATCCTCATACTACCATCCTTCTTCTTCACCAACAACATTGGCGCTCTCCATGGGGATATGCTAGGCCTAATGAACTGCTTCTGCCTTAGGTCCTCCATATCTTTCTTCAACTCAGCTAGCTCTAGAGGAGACATTCTATAGGGTGCTACGGATATAGGCCCGGTGCCAAGCACTAAATCTATGGTAAACTTTACATCTCTTTCTGGGGGTAGTTTATAAACATCCCACGGGAACACTTCAGGAAACTCTCGCACAACAGGCACGCTTTCAACATCAGGAGGGCTATCTACTTCCAAGGAAGATAGCATCATGTACACTTGGGCTTCTTCTTTCATCGAAGCCTTAATTTGGTTGGCAGAGAGAAACCTAGGATCCTTAGACTTCACCGGAGTTCCAAAAACTATGCTTTTATCGAAACAATTCAAAAGGACGTGGTTGGAAGATAACCAGTCCATGCCAAGAATAACATCAAGGTCCTTTAGAGGTAAGCATACAAGATCAACATAAAATCTCTACTATTTATGGTGATAGGAATATTCTTGCATGCATGAGCAGTAAGAATGAGTTTATTCGTGGGTGTGGCAACAACCAAATCACACTCAAGAAGTGTCACAGGCAATTTAAGACACTTAACACATTCATGTTATACGAACGAGTGAGTTGCACACTAATCAAACAATACAACTAATTGAATTCCATCAACGAGGCACATACCTTGGATCAAATCTTCAGGTTCGGAGGCCTTGGCTCCACTGAGAGTAAATACTCTCTCCTTGGTCTTCAGTCGGTTGGCTTGAGGCTTCTGACTTTTACTAGCACTTTGTGGCTCTGACTTTCCTCCTTCGCAATTCCGACTGATGTGGCCATACTTGCCACACTTGAAGCAGATGATGTCCATCTTCTTGCACTGAGTAGTAAAGTGAACCTGTCCACACTTGTCGCACTGAAGAGGCCTAGACTTAGAAGAATCCCATCTCCTGGACCTGTTTGAACAAAACTGAGGCTTCTTGGAGTCCTGCTTGAAGTCTCGGCCAGCTGGAGCGAGACGCGGCTTCCACTTGATCCCTTGATCGCTCTTCTTTTTGTGTTGACTATCTGATCCCTTGGAGGCTGACCATCCAGACTTGTTGGCATCTTCAAAGATCTTACACTTTTTCACTGAGATGGCGAAGACTCTGATCTGCTGATAGCTGATAGCCTGCTTAATCTCCGGACACAAACCATCCTCAAACTTCACGCACTTGGAGCGGTTGTCTGTCACATACTGATACAAAGTATAGTAATGAGCGAGCTCGTCAAACTTGGTCGCATACTCTCCAACTGACATGTTGCCCTGCTTCAGCACCAAGAATTCCATCTCCTTTTTGTCACGGATATTGACTGGAAAGTACTTCTCTAGAAATCTGTCCTTGAAGACATTCCATGTGACCACAGTACCCTCTGCCTGCATGCACTGACGACAGTTCTCCCACCAGTTCTCAACCTCCTCCGTCAGTATGAAGGTCCCAAAGATGACTTTCTGCTGGTCGTTGCATCCTATAGCTCAGAAGATCTTCTCGGTCTCCCTCATCCACAACAGGGCACCCTCACGATCATAAGCTCACTTGAAGGATGGCGGATTGTTCCGCTGGAACTTGTCATGACCCTAAAACTCAGCTGGTCCCCCCTTTTTGTTGACATTCTGGTTCTGGCCTATCGCGTTGGCAAGGAGTGCCAAAACGTCTGCAATAGTCTGGTCGTTTTTGCCTCATCTTCCTGCCATAAGTTCCTGTAACACCAAGGCCACTTATTAATTACAGAGAACTTAAAGCAGGAAAAGCTAACGATTACTAACACTAAGCATCATTATCTATAATAAATATAGATAATTCAAACAAGAACACACAACAGACTCACAACAGACTCATACCACAGCCTGATAGGACAGACCTGCTCTAATACCACTAAATGTGACATCCTCTACCCACATACGTATAGAAGCAATTAAATAAAAAAACGAGCATTTATTTCATAAAATCAAACCAAGGTAAAAGGTACCACATTGTAACAAGTCTCAAACACGAAAAATAACATAAGCTTTAAAACGAAAACATAACATCTAAAAACAAAACCTAACCCTTGATGTCACATACAGAGCTGGTACAACCAATCCGGAAAACATCCTCGGATACAACTGAAACAGACTTAACTAACTAACAAAACTGGAAATCCTAACTACTAGTCACGGCTCCTCAGAGTCACTCCTCAACTGGCTTCTCGCCGTCCTCTGCATAAAGATACATGCAACAAAACACAAACATAGAAAATGGGAGTAAGAAACATGAATATGATAATGGCAAGGAAGCAGTTAGCAAGACAAGCATGCATCACAACAATCATGTTATCACAGCCACAACATATAACATAAACAATCAATAACATCATACATTAACGTATGCTATGGGATGCAATGCTACTCCACTACTCTCTTATGCATTTGGATCCATTCTACCTCAGAATGTCAATTTCGGAGTTAGTATCCACATTGGCCAATAAGCACCAACACCGAGGCAATCCACCTTACCTTGGGTGGACCTCTAGGATAGCCGACGTACCTTACTCTCGGATGTGCCGCCGCGGGGGCGTACGATTCACCTAACTCTCGGATGAATCATCGCGGACATCCAGATTGCCTTACTCTCGGGCGAGCTCCCCTATGTTGAACATTCAACACTAACATCTCCGATGCGTGAATGCATGATCAACATAACATACAAACACAACCACCACCTCAACTTGGGCCACTAGGCTACCCAAGTTTGATCACCATCAACACCTCGACCACTAGGCTATCGAGGATTATCGTTACAATTTCATCGTTTCAATCTTTTAAACACTCTGGTCATTCTGCACCAGAGATTACCATCTCAACCACTCAGCTATTGAGCCCCTTTGGCCACTAGGCTTTCAAGGTGCATCATCATCTTTAATTAACACTCTAGCTATCAGGCACTAGAGATTATCACCTTGACCATCATGCATCAAGGCCCCATTGGCCTCTAGGCTATCAAGGTACAACATCTTATCACTTGTCTTTTGTCTTCAAGTTCATTTGGTGTCTTATTAAATCTTTTAAGGCGTTTGGGGTGAAACCTGAGACACCCCGATGTGCCCCATCGTATTATTACATTAAAACCTTAATGTTTATTTACTTAATCGCGCGCTTACTATTGAAAATACGTAAAAATTTAAAACTTAATTAATAATCATATAACTTCTACAAATATAAAACACACCAAAGTTGTAATATATATAATTACACACATGTTTATTTAAGACAATACCAAAACACTGTTAAGGGTACCCTCTTAGTAGGATCCCTCACAGATATAAACTTCACTACAGACATACTTAGCGGAAATATAAATACTCCTTAGACACACTGGCCATCATGTCTATACTCGAATCGTCCTGGATCACAGCTCGGCCTCCAGCATCCGGTTCATACGGAGTTCCATCTAACTCCTCAGCAATTGGTTCCTCCATCGGGTCTTCTCGTACGATCACATCAGAAATAAAATACAACACACAGACAGATATAGGGAATAAGAAACAGTTCTATCATCAAAAAGCGGAAAAGATTAATAGTAAATTATACAGTAATTGTCACAGACACACACCACTCAAAATCAACAATCATCCTCAATTCACTATATCATCCTCTACCCTCAGCTCATGTAGTCTAAACACTTATACTATCAAACCTGTATCGATTCCTTTCACATTCGTTAGTAGTCCAGGGTAGTCCGATGCAAAGAACTGAACATAGTACACTTCTATCTTTTGATAGGATAAGACTCAACATAGTGCCCTTCTATCTTTCGATAGGATAAGACTCAACATAGTGCCCTTATATATTTCGATAGGATAATACTTAACATAGTGCCCTTCTATCTTTCTATAGGATAAGACTCAACATAGTGCCCTTCTATCTTTCGATAGGATAAGACTCAGCATAGTGCCCTTCTATCTTTCGATAGGATAAGACTCAACATGTTCATAGGGTTAGGGTTCTTAGTTTAATAAACCAACTTGGATTTATTAAGCATACATACTAATAACTTGATTAACAAGATCATTAATGAAAATCATGAACAAAAACTCTACCAAACCTACTTTGATAGATTCGGCCAAGGCTAGGTTTTTAGGAAAGAAATTTTTGATTACATCATGCTCTTAGATTTAGATAATATGCATGATATCAGGAAGATATAAAGTAGTTTCATCATCATTAGATTTTTCTAGAATTTATTATGACATTTCAAAGTTCTAGGGTTAGAAACTTTAAAGTGATGAACAAATATAATATAAACCTTGGATCAAGAAACTTGATAATGAACATAGGCATGATTAAGAATGAAGATTAGGATTTACCTCTTAAAGATCAATGACAAAGGAAATCCAAGAAACTTGCTTCACAAACTTATCACTAAAGAACTTATGAACTTGGGGTTTTGAACAAAAAGACATTAGAAACTAAGTGAAAAGTGAGAGTATGGTATTTATAGAGATAGTGGCGCCATCTTGGGAAGGATCTAGAAGTGATGAGTTGTCTTGCTAAAAGGATTCAAATGCAATTAAGTTCTAAGGACCAATTTGCAAAGATTCCAAAAGTTGAAGGACTAGTTTGCAAATTGTCAATAAAGTGTCATGATGATGATTTTGACACATTTAATGAAAGCTTATCTTGACCAAAGTTGGCTGATTTTATGTCATAGATATTTTTTTAAGAACAATCATGAAGGTTGAAGACAAATCAAGAATGTTGAAGAAGATTAAAGAATGATATAGAATAATGTGGAAGATTGTGGAACATTCTAGAAAAATCTTGGTTCATCCAACAACAAATGAGGTCAGCCTTCAATCCCTCATGGTCTTGCGTATGGACTTAGTAACTTTGGGCTTTAATTAATTTTTGTGGGGCCCACTTAAAGATTTAAGCATTAAGCTTGACTTAGGGAACTTGTATAGTTTCAAATGGGCTTTATGGAATCAATTCATGAACTAGACAATTTGGGCTTCATAGCCACGTCCATTAAGAGATTGGGAACAAGGATTCTAGCCCAATTCACTTGAAAAAAACTCAGAAACTAATTTAGGGACAAAAGGGTAATTAACAGAAAGTTCAGGGGCTTAAGCGTAAAATTCATAAATTTTCTATTCAACCATGAAAAACCTTCTAGACATAAAAATATGATTCATCCCCTTGAATCATCTCAAAATCCTAAGATAAACCCTCTATCGGTTCTGAGAAACTCCGAAATCTCTTCCGTCGTCTACCCGATTACGTGTTTCACCCGAAAAAACATAAATTATTTATTTTTTTCCAAAATAATTCTAAAAATACAGAATTGTAGGAAATAAAATAATAATCTTAAGTCTTTCGTTCACGAATTAAATTATGACTTTTGAGCAGTATAATTATACTGTCAATGGAATTCGCGGGTCGGGTTTCACCTGACTTTCCAACCTAATTTTCAATCGTAGCTTCCTACATTCAAGTAGGATTGATTATTAAACTCCGTTTAATTAAAATAATTTTCTAAAACTCAAATTAATTTATAAACATATTTATATGTATTACTGTTATTTCAAATAGTGAAATACAGGGTGTTACATTACTACCCCTCTTAGAAAAAATTCCGTCCTCGGAATTTCTTAACTCAACACTAGACATCATCTTGTAATCTTATCTTAATCTAAAGCTCCAACAATATATTTCTCATCGCTGTTTTTCCCCTAGGTGACAACGGTAACTTCATAACAGCATTCATGCTTATATCATTCCATTTATCCTCAAACTTATCCATCACTATATTCTATTCATTGTCATTAACTTTTACAACTTGATCTAACATCCTTAAAGGACATAATTAAAATTTAATCCTTCGAACATATCCTATTATTCCAATTTATATCAAAGTCATACATACCGTGTATGAGATCTGCAGCGTAAGGGGGTTCAACTCCTATTATGGTAAACACTCCCCTAGCAGCTTGAGATCTAACCATCTGCTGATCGATTCCTGGATCTCTTCTCCCAGCTTCACTTCCATAACTTCCAGCTCCTCTACCAGTAGCTACATTCTGTTGCCTATTTCTCTGTCTACACTCACGAGCAAAATGACCTGGTTTACCGCAATGGAGACAACTAGGTCTCTCCTGGTAATCCCGCAGGTAATGCGGTCCTCCATATAAGTAACAACCTAAACCTCTCTGCTGCTGCTGGCCTGCTCCACCCACCGGGGCTGTAGGAACTGGTGCTGGTGCAACTGTCTGCATTAATTTGTTATATGGTTCCCGTCTCCACTGAGAACCACTATCTACTCTCCTTTGCACATCTGATCGAATAGGACCTCCAATCCTTTGCCGCTTCCGCTCAGCATGTAGCCTCTGATCTATACTTTCGATCGCACCGCATCTCTCCACCAGCTCTGGAAAACTCTGGATATCGAGATACTATAGCCCTCTGGGGTTCATGTCGGAGTCCTTCCTTAAACCTTCTACATTGCCAATCTTCATCTGGGAATCTCTGATAAAATTCAGAATACTTAATCAGAGCCTTAAATCGTGATGCATAATCACCAACAGTCATGTTGCCTTGTTTGAGACTCATGAATTCCCTCTCTTTCTCGCGTCGAACTAGACGCGAAAAATATTTTTCAAAGAAACAGTTGCTAAACAACTGCCAAGTGATTATTCTGCCCTCAGCCTCCAGGAATCTTCGCTTGCCTTTCCACCAAGATTCTGCTCCTCCAGTTAACGTGAAGGCAGCATACATCACTTTCCTATCCTCTCTACAGCGCATGGTATCGAATATCTTCTCGATCTCTTGTACCCACCATTCTGCCTTCTCTGGGTCATACTCTCCTCGGAATTGAGGTGGCTTTCCTTTCAGGAAAGTAGTCATTCCGGCATCTTCAGCTGCAGCAGCTCTCCTTTGATTCTGTTGTTCATGCTGTTCTTTGTTCATCTGTAGCATCTCAGCATTCTGCTGTGTTTGTAACAGCAGGGCAGTAACTATGTTTTTCATGGTATCTTGAGTCTCAGATGACTCTCCTCCACTTCCGGTATGATTCTTTTCCACATTGTTAGCTCCCACAATTCTTTCAGGAGTTCTGTCATCACTGACGATCGGACGTCCTCTTCCACGAGCCATGATTCTGTAAAAGAAATCATTTGCTCTTATCAGTATGACATATAATACCACATAGACCAGTATATAAATACCATATGCCATACTAATGTTAATTATCGCATCGTATTCAGACTCACTACCCATCTTCTAAGCATAGTTAAAATCCGATGTGGACTCAACTAGACACGACCAGTAACAACTCCCTAGACCTCACAGTCCAATTAGAATCGAACTGCTCTGATACCACCAAATGAGACACCCCGATGTGCCCCATCGTATTATTACATTAAAACCTTAATATTTATTTACTTAATCGCGCGCTTACTATTGAAAATACGTAAAAATTTAAAACTTAATTAATAATCATATAACTTCTACAAATATAAAACACACCAAAGTTGTAATATATATAATTACACACATGTTTATTTAAGACAATACCAAAACACTATTAAGGGTACCCTCTCAGTAGGATCCCTCACAGATATAAACTTCACTACAGACTTACTTAGCGGAAATATAAATACTCCTTAGACACACTGGCCATCATGTCTATACTCTAATCGTCCTGGATCACAGCTCGACCTCCAGCATCCGGTTCATACGGAGTTCCATCTAACTCCTCAGCAATTGGTTCCTCCATTGGGTCTTCTCGTACGATCACATCAGAAATAAAATACAACACACAGACAGATATAGGGAATAAGAAACAGTTCTATCATCAAAAGGCGGAAAAGATTCATAGTAAATTATACAGTAATTGTCACAGACACACATAACTCAAAATCAACAATCATCCTCAATTCACTATATCATCCTCTACCCTCAGCTCATGTAGTCTAAACACTTATACTATCATAACTGTCTCGATTCCTTTCACATTCGTTAGTAGTCCAGGGTAGTCCGATGCAATGAACTCAGCATAGTACACTTTTATCTTTTGATAGGATAAGACTCAACATAGTGCCCTTCTATCTTTCGATAGGATAAGACTCAACATAGTGCCCTTCTATCTTTCTATAGGATAAGACTCAACATCGTGCCCTTCTATCTTTCGATAGGATAAGACTCAACATGTTCATAGGGTTAGGGTTCTTAGTTTAATAAACCAACTTGGATTTATTAAGCATACATACTAATAACTTGATTAACAAGATCATTAATGAAAACCATGAACAAAAACTCTACCAAACCTACTTTGATAGATTCGGCCAAGGCTAGGTTTTTAGGAAAGAAATTTTTGATTACATCATGCTCTTAGATTTAGATAATATGCATGATATCAAGAAGATATAAAGTAGTTTCATCATCATTAGATTTTTCTAGAATTTATTATGACTTTTCAAAGTTCTAGGGTTAGAAACTTTAAAGTGATGAACAAATATAATATAAACCTTGAATCAAGAAACTTGCTAAAGAACATAGGCATGATTAAGAATGAAGATTAGGATTTACCTCTTGAAGATCAGTGACAAAGGAAATCCAAGAAACTTGCTTCACAAACTTATCACTAAAGAACTTATGAACTTAGGGTTTTGAACAAAAAGACATTAGAAACTAAGTGAAAAGTGAGAGTATGGTATTTATAGAGATAGTGGCGCCATCTTGGGAAGGATCTAGAAGTGATGAGTTGTCTTGCTAAAAGGATTCAAATGCAATTAAGTTTCAAGGACCAATTTGTAAAGATTCCAAACGTTGAAGGACTAGTTTGCAAATTGTCAATAAAGTGTCATGATGATGATTTTGCCACATTTAATGCAAGCTTATCTTGACCAAAGTTGGCTGATTTTATGTCATAGATATTTTTTTAAGAACAATCATGAAGGTTGAAGACAAATCAAGAATGTTGAAGAAGATTAAAGAATGATATAGAATAATGTGGAAGATTGTGGAACATTCTACAAAAATCTTGGTTCATCCAACAACAAATGAGGGCAGCCTTCAATCCCTCATGGGCTTGAGCATGGGCTTAGTAACTTTGGGCTTGAATTCATTTTTGTGGGGCCCACTTAAAGATTAAGCATTAAGCTTGACTTAGGGAACTTGTATAGTTTCAAATGGGCTTTATGGAATCAATTCATGAACTAGACAATTTGGGCTTCATAGCCACGTCCATTAAGAGATTGGGAACAAGGATTCTAGCCCAATTCACTTGAAAAAAACTTAGAAACTAATTTAGGGACAAAAGGGTAATTAACAGAAAGTTCAGGGGCTTAAGCGTAAAATTCATAAATTTTCTATTTAACCCTGAAAAACCTTCTAGACTTAAAAATATGATTCATCCCCTTGAATCATCTCAAAATACTAAGATAAACCCTTTATCGATTCTGAGAAAATCCTAAGAAATCCATTAGCTGAAATGTATTCTGCCTCAACAGTAGATAAGGCAATAGTTGTCTGCATCTTGCTTGATCAGGAGACTAAGCTTGCTCCAATGAAGTGACATCCCCTACTAATGCTTTTTCTTTCTATTCTGTCTCCAGCAAAATCAGCATCATAGAATCCCACTAATCTGTATTCTTTTGATCTTAAATATAGCAAACAAGATTAGTAGTCCCAAGCAAATATCTAAATATTCTTTTAACAACTTTAAGATGAGATTCTCTTGGGTCAGATTAGATTCTAGCACACATACAGATACTAAACTGAATATCAGGTCTGCTTGGAGTTAAGCACGGTAGAGAGTCAATCATACCTCGGTTGACAGTTTGGTCTACCTTTTTACCTTCATCATCGTTGCTTAGTTTTGCATTGGGTTGGATGGGAGGTTTCATTAGTTTAGCACTTTCCATTTTGTACTTTTTGAGTATCTCCTTGGTATAATTTTGTTGATGGATGTAGATTCCATCACTTGTCTGTTTGATTTGTAATCCAAGGAAGAACTTTAATTCTTCCATCATGCTCATCTCAAATTCTACTTGCATTAGCTTAGAAAATTCCTTGCACAGCTTTTCATTAGTTGCTCCATAAATAATATCATAAACATATATTTGGACTATAATAAAATTCTCTTTAGAACTTTTCTTAAACAGGGTAGTATCTACTTGTCCTCGAGTATATCCATTATGCATGAGAACAGAACTAAATCTATCATACCATGCTCTAGGTGCTTGTTTCAAATCATATAATGCCTTTTTAAGTTTGAAAATACGATTTGGTTTATCAGTATCTTCAAAACCAGGGGGTTGGTTAACATACACTTCTTCTTCAATTATACCATTTAAAAAAGAACTTTTTACATCCATTTGAAAAGGAGTGATTTGGTGTTGTGTAGCATATGACATCAGTATGCGGATAGCTTCTCTTCTAGCTCCAGGTGCAAAGGTTTCAGTATAATCAATACATTTTTTTTTTGTTATAGCCTTGAGCTACTAACCTTGCCTTATTTCTGACAACCTTGCCATCCTCATCCAATTTGTTTTTGAAGACCCATCTTGTTCCAATAACAGATTTGTTTTTGGGTTTTGAGACAAGTGTCCAGACATCATTTTTGGTAAACTGGTTGAGTTGTTCTTGCATAGCAAGAATCCAACTTTCATCCTCAAGAGCTTCTTCAATGTGTTTTGGCTGTATTTCTGACATCAAGGCCACATTGCTTGCTTCTCTTAAAGTGGATCTGGTTCTGACTCCTTCTAATGGATTTCCAAAAATAAGATTCTTAGGATGATGAGTTTTAAACTTCTAGTCCCTTTTGAGATCATCATGAAGATCTTGACTTGTCTGCTGACTTGTCTGTTGACTCATCTACTGACTTGTCTGCTCCACTTGTCTGTCTGGCTCAATCACAGGTTCTTTCTTGGTCAGATCAGGTTGTTGACTTTCTGATTAGTTTATATCAAGACCTTCAAGATCATCTTCTAGATCTGATAGTTCCTTATCAGTCTTTAAACCATCATTGAACTTAACATGAACATATTCTTCAATAACAAAAGTTCTGGAATTTTAAATTCTAAATGCTTTAAACATTTAAGAATATCCTACAAAAATACCTTTATCTACTTTGGAATCAAACTTTCCAAGTTGATCCTTAGTATTTAGAATGAAGCATTCACAACCAAATGCATGAAAATAAGATATGTTGGGGCTTTTACCTTCCCACAATTCATAAGGTGTCTTCTTTAGAAAAGTCCTAATAAGTATTCTGTTTTGTATATAACACGCAGTGTTTACTGCTTCTGTCCAGAAGTACTTAGGGAGATTATTCTCATTGATCATAGATCTAGCCATCTCGTGCATATATCTGTTCTTTCTCTCAACCACTCCATTTTGTTGTGGAGTTCTAGGTGCGGAGAAATTGTGACAGATCCCATTCTCCTCACAGAATTGTCTAAACTGCTCATCTTCAAATTCTCCCCATGGCCACTTCTAAGGGTAGAGATACAAAAACCCTATTCATTTTGTACTATTTTTTAGAATACTGAGAAAGCCTTAAAAGACTCATCCTTGTAGGTTAAGAAGAGTACCCATGTAAATCTAGAGTAGTCGTCAACTATGACAAATCCATATTTTCTTCCAGCCAGGCTAGCAACACTAATTGGTTCAAACAGATCCATGTGTAACAACTAAAGAGGTCTAAAGATTGATACTTGGTTTTTAGATTTGAAACTTGATTCTATCTGTTTACCTCTCTGACTTGCATCACACAAGGCATCTTTTTTAAAACTAATATCAGGCAATCCTCTCACAAGGTTATCCTTTTTCAGTTTAGAAATTAGTTTTATACTATCATGTCCTAGTTTCTTATGCCATAACCATCTTTCATCCTCTTTAGATATCAGACAGGTTACACTTTGATCTGAGAGACCAGTCAGTTCAATCTTATACAGATTTTGTTGCCTTTTAGCTGAAAAGAGGGTTTTGCCACCATAGTCTTTAACTATAAATAAATCATTGGTAAAGGAGACATCAAATCCACTGTCACATAATTGACTTATGCTAAATAAATTGTGTCTTAATCCTTCAACCATAAGATCATTAGATATAGAGGGAAGAGGGGGTTTACCACCAATAGTACCAATGCCTATAACCTTCCCTTTCTGATTGCCTCCGAAGGCAACATATCCTCTTTTCTTAGACCTTTCTCCTGTCATGTGTCGCGAGCAACCACTGTCCAGGTACCAGTAGTGGTATTTTCTTTGTCCTATCAAGGACATCTGCAACAAAAATTATTCGGTCTTTAGGTACACATAGTTTTCTGGGTCCTTTTCTGTTACTTCTAGGAGTTTGTGAAGACTTCCTTCTCTTCTTATGGGTACACTTATTCATAACATGTCCAGTATTTCCACAGAAGTTACAGACAGGTATGGATTTAATTATTATTGACTTAACAAACACTTTATAAGTTTTAGTTGATACTTTATGATGTGTCTGATGGACATATCCAATACCTTCTTTGTTAAGTGAGTGTCTCTGACAGTCAAGTAGCTTAGTCAGATTGTCTATGCCATTAACAAATTTGGCAAGATCAGAAGTGAGCTCTTCCACTTTCTGTTGAAGTGTTTCAACTTATTCAGATTGTGATGTTTCACTTGAGATCTTAGCTTCATCAGAATTTTTAGTCTTCAGTTCACTGTTCTCTTTGGCCAGCTTCTCACACTGTTGATATTTCTGCTTATGCTCACTGATGAGCTTTACATACTCTCTCTTGAGGGATTTGAAGGTCGTAGATAAGAAGTTGGATTCCTCCAACAACTCCTCATAGGCATCAAGTAATTCCTCATAGTCAGAATATACCTCATTATCTGAATTTGAGTCAGTGTTGGCCATCAGACAGAGATTAGCTTCTTCCTCTGTCTCTTCATCAGAAGATGTTGACTCTAGATCCTCCCAAATAGCCATCATCCCTTTCTTCTTTTTGAAGAACTTCTTAAAAGGTGATTTCTTAAGTAGCATTCTTGTCCTTGTTGAACCTTCTGAATGGCTTATCCTCTCTGAACTTCTGTTTCTGTAAGAGAAGCTTTATCTTCCTGGTTAGGAGAGACAACTCTTCGTCACTTTCAGAATCCTCGGGTTCAGACAGGTCAGCATCACTAGATGACTCGTCTGCCTTTAGAGCCTTGGAAGCTTTTTCTGACTTTTGATCAGCCTTTAGAGTAATTGACTTGCCTTTCTTTGTAGCAATTTCATCTCCAAGTTTTTGCTCATGAACAGTGAGTGTACCATGAATTTCATCCATAGTCAAGGTAGTAAGATCCTTGGCTTGGGAAATAGTAGTGACCAAAGGTCTCCATTGCTTAGGTAGAATCCTCAATATCTTTCCAACCTTCTCAGCATTAGTATAAATTTTACCAAGAGATTTTAGGCCATTGACGATAGTTTGTAATCTTCCTATCATCTGAGCAACAGATTCTCCTCCCTCCATGAGAAACAGTTCATACTTTCTGACAAGTATGACAATTTTTGATTCTTTGACTTTGGTTGTTCCTTCATGTGTGACAGCTAAAGTATCCCATATTTCTTTTGCAGAATCACAGGCACAAACCTTTTCAAATTCTTTAGGACTGAGAGCACAAATGATGTTGTATCTGGCTTTGTGGTTCAGCTCCCATTTTATCTTTTCTGCAGGTGTCCACTGAGCTTTTGGCTTGTCAGTGTCGTCATCATTTTTAGGAATGAATGGACCATCAGTTATGAAATCCCAAAGATCAGAGTTTATAGATAGAATGAACCATTGAAATCTATCTTTCCAATAGTTGTAGTTTTCTCCATTGAAGAATGGAGGTTTGGTTAGGGAAGCTCCTTCAGTCTAGTGACTTCCACTTGAACTAGCTCTAGCAGTCATGTCTATTCTTCAGGACCTTTACCTCTACACTGTTAGATGCTCAACCCAGAGGCTGAGCTTTGATACCAACTAAAATAGACAACTATAAACACGAAAAGGGGGGTTGAGCTGTGTTTATCAAAATTTAAAATAAAGTTGAAAACTTTTTGCACACACGCTAGATTCAGACAAGTGAGAGAACACTGCACAGACAGGTGACTTGTATGATGAAACTTTAACAGAAAACACACAAGAAGACAACTTGAAAACAATTTTGATATTCACACTTTTTAACCTCTTTAGTTAAAAAGCAGATAATATAATCAAAACAACTAAAGAGTGTAAGGAAAGAGAGATTAACACAACTATTTATCCTGGTTCACTCTTCAACACAAAGAGCTACGTCCAGTCCTTGGCAGCACCAAGTTTTATCCACTATAATTGATCAGGTTACATAATTCAAGTATTGTTTGCACACCTAGCCTCTTCAGGCTCACTCAAGTTTGTTTGAAAAGTTGGTTTGTAATAAATGCAATCAGATAGACAATTCTTTCACTAACACTCAGAGGGTGAATTAAATGTAAGCTTAGAAAGACTGCGTAATAACTTCAAATGATTGAAAAATACAGATTGAAAGAATGAAGAAATAAATGCGCAGAGTAATGGCTCTTTTAATGCTGTGTGTTCTATGTGTATCTTCATCTTCAATGACTTTTGTATTTATAGCCTTCAAGCATTTAAGATCCGTTATAGACATTCCTTCAAATGTTGGCTTCAAGAAAAACTTCATTAAATGCAACAGAGTCATTCTAGGCAGCCATTAATGCAATTGGAAAGTTGGTTGTACTCTAACATGAAGGATCATGGCTTTATGAATCATGCAGTAGCCAAATTAGAGTTGTGCATAATGCTTTTGTACTTTACAGAGAATATTTCCCTTTTCGTGTAATAACCAAGAGTACTAGGGAATAAAGTATGTTGGAAACATTCTTTAACTGGACTTCATATCTGATTTCCTAGGTTGCTTGTGAGAATGACTTCTGACTTTTCTTGATAAGTGTGAGATTAACAAAGAGAGAGCTTCAGAGTCTTCTGTATAAGGGGACAACTTCCAAAAGCTATTTGTAATTGGGTTCTTCATCAAAGAACCATAGGCAAGTATATGAGCTTATCAGAAGACACGGTGAAACTTCAATGTAGAATGTCAATAATCATAGTCAGCAGATAGGTTGACTTTTACTTCTCCAGACATGTGGTCATCTATGTAGGCAGACAGGTTAGAACTGATCAAGGGTCAATATTTACTGGCAAGAAAGTTATTGAATATGCTAGTTCTAGGCATATAAAGATGCTTACGTCTACTCCGTATTATGCATAGGCAAATGGCCAAGTTGAGGCTATCAATAAGATTATTATTAGTCTTATAAAGAAACATGTGTGTAGACAGCCTTAGAATTGGCACACCACTCTTGATCAGATACTATGGGCATACAGAAATTCACCTAGACAATCAACAGGAACATCACCATATAGGTTAGTCTATGGACATGATCCCGTGTTGCCCGTCGAAATCAATCTTCAATCAACTCGTATTCAAAGGCAAGATGAACTGCCTGTTGACCAATATTGGAATACAATGATGGATGAAGTAGATGAGTTGAGTGATGAAAGATTAATTGCATTGGAGAACTTAATTCGACAGAAAGAAAGAATTGCAAAATTCTATGACGGGCGAGTTAAGTTTAAGGCATTTAAAGTTAATGACTTAGTGTGGAAGGTTATTTTGCCCGTGGATAAAAGTTGTCGAGAATGTGGCAAGTTAACTAAGTTTTTCTGAGAATGCTTATGCACTCCTCGATGTGAATACTGGCCTAAGAATTAAGTCAATTAACGGCAAGTACTTGAAAAAGTATAAACCGACGATGCTAGAAGTAAAGGTTGACAATAAATGAATTGGAATAAAAGTTTTTATTCACTGATTTGGCAATACAAACATACATTATCAAATTACATCTTGTCAATCTATGCTAACTTATTCCTAAAGTCACTATCTATAAGTCTAAGAATCTTATAAATCAGGTAAACTTCTTCCTCGAACTTCTCGACAAGTCTGCATCTACCTCAAATTTGTTGAGGCTTCATTCCACATGATGAGATTTCATCTGCTTCATATGTCGTGGGTGCTTAGAGTGAAGAAAGGGGAGCTGGCCTGAGCAGATCTCACCATCATCTAACCCAGAAGGTTGTAGTTGCTATGGCGTGGTGAAGGTGACACCAAAAGAGAGCAGTCACCTTCTGAGATGAAGATGTTGGAACTGGAGCAAGATGCACTCGTTCTATCTTTAGATTGCCTTCTCCCCGGATGCACAGTGAGGTCAGCTCTAGATGTTACGTTAGTTGCTGACCTCTACTGTGTACATTACGTTGGTTGCTGATCTCCACTTGGAGGATGACCATCAAGACAAAGACCTTGAGTCTGGTGGTTTAAGTTTATGAAGTAAGGCTCCCATGGAGAAAGCTGAAAATGAGGGAGGAGCATGGCTATGGGCTATGGTTTCTGTACTCATGATTTATGTAGAAGGCCACAAGAGAAGGTTGAGTATTTATAGCTAAACCATGGGGAGACAAGTGCTTAATCACGTTTAAGCAACCAATGTTTTGAAACTTATCATGGTATTAATTGCCATTTAATTAAGATGAGTTACGAAATTCATTGGAAACAAACAGTCAAAATAAGCATTCAATGTTAGCTACAAAGAAAAGAAAACGCGGAGATAAACCAAAAGCCATTCTCATTAATTGTTTAGCAAGATAAAATATGAGGATTACTAAATGATTGGTTAATGAAAGAAAGTTGACAAAAGAAAAAAATCAACAACTATTGATTTTTGTCTGAAGTGATGGTAAGGGCCAATTGATCCCATGCACAAGAAAGATTAGTTATGTCAGCCACATCAGCATCATATTCAGGCTGTAATGTGTGAAGCTTGCTGACCACGGTCTCAGCTTGTTTGCCAAGCTCCACAGACTCGTCATCAATGGCTCTAACTTTTTCCTTACTCTTCTCCAAAGCCTTGTCGAACTTGGCACACTTCAAATAAGTCAGCTCAATTTCTGCCATCAACCTCTTTCGATACTCCAAGAGAGCCTCTTTGGTATGGGCTCCTGTCGAGATATGTTCAAGCCTTTTTGCTTGGTAGCCTTGGAACTTTGCTAAAAGCTTATCTTTAGCTTTTTCTTCCTCTTAAAAGGAAGGAATGATAGAATTCATCCTCTCCAGCTTGCTAGAAAGCCGCTCCCAGAATTGGTAGATCAAGAGAAAGTGGGTACGACTGGCCATAGGAAGATTGGAATGAAGAGGGGTAATTTCCTTGATTAGCCTTGACAACTCTTGTTGAATTCCAACATCAGAGCAAAGAGTGCTAAAATAATTGTCAAGAAGGGCTTTTAGCTCATGCATAAGATTGACAACCCGAGAATCTCTGAAGTCATGAGGGGTTGTTGAGGAGTTGGCAGAATATGAGAATCCCTTTCGACTGACTTCCGCCAACATGTTGATCCAAGTGTTGAACTGAAGAACTGGCTTGGGCACTGGAGACTTCTTAGTCTGGAATTTGAATGGTAGTGGAGGAAGTAAGCTCGGGATTGATTTGGCTAGCAAAGCTTCCATATCGATATTGTCATCCGGAATCTCAATCACGGTGTTTGTTTCAACGGGTTTGTCGATCGTAGGAGTTGAAGCTGGAGCCGTTGCTGTGTGCTGTAGAGGACTAGGGTGCACTTCCTGATTGGACTTAGGGATTGGGGCATTTTCTACCAAAACCTCGGCCTCGGTAGCCATGCTTTCTAAATTTTTTTTGAAACTGCAAAAGAGGTAGAAAATAAATAAAGCACAAGTTGAGATAAATGAATAAAAGAAAAGAGATGAACTAACTTGTATCTCAGGTTCAAGTTGATTAATGGTTTCAATAGGCTCGTTGACAGTTTCTTGGTTAGCCATCGAATCTTCAACTTGAAGAGTATGAGGGATAAGGGGATAAGAAAAATAGTAAGTAAAGTGACGAGATGACAAGAAATGCCACATTGGAATCAGAAGACACCGGGTCGACATCTATGGTCGATTTCTTCGCCAGTTCAATTGGCATGCTACCGCTCTTAAGCTGTCGAAAGCAAGAGAGTTAAGGAACAAGAATGTAGTCACATGAACCAAATCATAGTGTTGAGACTATACCTTTGATTGGTGAAAAGGAAAAGTGTTGGATAAACCAACCGTGATGTCTTGTGGTTTGGATGGAGCAGTTTCCTGATAAAAAGAATAAAAGAATCAGTCTTAAAAGTTGCATGGAAATTAAAGTGTGAATGTAAAAGAAGTAACCTGAGCAGTGTCAGAATCTGTTGAGACAGAAGAGCTCTTGACTGATCTCAATCTCTTGGCAGGAGAATCAGAGACAGGGGCTTTTCCTTTTCTTTTCTTAGTACCCTTAGCTGTTTGAGCCTTTGGAGCTGAAGGCTTCGTTGAGCGAGATCCTTTTTTTGAGGGTTTAACCTCCTTGACAGGAATCGTATCTTCATCATTGTCATCATCATAATTTTCCTCTTCTTCTGCTGCCAAATTAGCTTTAGACTTGCCAGGAAGGGGGTTGGTTAGAGGTAAAGTTGTCAACGAAGAAATAGATAAGTTTTTAGTCCATAAAGAAGATAGAAAGGCATATGCTTATCACACGATAAGTACCTGGATTGTAAGTAAGAATCCTGAAAATAAACACGAAAAATTCATCAAGTTGGAGAAATCGACGAGCGAAGGTAACTGGATTTGGTTGTTCAAAAGGATCAAAATAAGCGTTCACGCTGTCTAAAAATTTTAAGTTACCAGCTTTCATCGGTTTCCCTGGATGTGCATCAGGCAAACCAAAAGGGGCACAAGAAATTGGTGCAGGATAAGGGAATTGAGCTTTACGGCTGTCAAAATATTCTTTAGTTATATTAGGAATCTTCCAATATTTGGCAAGCCTGGCATACTCCTTCTGATCATGATTTCTTTTGGATTCGGCTAAGACATCGTTGATATGACGAACTATATCGCGTGACCTCATAAGATTCCACTTGATTTTGTAAAATTTCTCAAAAGCATGAATTTCTTTCTGAAGTTCACCTTGAGTTTTGGCTGATGGATCATATTCCTGCACAGAAGAATCATCACCATTACCAACAGAGTCTTTAATATGACTCAAGCAAACCTTTAGACTTGGATGATATTGGGGCTTTGAGTCACTCCGTGGAAAATGGAGAATAGGACGAACTGCAAAGAGGCCCTGCGGGCCTTGTATTCCTTTTGAGCCATAACATCCTTTTATGTGGGAGCCTTGGCATTGATAAAATGTTCATCTGGATTCGAGGAATATGGGGCAGGAATAGATTAACAAAAACCAAGCTGACAGGCCGTGGTATTCGGAAGATGTAGGTAAAGTGGGTAGTTTTGATGCCGGGAGCATCGACAAAGATAGCTCTTTGGGAAAGGAAATTGGCCCAGATTGATTGATTGGATTTGGTGACAGTGGTACTGAGGTTGGTGAACCCTTTTGGACCATACTTTCGATCGACACATGGGGTAAAATTAATCCCTGAAGAGTTTGCAGAAAGGGAATGGAACATTTTGAAGAAAAATTTGAAGTTGGTAGTATCATCTTTTGATAGAGACTCGGTAGAAATATAGCATATGTAAGAGCCATATGTGTCGACTGAGGTCTATAGGATAATCGATGTTCCAAAACAGCATTCAACCACAATTGGAGAAGCCAAATGGGACCTCCTTAGTTGGTTTTCTTTTTCTTAGACCTAACATTGTCGACTAGCATACTCATGCTGTCATAGAGATTAGCCAAGGCACATTGGCCTAGTGCTACTCTCTTTCCAAAAGCAAGAAGGTTGGCAGGAGGAACATAAGCTGAAATTAAAGTAGCAGATTTGCTACTAAAGACATAGGCATATAGCCAAAGAAACAAAAATGCTACATGCTGTGTTAGAGACATGTTCATTATCTTCACCTCTAAAGCCTGTTATGAATTTGGAAAAAGAACACTTTGGTACGTAGACATCAACTTTGTTTTTTAACCTCGACACTGGAATGCATAGAGGGGAAGTCAGAGCGAAGCCCTGTGATGACCGACATGTCAAAGAGGGTTGGACTCATCATTCTATATGGGAAATAGAAATTTAGTCTTGTTCCAGAATAAAACTGATGCCCCTATTAAAGAAAAAGCTACAAGCTTCAGATGGCGGGAAAGCTTAATGAACTTGAAGATTCCAGCTTCTTCCCACACATCACATTTTTTGGCTTGAACCCTATCAAGCCAGCTAATGTAAGCATCGAATTTAGAAGTAGGGAGCATCTTGAAAATTCTATAACCCTTTTTGAATACGTGAATGGGAAGTGAATGTAGCGAAGCTAAGATAGCTTATCTGGACTTTTTCAAGGAAACGAGTCTTGCAAATTCTCAGGAATTTCGTTTTGAGCAAGAAGATGACCTAGGAACACAACATGAGGATTAAGAGAAATGGAAGAGTCATGAACTGGATAAATTACCTTGGATCGCTGCCATAACTCTTATTTATCCAAAATTGAATCTTGAACCACAACCCTAGGAGCAGCAACCGAGGGTTGGGGCACTGAAGTTGAAGCTTTTGATGAAGTTGTCATGGAGTTTGATTGTAACAGTAGAGAAGAAAAAGTTCTATTTGAAGAAGAAGGGTTTTCGTAGGAGAGACAAAAGAATAAGAAATTCACAGCACTGATGTGACTATAATTTAAAGAGGAAGTAGTTGTTGGTTCGAGTTCCAAGATACCTGCAACATTATGATTATCCCTAGTATGTAGGGATATGATTAACTTGATAGGATTTAATCCTATTTGAATTAAATATGGAATTTCGAAGGTTTGTGGGAATTTGAAATTCAAAATTTTCTATTCTTTCGGGCAAGGCCGTCGAAAAGCAAAATTTGGGGGGCATATGTTAGGAGTGAAATTTCCGACTATTGACAGATGTACTTTGATAGGTTTATGAAGGAAATGGAGTGATAGTTAATATTTCCTAAGTATTGAAATTATTCAGTTGACAAGAAATATAATCCGACTATAGGGTTCTGATTGACAACAAAGTTCTTGACAGAACATGTTAAAGTTATAATAAGCATGAAGAAGGACTTGTCAAAAATGCAAAGGAAGAGAAAAATGACTAAGTACCTTAGTCCGATGAGAGATTATCAAGACAAAGTGTCAAAGCAACAAAACCATCGAAGACAAGCAAGTTGATATTGAAGCGGTTCAATAAAACTGAGCAGTTAGAAGAGTTGGTTTGACAAATAGTTGAATTTAAACATAAGGAAATTGCCAGATACATGGCAGTAAATAAGATAGGAAGGTAGCAGTGGGTAGTTATTTTAATTGCCTATAAATATTAGTAAGATCAACGTAAATGGGGTTGGTTATTTGATACAAATCCTACACATCTCAAACACAAAGAAGATTGACAGGCAACACTCAAGTACTCCCTCCATTGAAATCCAGTACAATTCTGGTTTATTTTATTTTAGTTCTTCAATTCTTCTTCATCACTTTCAGTATTTCTTCCATGTTCTTCGTTTATTTTACTGTAATT
Organism: Sophora flavescens; assembly: GCA_030762895.1. Lineage (NCBI taxonomy): Eukaryota > Viridiplantae > Streptophyta > Magnoliopsida > Fabales > Fabaceae > Sophora > Sophora flavescens. The sequence continues at coordinate 179,205,154 of CM061062.1, read as the reverse complement.
AGTAGTCTTTTAATCCTATTTTATTCAAACTTCTTTTTAAGTTAGTGTTGCTTTCACTTTTCTCTTAGTACGTGTTGTAAATCCTCAATTTTGTCAATACTTTACACAATATCTTCATATTTAACTTAGTATTAGTCCTTGCCAGTATATTTCCAATTTGACCAAATTGTCAAATTTGTACTTGGCAGACATTATAACCACACTGCATTTCTGACGAGATTACCGCATAACTCGTAGGTCCCACACTCGTTTGATCTTTAATTATTTGTCCCGTCAGAATTTTGTTCAGAACCAAAAAAGCACGTTAACAGCTATATAGAATTTTTAAAATGTCTTGACCTGTATTTTTTACTAAATAAGTTAGGCCTTAAATAGCCCAGGCCATAGGTCCCCCAACGAGTGGCCTAACCTATTCCCACCCTCAGGTACAACACATTCCTCGCATAAAAGCATCACATATACGAATACTTTGAAATTGTAAGGAGAATCGTGTAAAAAAAAGATAAAAAAATGACCGAAAAGATTATGTAATTAGTTGGTATTTCAAAAATGAAAATTTAAGTAGACAAGTCAATAACAAGGCAACCATCAAATTATGCATTTTGAGATGAAATGAAATAGACCCCAGAACACATGGGCCTCCAATGACCTCCCATCATCAGCATTGGGTTTGGTAATAATTATTTGGAAATATTGGAAATATTGCTACACAATCAAAATTATTTATACATTCTGCCAAGAATTTAATAGTGATGATTAGAGAAGTCAAAGTTGTTAGGATTACTCGTTCTTCTAGGGATTGAAAATAATACCAAGTTATATTTTTGGCAAAAAATTTTATACCTATTTATTATTTTTCATTGTATCAATCATCAACTTAAAAGTTAAAAGCAACTATTGTTCATTATCAAACAATCTCCTGCTAAATCAAGTAGCTATAGAAAGGACATAGCTATATCCTGACTTTGATAATAGCTTAGAAGGGGATCAATACAAGTTGAGGAGGTGCAAGATCAATATCAAACCCCAGATTAATTAGGACTTCACATGATTTCTAGCCCTAAGTTTATACCTAGATGGCATAACTCAAATATAAGTTTATGAGGTAGTGTTAGAGCTGAACATCGGTCGATTTCAGTTGGTTTCGGTTCAAAAAATGAAAAATGAAGTGCAGAATAGCTAACACATTCCCGTTCATTTGAACCCTCAAATTGGGCAAGTGGCGGTTGAGGCGGGTCAACAAGTGTATGAGATGGCTGGGACTGTTTTGATCTCAAATAAAAAACGAAGAACAACCACCCAGAAATGAAACGAAACGCGTAACAAAGAACAAACCCAGAATCAAACACTTTGCAGAAATGAAAAATAGAAATCCATAACAAAGAACAAACCTAGAAAATGAAGAGATCTCAAATAACAAACTTATTGAACACCAAACCCATAAAAAAAATCCAGAAACAGAAACAAGAAACACCAAACGCTTAAAAAATCCTCATAAAAGCTTATATTTTCACCACCTCTTACGACCACAGACCACATCTTCTTCTTCGTTGGGCAGATCGATCTGGGGCTGGGTTTGTAAGAGGAACAATGAAAAATAAATGGGTTTGGTAAATGGCCCTTTCAAACTTGAAACTCTTTCATGCACCAAAACAACGTCACATAGGTGGCACACCCTGATGTCCCATTAAAGAAATTTCTAATTAACTAAGCCTTAATTTGTTTTTAACATTAGCGCGCTTTATTACAAACGAAAAACATTATAATAATAAAAACTTTAAAGAAAATAAAAACAATTTAACATGCACAAACAAAAAATAGTGAACTGAAACTAAAGCACGTGAAGTCCCAACGGAGGGACCATAGACCTAGCAAAAACTATATAGACGTTGAAACTAAAAAGATACACAACTGGTCACGAAGAAACTGTACAAAAACAGTTTGAGTCTCTGAATGTTGATATGGTTCTTTAATATTCTTGGGTTCTATCTCAGATAGAAAAGCCATGTTGTTTGAGTCTCTGAATGTTGATATGGTTTTGACTCCTTGAGAAGGATTACCAATGATCAATTCTCCAGGATGATGTGTTTTGAATTTCCAGTCTCGTCTGGGTTCAATGTTAGATGCTTGCTGAGTAGATGGATCAAATACTTGAGCAGGTGCTTCTGTATTCTTAGTCTTCAGGCTGTCATGAATTTGATCTTCTTGTTTTCCAAGATCTAAACCTACAAGATCATCTTCAAGATCTGATAGTCTCCTATCAGTAAACCATCATTAAATCTTATATGAATAGATTCTTCAACTACTTATGTTCTAGAGTTATAAATTCTAAAAGCTTCAGAAGAGTCTGAGTAACCAAGAAATATAGCCTTATCTACTTTTGAATCAAACTTTTCGTTGGGAGTCTTATTCTACCTTTCAACAATTCATAAGGAGTCTTATTCAAGAAGGGTCTTATTAATATTCTGTTTTGCACATAACAAGCAGTATTTACTGCCTCAGCCCAGAAGTACTTTGGGAGTTTGCTTTCACTAAGCATCGTTCTAGCCATATCTTGTAGAGATATGTTCTTTCTCTCTACTACTCCATTTTGCTGAGGTGTTCTAGGAGCAGAGAAGTTATGAGAAATTCCGTTTTCTTCACAGAATGTGTTGAAGTGCTCATTTTCAAACTCTCCCTCGTGACCACTTATGATAGCTAAGATACAGAATCCTTGTTCATTATGTACTTTTTTTTTACAGAATATGGAAAACATCTTGAATGACTCATCCTTGTGGGTTAAGAAGAGTACCCATGTATATCTAGAATAATCATCGACTAAGACAAAACCATATTTCTTTCCTACCTTACTAGCATCACTTAGTGGACAAAACAAATCCATATGCGACGATTGTAATGGTCTAGAAAAAGATACTAGATTTTTGGGTTTAAAGCTAGATTTAACTTGCTTTCCACATTGGCAAGAATCACGTAGAACATCCTTTTTGAAACTTATATCAGGTAGCACTACAAAAGAAACAAACCTGTTTGCGACCGAATAATTCGGTTGCTAAACATGCTAATTCCGTCGCTATCCTGTTTAGCGACCGAATTAGCGACCAAATCAAGGGGGTAGCAAAAACCATGGTCGCTAAATGTTTAGCCACCGAATCTGTATTTTGGTCACAAAATGGCGACCGATTCGGTCACTAAATTATATATTTTGGTCGCCGTATAGTTGGTCGCATGCTTAGATAACCGAATTTGGTGACTGATATTCAGTAGCTATTTCGGTCGCTATTCATGAAAATATTTTTTTTTAAATCTCCCTGTAACTTAATCCTACCGACCGAATTTTGTTTTTCAAAAAATAGCACCATTGATTTTTAATTTCTGATATAAACAAAGTACATCAATAATTTTTTTTTTGGATAAATAGAAAACATAAATATAAAGTACTAACGATCCAAAACACCAAAGTCAAATTGACCAAGAAAACACATACATTAATTAACGCAAGTTTCATAATTGTTTATCAAAACAAAAAAAAAAGTTTAATAATGTACTAATTAACGATAAAAAAAAACACACCACAGTCAATAAGTACTAATCAAAACTCATCAATCTTCCAAAGGGATGAACATGTAGAAGCGAGAACCCCCAAGGTACTTAAACTTTTCCAATGCACCAGTGGACAGCAAATACAACTCCATGATACCCTGTGACCATTGCAAAATATGGGAGATCCTCATGGATTACTATTTTCCCACTGAACAAATTTCCGTATTTGTCTTCAATAGTCACAACACACGGTATTCCTTGTCCCCAACGATGGTAGAATGATCGTGGAATTGAAATCAAATCCTGCAAATACACACGAACAATTTAGTAATGATTAGTTTATGCCTTAATCATCTTAATTTTTTCTTCGATCGTTATTCTTCACTTGAAGAGATACTGTACCTGGTCTATATAAATGGATGGCTGTCTCAAAACATTTAGTCGGATCCATTTTCTGATAAAACGATAAGGAAAACAAACAAACACGATTAGGAAGTAAGCACAATGGCATAACTTCACACAAATCATATGTCTAAACTTCATCCACTGATAATAAGCAAATATGGAAAGATCCATGTAGCAGACTAGCTTGAAACTTCACATGCAACTTCAAGGCAAGAAAACTAATACCTTTAATCCATCCACACACACATGCATTTCGTGTATTTAATTTAATGTCAGGATTTGTTTTTACAGATTAGCACACATAATAGTTTTCAGGAAACCATATGCTTTTACATGGTTTTAAAGGATGGTCATAGAGAGGACTTTTCCTACTGGAAGTGCCTCGATAACCTATTATTGGAGAAGTATCCAGACATCGCTGAATCGTTTATCGACAAGTATTTCATTACAAGTGACATACTCCAACTCCATTGCCCAGTGAAACAAATCAGTAGAAAACCAGAGCTGCTTTCATAATATTGTGTACAAAGCTGCTTTCTAATGTGAATGAAGATAGCAAACTTGTTCATAATGCATAAATTGTATAACAGATACGGCCCTTCCCAGACATACACCAATGGTTATAACTTACAATTTTAAATTACAATTATGGAGCACTTTGCACACTTTTGGGTGTGAGTTGCATAAACTCAGCAAGGGCATGAACTAAAAGATTAACATAAGAGGCCAAAAATTTGCGAATATAGAACAAGATTACATAATTCGATTAGGATATGCAAAAGGACCTTGTAGCAATAAAATCCATTATATCAATATATGCATGCTTAACATTTATCATAAATTTTCATCCTTACATTTAGACATCATAGGTGGATTATTCATCCCAATTTGGAGCATCATACATACGCTATATTATCTAAATTTGACTCATCATATACACGTTAGTCCCTCTTTGCCACTATAGATACATATAAAGTACTAAACTCCTACACTAAAATATTGGTGAGTATAACTTATTCAAAGAATAACAAAGAGCAAAAAAAACCATATTGATGAGTATAATAAAAAGTAATAATGATAGGAATAATGGCCATAATAAGCCTATCAATGATCATGATAATTAAGAATGAACATTAAGCAACGTTGGATGCCTCAACCATGGCTGGGTGGGCCCTATAAATTTCAATCCTCAAAGACAAAAGACTTCTTTTAGCAATATTTCCAAAATGAAAACCGAATTCATTATTCGCAATCAAAATGGCAACTAAATATATTAATTATAGCCAGGCATCTTGCAGCCATAAGCTCCCAAGGCAATCAAGCACTTAATGGCAATTAAAGAATCATTATCATGAAATTCAACCATTAGTATTTGACATAAAATATACATTTATGTGAGAATGGAAAATTGTTTGTGGATCATCAGTGTTTCAAATTTTCAAATACTAGACTAAATATAAAGTATATCATTAATCATGAAAAAAACCAAAACTTTACCATAATTGCCTCCTCATCCAAAACTACACAAATCGCAGGGGAGGAAAAAAATGATTAAAGAGGTTTACCAATTTACAGCATAGTAACAACATGAGTATTAAATCACCACAAGCATTTAGAAAACTATTCCAATAGCATACACCAATATATAATCATTTAAACATATTATAAACCTTAACAAGTATTAAACTTGCTTAAAAAAATAAAAAAGTATTAAATATCATGTTCAATCAGGCTTTTCATCAAACATATAATATGCAACAGCAGATACACATTAGATCATCAAAATCATCTTTTCTTGGACAATCAACAACTTATAACAGATCAGAAGAGACATTTTTTTTTATGAACGCAAAACAATTTCACTCATATAAGCATTTGCTTTACAATGATGATAGCAAATAGATGAATATTACCGAATAGAGGCCTTTCCAGTTGATCAAGAACAATAGCACAGATTAATCTCTCAATCTCCAAATATAACTCAGGAACTTACACAAGAAAAATGCCCAGAAAAAAATTGCCAAAGTAAGACGAGGAGGAGGACAGTAAGAGAGAGAGAGAGAGAGAGAGAGAGGCGAGGAGAGGAAAACATACCAGAGGAGGAGGAGGACGATGATGCTGCTCTGGTGATGTCGATGTAGCCGCACGGAGGAGGGAACTGAGAGAGAAAAATGGTTAGAAACAGAGACAGAGATAGAGAGAGAGAGAGGAGAGCTTAACGTGATGGTGGTGGTCGAAGGAGGGGCGGCGGTCGGTGCCGTGGTGGCCGAGGAGAAAGAGAGAGATAGAGTGAGAATGAGGAAAAGAGATCGCGAAAATGAAGAAGAAAAGGGGATTATGAGTTTTTAGGGATTTTAGTTTTTAGCGACCGAATTAATCGGTCTCTATTTCGGTCGCAATGGTTAAGTTTTAAAATCGGTCGCAAAGTTGGTCACTAAAGGATGCTATTTGGAATTTTATCCATCATAACTTAGCGACCGAAATGAATTCGGCTGCTAAATGGCACAATTTTAAATTTTTTTGGAACGCATTAGCGACCGAAATTTAATCGGTCGCAATGTACTAAGAAATTGAACCGTCAGACTATATTAGGTCGCAATTTCGGTCGCTAATAGGTCAACAAAAGTTGATTATATTTATCTTCTTTTTTGCGACCGAACTAGTGACTGAATTTTATCTAATGTATGGTCGGTCGCTATTTCGGTCGCCATTTCGGTCGCAGAGCAAATAATAACTATTGTTTTTGTAGATTCGAATATCGGTCGCAATTTCGGTCTCAAATGGCAACTAATAAATTCAGTCGCTATTTTCGATCGCCATTTCGAGTATTTTTTGTAGTGTAGACCTTTCACAAGTCTATACTTTTGAAGTTTGATTAGTTGTTTCATACTAGTATGTCCTAGCTTCTTATGTCATACCCATCTTTCATCTTCCCTTGACACAAAACAAGTCACACTTTTATCAGATAGTTCAGTTAGATCAATCTTATAAAGATTTTGTTGCCTATTTGTTGAAAAGAGAACTTTGCCTTGATTGTCTTTGACTATGCATGCATTCTTAGTGAAGGAAACATTATATCCATTATCCACTATCACATAATTGACTTATGTTAAGCAAATTATGTCTTAATCCTTCAACTAACAGAACATTAGAGATAGATGGTAAAGGTGATCTCCCACCAATTTTACCTATCCCAATAGCATTTCCTTTCTGATTTCCACTAAAGGTAACATGTCCTCCTTCTTTAGGTTGGAGGTATAGGAACATAGACCTTTCTCCTATCATGTATCGTGAGCAGCCACTGTCCAGATACCATGATATGTGTGCTCTTGTCTTATTAAGGATATCTACAACAGCAATAATCAACCCATATTTTATTGGGTCCTTTCTTATTAGTTCTTGAAGTTTGTGACAACTTCTTTCTTGTTTTGATGCACTTAGACGTAATATGTCCATCTTTTCCATAGTTTTTACAGGTATCCTTATATAAATTAACTTTATCATAAATTGCTTTAGGCTTTTGTCCTAAGAGTTTGCTAGATACTTTATGATGCATCTGGTCAATGAATCCTATACCAGTCTTATCAAGAGAGGGTTTCTGGCTTCCTAAAATTTTAGTCAGATTATCTCTACCATTGACGAAACGAGCAAGATCAAAGGTGAGCTATTCTACCTTCTGTTGAAATTTGACAACTTCCTCAGGTTGTGGCATCTCAACTATGATCTCAGCTTTAGGGTTTTAAGTCTTAAGCTTAATGTTTTCCTAAGACAGTCTGCCATACTCCTGAGTCTTATGTTCATGCTCTTTTAGGAGTTTCACATATTGCCTCTTAAGTGTTCTGAAGGCCTTAGTTAAACAGTTAAATTCCTCAATCAATTCATCATAGGCATCTTGCAATTCCTTAAGATCTGAATGTACCTCAAAGTCGCAATTAACATTTGCCATGAGACACAGGTTTGCTTCCTCATTTTCTGCATCCTCATATGGTGAACTGCCATCAAGATCTTCCCATGTTGCCATCATTCCTTTCTTATTCTTTTTGTAGAACATTTTGAAGCGTTGCTTTTGTAACTGAGGACATCCAGATTTGATGTGTCCTGGTTTCTTACACTCATAACAGACAATAGGAATTTTATCAGAACTGTTGTTTTCTTTGAAGTATTTTTCTTTGTTGAACTTCTTGAAAGGTTTATCCTTTCTGAAATTCTTATTTTTCCATAGCTTCCTCATTTTTCTAGTAAGTAGTGAAATTTCATCATCACTATTAGAATCTTCTTCATTAGAATTTGATTTTGGATCTGATTCTTCAACCTTGAGAGTCTTTGAGGGAGCCTTCCCAGCTTTGAGAGAAATGGATTTTCCTTTCTTTGTTGAGCATTCTTCATTTAGTTCTTGTTCATGAACTTGTAGAGTTCCAAGAAGATCACTCATTTGAAGAGTTGTGAGATCTTTGGCTTGAGTTATAGGTGTAACTAGAGGTCTCCACTGTTTGGGTAGACTTCTTAGAATCTTGCCTACCTTCTCAGCATTGGTGTAAATTTTTCCCAAAGATTTCAGATTATTTATGATAGTCTGAAATCTTCCTATCATCTGAGCAATGCTTTCCCCATCTTCCATGGTGAATAGCTCATACTTTCATACAAGCATATTTATCTTAGTTTCTTTCAACTTTGTCGTTCCTTCATGAGTTACTTCAAGAGTATCCCAGATTTCCTTAGCAGATCCACATGCATGGACCTTTTCGAATTCTTCCTGACTTAGGGCACACATAAAGAAATACCTTTCTTTATGATTCAGCTCCCGTTTAGTCTTTTATACAGTAGTCTACTGAGCTTTGGGTTTGTTAGTGTCATCATCATTCTTTGGAGTGTAGGGACCTTCAATAATAATATCCCATAGATCAAAGTTTGTTGACATGATGAACAACTGTAATCTTTCATTCCAATGGATATAATTTTCTCTATCAAAGAAGAGAGGTCTGGACTTGGATGCTCCTTCTCCAGGGTTGCTTCCACTTGTCCTAGCTCAAGCCGTCATGATTTCTGTTCAACAGGATCTTTCCTCAACATTGTTAAGTTCTCAACCTAGAGGTTAAGCTCTGGTACCAATTGAAATGAACAAATATAAAACACGAGAAGGGGGGTTGAATTTTGTTTTAGTTAAATTTTCAAAAATCACAAAGCTTTCTTTCTAAGAAGCTATTAGACAAAAAGAGGCGTCTGAAGTAAAACAGAAAATATGAAAACTTAGCACTTTCAACCCAGTTAGCATAGAAAATTATAATGCAATATTTAAGGAAAGAGACAAGAGAGTCAACACAGAGATTTATACTAGTTCACCCCAAACCTTGGGCTATGTCCAGTCCTTGGTTTCCCAAGTGTTATCACTATAACTGATTAGGTTACAGATGGGTATTGTTTGCATAACAAGCCTCCATAGGATCAACTAACAAGTATTGTTTGCACACCTAGCCTCTCCAGGCTCAAACAAGTATTCTATCAGCAAGCCTCTTCAGGCTTTACAAAAGATAAGAGTTGAATGAAGCAGCAGCTTCACAGATTATAACTTTGCAAGTCAACCAAGTAACACTCAAAGAGTGAATAAGTATTTAAGGTTGGTATGGCCGCAATAAAGACTTCTCAATAAATACAATTGATTGAGCAGAGAAGTTTTTGATGAGTGTGATTTCACCTTATATTTCCATGACATTTTGCATGCATTTTCATATAGTTTAGGCATATTTTATTTGATTATTTGTTAGTTTCTACCTTGGAACGGGTAAGGTGGTTTTGTGGTGCTTGTGTGCAGGAATCAAGGATTAAATTGCTCAGGATCAGTTGTGTTGAAGATGGCATGAAGATGGAGCTTGGAAGGCAAGAAAATGAGGCAAACAGAGCTGATCACGGCCTAGCCGTGATGGCCATCACGGCCATGATCAAGTGAAGCTGAAAATGAAGAATGGAAAAGTCAGAGCTGATCATGGCCAGGCCGTGATGCCCATCACGACCCTGACATGTCAACTGAGCCAGACCCCTTCAAGGCAGAATCTGTCACAGCCAGGCCGTGATGGTGGTCATGGTCGTGACAGACCAATCAGTGAGGCAACCTTCAAGGCAGAATCTGTCACGGCCAGGCCGTGATGGCCATCACGGCCATGACGTGCAATCTATGGATCTTTAGAAACTGATTTGATCTGGTTTTTGTATTGGCTTGGGATTCAAGTTACCCCAGTTTATAAATAGCCCTCTAGGGCTCGAATCTGGGCACTTTTTGGGACTGCTTACCTTAGGCAAATCAGGATTCTTCTTCTTCTTCTCAATCTCTTCTCTCCTCTAGGATTTTCTGTTTATGTTCTTTTTAATCAAGCTTGCTACAATTATGGCAATGCTTGAGTAGTAGTCTTGTTTCTAGGAATTGGGGCTATGCCCAAGACTTGTTTATGGTGATGAATTTATTTTTGATTTCTTGTTAATTCCGATTTTGTTTTCGATTTGATCCCTATCGTTTTAATTACTCGTAAATTCGGTGGCCACTTATTTGCGTGTCGTAGATACACTAAGGACGAACTTAGCGGTGAACTTAGGTATCGGATATATAGGAATCAAACTTAGGACTTAAATCACGAGAGTTAGAAGAGGTCCTTCGAGGGTTCACGAATTGTCACAAAACTTAAGGGGTCCGATTTAAATTCAATTGCCACGAGAGTAGGGGTTGATTTAATAAGGCACGGTTTTTATAACCCGAGAGGGAGCATGAACTAATTTAGGATAAATTCACCTTCAAAGTAAATTTTGGTAATTAACAAGGAGAGTAGTCGATTTAGTAACATAAACAGTTTTGTGGTATCCCAATTCCTGGGAATCCCTTTTGAATTTGAAAACCCCTATTTTGAACTGCTTTCCTATTTTGTTTAATTGCAATTTTAAATTTGATTATTACTTGACTCCGATTTCAAAAACCAAATCTTATTCTAGTTCAGTGAAATAAATTTAACAACTAATTGTTGTTTAAGATCACAGTCTCCATGGTTCGATCTTTTTTTATTACTTGACGACGAATCCGGTACACTTGTCGGAGTTCACACATCAGTTTTCTAAGAAGAACTTAAGAGAGCTTTGAATGCGAAGAGAGTATTAAATGCTTGAGTAAGTTTGTTCAGATGTGTGTCTTCAGCAGTCTTCAAAGTCTTCTATTTATACTCATTAGTCATAAATCCGTTGAGGAGAATTCTTCAAATGAGTAAAATTTTTGTTCTTCATTCATTAATGCCAAAGAGTCATTATGATCTTCCATTTAATGTTTATGGTCGTTGGAGAGCTTCAAGACAAGCTGAACGCATATGTTGGCATTGCTTTATCAGAGTGCAGCTTGATTCAGAGCAGTGTATGTTGCTTTTCAGACATGGGCATGGCAACTTTCCTTATTTGTGCGGGTCTGTGACTGAGTAAAGGTCATTTTGCCTTTTGCAACAACAAGAATTTCAAGCACGGGTTGATGCTTTTAGCTTATGAATTTGAATTTCTCGATATGAAAATGCAAAAGAATATACTTTGCTATCGTATAAAATTGAAGAGAAGAATTTCCAGTCAGAGTAGAGAGTAGGACGCATCTTCATGGCTTATAGAAACTGAGTCTTTCTTCAGACTCATCATAACATAGACGCATCTTTAAGACTTGTATGCTTTTTGCTTTATAATCTGCATAGTTAGTGGATTTCAAGAGGTTCACTTAAATCATTCTTTTGTTTAGATTCATCAAAATTAGAGGTGTCAAAAACCTAGACTTAACACCAACTACACGACTGTTCTAGCACACAAGTTCTCAACAGGTCCTCTAAGGAATGGATGGTTCTCTCAGACTGACCATCAGTCTGGGGGTGGTAAGTTGAAATCGGTCTAAGCTTTGTCCCTAAAGCCTCATTCAAGCTATTCCAAAACCTAGAGGGGAATCTAGGGCCACTATTCGACACTATGCTAGAGGGCATGCCATGTAATCTAACTATCTCTCTGATGTACAACTTGGTCAACTTCTCTAGTGGGTATTCCATGTTCATATGGATGACATAGGTAGATTTAGTCAACCTGTTCACGACAACCCAGATAGCATCACGACCAGCTGGAGTCCTGGAGAGTCCAGACACAAAGTTCATAGAGATACTATCCCACTTCCACTCTAGGATATTCAAAGGCTGCATCTTACCCGAAGGTTTCTGGTGTTCAATCTTAGCCTTCTGACATACTAAGTTAGCATAAACAAACTCGGCTATATGTTGACAACGTAAATGAGGTTGCAATAGTTATGGAACTATTATAATTTTTTGTTGAGGAAAGATAGGAAGTGCATCTTGTTTTGGTTGTCAAAAACGTGTGTTAAAAAGGAGAACTTTTGCTCCTATAAATACCATCATTTGTCAGAGAGAAAAGCAATCCCAACAAGAGAGAGAATAACCAGAGAGAGAAAAAATATAGAAATAAAAGCTTTATTTTTCTTGGTGTAATTGGGTTGTGGGTTGTGAGTGTTTTGTAAACACTTTGTATATTTTCCTTTTGAGTAAAATATCTGTAGCAGCCCGGAGACGTAGGCATTATTGGCCGAACTCCGTTATCAATTTTGTGTGTTATTATTCCACATTTATTTCATCTTTTCACAAATCTGATTTAGGAAAATTACGTATTTTTCGAACAATTGGTATCAAGAGCTTTGGTGATTATTTCTGTCAATTATTTACAAAGGTATTATTCACATAAATAGTAAATTTTGTGATTAGTGAAATTTGGTCGACAACACCAAATTATCCATGAAGGTGTTCTAAAACACGGTGGTTCGTACAAATTGTCAGAAACGATCCTGAGGAAGTCAGATTTGAGTTGGAGCGATGGCTGCAGATGAAGGAAAGGTGAAAATTGAGAAGTTCGATGGTGCGGACTTTGGATTTTGGAAAATCCAAATTGAAGATTAGCTGTATCAGAAAAGGCTGTATAAACCTCTCCAAGAAAAGAAACCAGAGGGCATAAAGGATGTAGATTGGACTCTTCTTGACAGGAAAGCCCTTGGAGTTATCCGATTGACATTATCCCATATTGTTGCTTTTAACATTGCAAAATAAAATATCATTGAGTCTTATGGCGGCCCTTTCCAGTATGTATGAAAAGTCGTCGGCCTCAAACAAAGTTCATTTGATTAGGCGGTTGTTCAATTTACGGATGACAGAAGGCGCATCGACTGCTCAACATCTCAATGAACTCAATACAGTCACAACCCAGTTGAGTTCAGTTGGAATTGAGTTTGATGAAGAAGTGTGAGCATTGATACTTTTGTCTTTCCTACCAGAAAGCTGTAATGCTATTGTTACGGCTGTGAGTAGCTCATCGGGAAGCAACAAGTTGAAGTTTAATGATGTTTGTGATCTGGTTCTCAGTGAAGAGATCCGACGGAGAGAGTCGGGTGAATCGTCAACCTCCTTAGTGTTGCACAGAGTCAAGAGGAAGAAATTCAACCAAAGGAAATGGACACGATAAATCAAGGGACAGGAGGTCCAATTCCAGTAATCACCGTAGTTCTAATAGCTCGAAGAATGTCGAGTGTTGGAATTGTGGAAATACCGGGCACTACAAAAATCAGTGCAAGAGTGCATCGAAGAATCATGAGGCGAAGGCAGAGGCAAATGTTACCTCCACGTCAGGAGAATATGATGCATTGATATGCTCTTTGGAGATCAAGGAAGAGTCTTGGGTGTTAGACTCTGGAGCATCCTTTCATGCCACTTCGCAGAAAGAATTCTTTGAGGATTATGTCCCCAGAAACCTTGGTAAAGTATACCTTGGTAACAATCAATCTTGTGAGATTGTGGGTAAAGGTGTAGTGAGGATTAAGTGGAACGGGTCTGTATGGGAATTGAAAAATGTCAAACATATTCCTAACCTGACGAAAAAATTAATCTCAGTAGGCCAGTTGGCCAGTGATGGCTACACAATAGTCTTCCATGATGATCAATGCAAGATTTCAAAGGGTGCAATGACGATTGCTCGTAGTAAAAAGAGTGGTACTCTTTACAAGACAGTAGGAGCATGTCATTTGATTGCAGTTGCAACAAATGAAAATCCCAATCTATGGCATCATAGACTGGGCCATATGAATGAAGATCATGCACTCAAAGGGAAAACTACCAGGTCTTCGGTCAGTAGAAATTGACATGTGTGAAGACTGTATACTTGGAAAGCAGAAATGAGTCAGCTTTCAGACAAGTGGAAGAACACCAAAGAAGGAGAGACTCGAGCTGGTTCACTCTGATGTTTGGGGTCCAACTACCGTCTCATCCATTGGTGGGAAACAATACTTTGTGACTTTTATCGATGATCACTCTAGGAAAGTACGAGTCTACTTTCTGAAACATAAGTCTAAAGTATTCGAGGCTTTAAAGATGTGGAAAGCTAGAGTAAAAAATGAGACAGGTTTGAAGATCAAAAGCTCAGAACCGACAATGGTGGTGAATATGAAGACACCAGATTCAAGAAGTTTTGCTTTGAGCACGGGATCAGAATGGAATGAACCGTGCCGGGTACGCCTCAACACAAAGGTGTTGCTGAGCGTATGAACCGAACGTTGACTGAAAGATCTAGAAACTTGCGTGTGCAGTCAGGTCTATCGAAACAGTTCTGGGCAGAAGCAGTCAACACAACAGCTTACTTGATCAACCTGAGGTCCATCGGTACCATTGGAACACAGAATACCAGAAGAGGTATGGAGCGGAAAAGAGGTGAACCTCAAACATCTTAGAGTTTTTGGTTGTGTAGCATATGTGCATATCAGTGATCAAGGTCGGAATAAGGTTGATCCGAAATCGAAGAAATGCACTTTCATCGGTTATGTGTTGTGAGACGCCGGCAAGTGTACCGGGTCGTCGCAAGTAATAAAAACACGGTAAGAATTTACCGAGGTCGAACACAAGGATTGGGCTACCAATTCGACTAATCCGCGGGAAATCAGATACGTTTGGTCAAGTTATAGAAGGTGGTTGAGAGAGAAGATAGGATTGAATTCAAATTAACAAATCTAATAAAATAATTAACTAAAAATCTGAAATTAAAGTATACAAGGTCTCAATTCCACCTCCCCAATCATGTATAGTACCCAAGTGATGATGAATTCCTCCCTAAGTTCAATTACAATGTCAATCGGGACCCCCAAATTCTCCTATATCCACTGTCGTGCTCAATAGGACGTATTCGACGATTGGATTAATTACTTACTAGGTCTCATAATCCTAATCTCGAATTTGATTAATTCTTGTTCCCTATAAGGTTGCACTAATCTCTTAAATCCACTGTCGTGCTCATTATTCGATTAGTGATTCCAATTCAAGTTCTAAAACGCGAATCGCCGATCGGCCTCAAACACGTTTAACTAGTTAGTCACGCAATACATATGATCAACACAATCAAATCAGAATTGGAAAACATGTATTGAGAGAAGGAGAGAAAAACATACATCACATTAACACTATACCGCCATGGGCGGCTTCATCGATCCCCCAGACGAGGGGATTAGTTCCTCATGCTCATAGACAAACAATCGGACATAATCACCATCGTAAAATAAAAAGAAAAAGGGAGACGCAGCTCCAAAGAGAAAAGGATTCGTAACTACTGATCTAAACTAATGGAAAAACCTCCTCCTTAATCTGATCTGAAACAACCTTTAAATAAGGATTCTGAATCTTGCTCTCTCGCGGGGCGAGCACTCATTCGCGAGGCGAATTTTAGTATTGGCGCGCTTTCAAATTTGGATTTTCGCGAGGCGAGGGTGTGTTCGCGGGGCGAGTCTTCCAACTTCAATCTGTCACAGCCGTGACATTCATCACGGCTAGGCCGTGATGGTCTCTGTCATCCAGGGTCTTCAGGCTCTCGCGAGGCGAGATGTCTATCGCGGGGCGAGACTTCAAACCTAAATCTGTCACAGCCGTGACCTTCATCACGGCTATGCCGTGATGGTCTCTGTCTTGCAGGTCTTCAGACTCTCGCGGGGTGATATGAGTCTCGCGTGGCGAACCAGAGTGATGACTGTTGCTGCTTCAGTTGACGTTTAGGCTCGCGAGGCGAGTATCTCCAGAAGTGCTTTTTCCATTGCTTCTTGACTTTCCTTGACTCTCAGAGCTTCACTTATTGACCTGAAACAACAAAAGAAAACAAAAAGCGTAATTCTATTCAAAATAACCTAAAAACTACTAAAAATACCTAGAACGAGTCAAAGTCTACTTAGGAATAAAACAAGGCCAAATTTGGGCGAAAACGAGATTGAACTCGAATAATTTGCACAAAAACCACAGTCCATCTAGTTATAAAACTAGATAAGCCAGAGGCTTATGAAAACACCCCAAACTTAAACCTTGCTTGTCCCCAAGCAAGCTAAAACTCAAAAACGACTCAAGACTTGGCAAGCCTAAAGGAATCAATCGATTTCGCACAAATTTCGTGCAATCAAAACAGTTTTTCTTCAATGATTCCCCCTTTTTACATCAATGTAATCCCCACATTCATTTACTTTAAACAATTGAGAACTTATCATTCATGCCATCATTATTCTAAGTTGAGGATTAAAGATACACACAAAGGAAGATCACCAATTTCAAACAATTGCCTTCCTCACAAGGGCATTTAGTATTTCACTCATTCGCTCAAGTTTGTCTAGGCTATCAACTTTTCACTCAATTTCACATTTTAAGAGCACTTACCCTGAATTTGATTTTCATCTCAAAAATAGTTCCCACGAAAACATGCATGCAACATCAAAAGGTCTTTTAAAGGTTGTAATGGGGCCTGGCTAAAGGTAGGATAGTCAAGGATTTTAGGCTTAAGTCCCTAGGAACTAAGAGAGCATGAGCATTTGTCACATTTTCCACTCAAATTCCTTTTTCCATTTTTTTTTGCCTCGGGTGACTACGCCTTTTCCTTGCTATTTTTTTTTTCTGTTTTGCCCCTTTTCTTTTGGCAATTTTTTTTTTCAACCTTTATTTTTCTTTTTCTCACCCCCAATATGACACATCACCTTGTAGCCACCCCAAACTTAGTTCCTCACAACCATTCTCTTGCTATGCTTCCATGCTCTCCTAATCCTAAGATTGGGTTAACATGGTTTTTCAGATTTTGGCTTGTAATATAGGGTCATCAAGAAACAATAGGTCAATTAGGCTCAATGTGGCTAACTAGGGAACATGCATTAGGGATGGTCCTTTTTAGGCCAAGTAGTTATTCAAAGAAAATTGCCTAAATCATTTGATGCAACACATAAACATGCAAACCATATAGAGATTCAAGCAAATTCGGGAGAGTGCAACTTAACAGTGATTCACACATTCAAAAACAGAGTTGGAGGCTCAAATCCTCACCTGGACATTTTGCAAATTGTTTGACTGAGATACGATTCCTAGTGTGTGCACCCCCTCACCCCCAACTTATCATAAATCAAGTAATCACAATAAAATTCTCAAAGTTCAATTTTCAATTTTTAAGTGGGGATCAATTTTCTAATTTCAGAACCTAGGGGGAAATCATCGATGGTCAATATAATTCATGCAATCAATCTATGCTCAATTTAATCAAAATCCAACAAGCTTGCCGACACGACATTCATACAACAACTCTTGATCTTCTCAAATTATTCAAGAGTGACAAACAAAAACAAAACAAAAATCAAAAACAAAGGTGAGGAAAGGAGAGGGATACCTAGCTTGGGTTGCCTCCCAAGTAGCGCTTGTTTAACGTCCCGAGCTTGACTTATTAAGAAGCATCCACCTGGATCCCATATCCTGTGAGACAAGGGCCAAGAGACGCTCATCATGTGAGATCTTCCACCCGGATCCCATGGTTTGTGAAGTGGCCCTCGCAGGAGCAATACGACTCTATCCATACTTCCACCAAGCCCGTGTGTGAAAACTGCATTGGCCTCTTCAATTATGAACTCTCTTCCTCTCGGGTCAAATTGTGTTTTCACGAGGAAGTGTGCCAGACAAGTGGGCGGGTCTAACTTACCAATGTCCACACATGCATGTAAGCCAACATAGTTATCCAATGCAGTAGTTTCAGGTTGCTTGGCAAGCATGGTGAAATCCTCTACCACTTTATCTGCATCTTGATCTCTACCCCCTTGCTCCGGTGCCTTGTCACTTGTCAACTCCTCTTCCTTAGGTAGCTCTTCCTCAACATGTGGTAGTTCTTCCTCAACTTCCTGAGAACTATTTGCATCCCAGTCAGATTCCCACACCCTATCGCTTCTAGTTGTTATGGCTTCGCATTGGTCCTTAGGGTTGTTCTTGGTATCACCTGGGAAAGTGCCTGTGAGACGCTCCTTTTGTTGTTCTACGAGCTGACCCAACTTCTCTACTGCCGCATTCGCCTTCTCAAATGATGTCTCCATATAACTCACCAACTTATCCATTGCCGCATTTGTCCTCTCAAGAGCCAACTCCCAAGGTTGTCTTCCACCATCCTGTTGAGGTTGTTGTTGCCAATTCTGTTGAGGTTGTGGCTGCCAGGCTAGATCATCGTCAGCATTACTCCAAGCGAAATCCGGATGGTCTCTACTCATATAGCCCCAATACTGATTCTGACTCTGATAGTTGTCCTGGGGCACGCTGTCATAGAAATTATGGCATGAGTCCACATATTCTTGAGAGTAGTAGAAAGGACAGCTCCAAGTGTCATGGTCTCCATTACAATATTCGCAACCCGGAAGCATTCCTTCGTGTACCTCGCATACAAAACAAGGCAAGACCAAGTGGAATCAAAGAAGTAGAGAGATAATAATAGAAATTAAAAATAAAAATAAAAATAAAAATAAAAATAACTTAACCAAATAATCAAACTACCCTAAAATTAGGAAAATTGGTTGTGCCAATCCCCGGCAACGGCGCCAAAAACTTGTTGTGAGACGCCGGCAAGTGTACCGGGTCATCGGAAGTAATAAAAACACGATAAGAATTTACCGAGGTCGAACACAAGGATTGGGCTACCAATTCGACTAATCCGCGGGAAATCAGATACGTTTGGTCAAGTTATAGAAGGTGGTTGAGAGAGAAGATAGGATTGAATTCAAATTAACAAATCTAATAAAATAATTAACTAAAAATCTGAAATTAAAGTATCCAAGGTCTCAATTCCACCTCCCCAATCATGTATAGTACCCAAGTGATGATGAATTCCTCCCTAAGTTCAATTACAATGTCAACCGGGACCCCCAAATCCTCCTATATCCACTGTCGTGCTCAATAGGACGTATTCGACGATTGGATTAATTACTTACTAGGTCTCATAATCCTAATCTCGAATTTGATTAATTCTTGTTCCCTATAAGGTTGCACTAATCTCCTAAATCCACTGTCGTGCTCATTATTCGATTAGTGATTCCAATTCAAGTTCTAAAACGCGAATCGCCGATCGGCCTCAAACACGTTTAACTAGTTAATCACGCAATACATATGATCAACACAATCAAATCAGAATTGGAAAACATGTATTGAGAGAAGGAGAGAAAAACATACATCACATTAACACTATACCGCCATGGGCGGCTTCATCGATCCCCCAGACGAGGGGATTAGTTCCTCATGCTCATAGACAAACAATCGGACATAATCACCATCGTAAAATAAAAAGAAAAAGGGAGACGCAGCTCCAAAGAGAAAAGGATTCGTAACTACTGATCTAAACTAATGGAAAAACCTCCTCCTTAATCTGATCTGAAACAACCTTTAAATAAGGATTCTGAATCTTGCTCTCTCGCGGGGCGAGCACTCATTCGCGAGGCGAATTTTAGTATTGGCGCGCTTTCAAATTTGGATTTTCGCGAGGCGAGGGTGTGTTCGCGGGGCGAGTCTTCCAACTTCAATCTGTCACAGCCGTGACATTCATCACGGCTAGGCCGTGATGGTCTCTGTCATCCAGGGTCTTCAGGCTCTCGCGAGGCGAGATGTCTATCGCGGGGCGAGACTTCAAACCTAAATCTATCACAGCCGTGACCTTCTTCACGGCTATGCCGTGATGGTCTCTGTCTTGCAGGTCTTCAGACTCTCGCGGGGCGATATGAGTCTCGCGTGGCGAACCGGAGTGATGACTGTTGCTGCTTCAGTTGATGTTCAGGCTCGCGAGGCGAGCATAAACTCGCGAGGCGAGTATCTCCAGAAGTGATTTTTCCATTGCTTCTTGACTTTCCTTGACTCTCAGAGCTTCACTTATTGACCTGAAACAACAAAAGAAAACAAAAAGCGTAATTCTATTCAAAATAACCTAAAAACTACTAAAAATACCTAGAACGAGTCAAAGTCTACTTAGGAATAAAACAAGGCCAAATTTGGGCGAAAACGAGATTGAACTCGAATAATTTGCACAAAAACCACAGTCCATCTAGTTATAAAACTAGATAAGCCAGAGGCTTATCATTATGGTGAAGATGAATTTGGCTACCGCCTTTGGGATGATGAAAACAAAAAGATGATCCGTAGTAGAGGTGTGATCTTCAACGAAAGAGTGATGTACAAGGACAGACATATCACAGATACCAGCAACTCAGAACAGAGTGGACCTGTGTATGCAGAGGTGGACGATATCCTAGAAAGTCCTATAGCTGATAGTTCTCAGTTAGAGGAATCAACTGAACAAGATAGCGAGCAGCAGTCTGACACACCAATGCCTCCTACCCCGACTCCTGCATTGAGAAGCTCTTCTCGACCTTATGTGCCTAATAGGAGATACATGAGTTATATGTTGTTGACTGATGGAGGGGAGCCTGAAAACTATGAGGAAGCATGTCAGGCCGCGGATGCTAGCAAGTGGGAGCTTGCCATGAAAGACGAGATGAAGTCTTTGATCACCAATCAGACATGGGAACTAGCCGAGTTACCCATGGGAAAGAAGGCACTTCACAACAAATGGGTGTATCGGGTGAAGGGGGAGCATGATGGCTCCAAGAGATACAATGCCCGGCTAGTTGTCAAAGGATTCCAGCAGAAGGAAGGAGTCGACTACACTAAAATTTTTGCTCCAGTTGTGAAGCTCAATACTATCAGGTCTGTGTTAAGTATTGTAGCCAGTCAAGAGCTTTATCTTGAGCAGTTGGACGTGAAGACCGCATTTCTTCATGGAGACTTGGATGAGGAGATATATATGCACCAACCAGAAGGTTTTTCAGAAAAAGGAAGGAGAATATGGTGTGTAGATTGAAGAAGAGCTTGTATGGCCTGAAACAAGCCCCAAGACAGTGGCACATAAAGTTTGACGGTTTCATGCACAAGGAAGGTTTCCAGAAGTGCAATGCCGACCACTGTTGTTACTTCAAGAGATATAAGTCCAGTTATATCATTCTGCTACTTTATGTCGATGATATGTTAGTAGCTGGTTCGGATATGAACGAGATCAGAAACTTGAAGATGCAGCTGTCAAAAGAATTTGACATGAAGGACTTGGGTCCGGCAAAGAAGATCCTTGGAATGCAAATCACGAGAGATAAGCAAAGAGGAATTTTGCAGTTATCTCAGGCAGAGTACATCAACCGTGTTTTGCAAAGATTCAACATGGGCGGGGCCAAGCCGGTAAGCACGCCTTTGGCTAGTTATTTTCGCTTATCCAAGGACCAGTCTCCTCAGACAGAGGAAGAAATATAGTTCATGGCTAAGATTCTGTATGCTTCAACCATTGGAAGTTTGATGTACGCGATGGTCTGTACAAGGCCAGACATTGGCCATGCAGTGGGAGTTGTTAGCAGGTTTATATCAAATCCAGGTAAAGCTCATTGGGAAACAGTTAAGTGGATTTTGAGGTATCTATGAGGCACCACAAAGAAGTGTATGTAATTTGGTAAAGGAGAATTAAAAGTACAAGGATACGTAGATGCAGACTTTGGAGGTGAAGTCGATCACCGAAGAAGTACCACCGGTTACATATTCACTGTTGGAACAACATTTGTTAGTTAGATGTCGCAGGTACAAAAGATTGTTGCTTTATCCACTACAGAAGCTGAATATGTAGCTATAACAGAATCCAGTAAAGAATTGATATGGCTTCAAGGATTGTTGACAGAGCTGGGATTCATCCAGCAGAAAAGTGTTTTTCACAGTGATAGTCAAAGTGCGATACATCTAGCAAAGAATTCAGCATTCCATTCCAGAACAAAGCACATTGATCTTCGTTATCACTTTATCAGATCTCTGTTTGAGGATAAGGTGCTAACATTGAAGAAGATTCAAGGAAGTAAGAATCCAGCAGACATGTTAACAAAGGTGGTGACCATTGACAAATTGAAGTTGTGTTCAACTTTAGTTGGTCTTCTAGAATAACAAACCAGGGAAGGCTACTGTATTGGTCGAGGTGTGAACACAGATTGAGATCAGTCTTCAAGTGGGGGATTGTTGACAATCTAAATGAGGTTGCAGTAGTTATGGAACTATTGTGAGTTTTTTGTTGAGGAAAGATAGGAAGTGCAGCTTGTTTTGGTTGTAAAAAACGTGTGGTAAAAAGGGAACTTTTGCTCCTATAAATACCATCATTTTTCAGAGAGAAAAGCAATCCCAACAAGAGAGAATAGCCAGAGAGAGAGAAAACTTAGAAATAAAAGCTTTATTTTTCTGGGTGTAATTGAGTTGTGGGTTGAGTGTTTTGTAAACACTTTGTATATTTCCCTTTTGAGTTAAATATCTGCAGCAGCCTGGAGACGTAGGCATTATTGGCCGAACTCCGTTATCAATTTTGTGTGTTATTATTCCACATTTATTTCATTTTTTCACAAATTTAATTTAGGAAAATTGTGTATTTTCCCAACACTATATCCTTTTTCATTCGAGGCCACCAAAACATACGCTTTAGATCCTGGTACATTTTTGTGGCACCTGGGTGAACACTCAAACCACTCCTATATCCTTCCTCATGGATCAACTTCGTAAGATATGGAACATATGGTATACAAACTCTATCCCGGAACCTCAAAACTCCATCAGCTCCTTCCTTAAAGCTAAGGTTTCTACCATGAGCAAGTAGCTCTCTCTGGTCTAAGAAGTACACATCCATCTTTTGGTCTTCTCTATTCTGTTCCATCAAACTATTGGTGATCTTCAAAGTTCCAAGTCTAATACTCTTAGAGGTGACTTCCCAAGCTAAACTCAAGTATCTAAATTCCTCAATCAAATCCATCTCTCTAACCATTAAGGCCGAAACATGTAAGGTCTTTCTACTTAAAGCATTTGCCAGTTCATTGACTTTTCCTGGGTGGTAACTCAACTAAAAATCATAATCTTTAGGAAACGCCATCCACCTATGTTGTCTCATATTCAACTCTTTTTGGTCAAACAAGTATTTTAAGCTCTTATGATCACTAAAGACCTCAAATCAAGCTCCATAAAGGTAATGCCTCCAAATTTTTAAGGCAAACACTACAGCTCCTAGTTCCAAATCATGGGTAGGGTAGTTCTTTTCATGAGTTTTCAACTGCCAAGAAGCATAAGCTACTAGCTGACCATTTTGCATCAACACACCACCTAAACCTTGCTTGGAAGCTTCACAGTATACTACAAAAGGTTCACTAGCATTGGGTAAGACTAACATTGGGGCATATGTCAATCTTTCCTTTAGAGTCTGAAAACTCTCCTTACACTTAGAGTTCCACATGAAGATCTGACCTTTCTTTGTGAGACAGGTCAATGGTAAAGCTATCTTAGAGAACCCCTCTATAAACCTCCTGTAGTACCCTGCTAACCCTATGAAACTCATAATCTTTGTTACTGACTTTGGTGCTTCCCATGGAGCACAGTCGCCACCTTGAATGGGTCCACCACTTTTCCTCCTTTAGAGATAATGTTTCCTAAGAAACTCACCTCTTCTAACCAAAACTCGCACTTAGATAACTTAGCATACAACTGATTTTCCTTAAGGGTCTACAACACTACCCTTAAGTGTTCCTCATGATCTTCTTTATTCTTATAGTACACTAAGATGTCATCTATGAAAACAACCATAATCTTATCCAAGTAAGGGTGAAAGGTCTTATTCATGTAATCCATGAACACAGTATGGGCATTAGTCACACCAAAAGACATAACCAAGTACTCGTAGTGACCATAACGCGTTCTAAACACAGTCTTCGGGATGTCCTCGGACTTGACCCATATCTGATGGTATCCTGACCTCATGTCTATCTTAGAAAAGACGCAAGCTCATACCAACTATTACATGAGGTCAAAAATCCTAGGGAGAGGGTGCCTATTCTTAATGGTCACCTTGTTGAGTTATCGATAATTGACATACAACCTCATGCTACCATCTTTCTTCTTCACTAACAACATTGGCGCTCTCCACGGGGACACACTAGGCCTAATGAAATGTTTCTGAATCAACTCTTCTAACTACTTTTTCAACTCTGCTAGCTCTACAGGAGACATCCTATAAGGTGCTATGGATAAAGGTCATGTCCCGAGCACTAAGTCTTTGATGAAGTCAACATCTCTCTGGGGTAAGCTATAAACATCATTAGGGAACACTTTAGGGAACTCTCTCACTATTGGGACATTCCCAATATTATGCTTGCTCTCTACTTCCAGGGTAGATAACATCATGTAAACTTGAGCCTCTTCTTTCATGGAAGCCTTAACTTGGTTGGCAGAAAGGACCTCAGATCCTTAGACTCAACAAGAGGTCCAAAAACAATGGTTTCATCAAAAGATTTCAAGAGAATTTGTTGGAAGACAACCAATCCATACCAAAAATAACATCAAACTGTTTAGAGGTAAGAATACAAGGTCAACTATTAAGTTCCTATTATCAATGATAATAGAACAACCTTTACAAACATGAGAAGCAATCACAGGCTTCTTACATTGTCCAAGGCAAACTACTTAATATAGAGAACCAAGCAAGAAAAGTTATGGGTACTTAGTACCATATATTATTGTCTACATTAAACATAGGCAACCACACAAGAGCACAAAGAAGAGAACACAACATACACATACCCCGGCTTGTAGGACAGACCGACTCTGATACCACTAAATGTTACACCCTCTACCCTGCATACTTTAAATATAAAAATAAAGCATATTAAATGGATAAATAATTAATTATTAAACAGAGAGGTAGCGAGTACTACATGATCCACAATATAACCAAATAAAAGTAAAAGTACCATCTAACTCTCGGATGGATCACCGCGGACGGCCAGTTCACCATACTCTCGGGCGAACTCCCCAGTCATCGTAGCTTCCCCTAACAATTTCATGCATGAATTCATGTATGCTAATACACAGTCAAACATTAACCACCACCTC
Source organism: Sophora flavescens (assembly GCA_030762895.1). NCBI lineage: Eukaryota > Viridiplantae > Streptophyta > Magnoliopsida > Fabales > Fabaceae > Sophora > Sophora flavescens. Next base: position 179,179,907 of record CM061062.1, on the reverse strand, counting down.
CATCAACACCATTAATTATGGCTTAACAACTTTCACTAATAAGCATCAAAGTCAACTTTGACCAATAAGCATCAAAGTTTAACAACATCACTAATCATGTTTTAACAACTTTGACCAATAAGCATCAAAGTCTAACATCATTAACGTGCGATAACTCATCGTTATCGTCTTAACCATTATCAACATATTTATCATTAATCATTATTATTAAGGTTTATAGAATTAATTGTATATTTGACTATCACTCTTGTTTTTATCATTGTTACTGTCTCATATATTTGTTCTAGGGAACCTCACAGGTTCTCCTAAAGCACTCGAGATGATCCCTAAATGTCATTTACTATTCAATTGGGCATTAACCTCACCCCTCTTTGCTATCTTCATGTCTTAAGAACATTAACAACTGAGTTTTAGTCTTAGGTTCAACACTAACATCCCTATGTCTTTAATTACCATATTTTAATCACAATACCAGCTCATCATAGCAACTCAGCATAACAACTCATCATCACAGTTCATCATATCAAAGCATTGAAGCACTAATGTATTTAATCATGACATACAATCATCGTCATCAATACTGCACATATGTAATAAAAATCATATAGCCAAGCATGTTTATTCACATGTCAACAATAAAAATTAAACAGTCAACATCAATTAAGACACATAGCATACAACAAAAGGGTCATGGGTTAACCCTCATCTTATGCTACCCCAAAACCTATATATTCTTACTAATTCCTTCTCCCATACCTGGTATGCAGATAACAACTCAAAATGGAAAAGAAGGATAGGTCCACTTGGATCTCGTCTCATGAACGCTTGTCTGTTTGAAGGATCGAAACAGGAAACACAATGAACACGTATTCACAGCGGTGTTTACCAATTGAAGAACGGCGGAGAACGGTGAAAGGAATGGCTCCTAAAGAGAGTTTTTAGAAAAAAAAATGATGGAAATTCGGAGAGAAAGGGAAGGAGGCAGTTTCTGAGTGTTAGAGTTGTGTAAACTAAGGTTTAAGGCGTGATTTAGAGGTTTAAAACGAAATAGGGTACAATTGGGCTGAAACAGAAGCCCCAAAACGTAATGTTGTAAAACTCGTTAAGTTGGGCTCAGACTCGTTAGGTCGGGCTCACATAACTTAGGATGGGCGGATTCTGCAGAAATTCAGAACGTGAATTTTTCTGCTCTGTTGAGCCGGGCAAACCTACTTGCACCGGGCGAAACCCATCAGACCTGAATTCACTATTAAGACCCTCCCAAAGGTTAAACTACCTCTAACATTCACATATGCATAAAGGTCAAACATATCAAACATATATGTGTGTGTGTGTGTGTGTGTGTGTGTGTGTGTGCGCCAAAAATAACACATAAACATAAGTATTGATTTTGGGGGTGTTACATTGTGAACGATTACAATGGGAGTTGAATAGTTGTCACAAAGGGTCGTATGAATAGCTGCAATAGCCATTTGGGTGGCTATCATACGAGGTTGAAAAATACTTGTGCCTAGCTACAACAGTCGTTTGAGTAGTTATTGCAAAAGGGGTGTGTCTGTGTACAACTACAACAGCCGTTTGAGTGGTTGTCACAGAAAGATGTGTGAATAGTTACAACAACTGTTTGAGAAATTACCACACGAGGTTGAGGTAGAATATCTGAAGTGACCAAGATGGCAGAACTCATGTCGGAACGACGCAGGTGCTTTCTCATTGTTGGAGAACTTCTCGAGTTTCTCACAGTTTCAGAGATTCGGGAAGGTAGTGCTTCCTTCACATTAGAGGACATTTGTTACACTTTCTTGGTAATACGGGAGCCATTAGCCCAACTACCGATTGACGTTGTTGTAGAATTGGCCAATAATGAGATGTAGGACCAGTTGTGCACATAGAGTAGGCTATGATCCTAGTTGATGAGATTTCAAGGTTGATTGCTGTGACGACGATCTTCGGTGATGGTTGGTATTGTTGGTGTGCATGTTAATATGTGATATTCCATGTTGTTTCCTATTTTATGATAATCGTAGAGTTTCTTACCTCTTGTATACACCTGTTCTATGTTTCTTTTTATGTCGATTCGGGTCGTGGCTTGATGGCAGAAGTGAGTTCTTAGTTGGTGAAGAGACAGAAGGTGACGAGGATGCTAATTTCTCTCGTGTTAAGGGGCCTCCTAAAACGTTGTGGAGTTCTTTAGTAGTTTTACCACGACCATTGGAGTATATGTTGTTGTATCTCTTATACCACATCTTCCATGATACTCTGATGTTGTATACATGTTTTTATACGTGTTTAAATGTTTAAATCTTTTCCACTGCGATTATATGTATTTGTAATGTTTTAGTTCCAAGTGACACTTGGAAGGGTGTTACAGTTCAATTCTTCCTCTATGCCATTCATCGGTTTCACTCCTCCTTTACGAGAACTTTTAGGCTTCTGCCACATGTTCCTTTACTACAAAAGCTCAACCAAAGGTTTTATGAACTTAAAATAGTTGTCACTACTATAAAACTTGAATTTTCAGATGGAATTTTCGGACGGAAATTTTTCCGTATGAAATTTTATGAACATTTCGGACGGATTTGAGACGAATGTAATTTTCAATGAGATTCCGTCTCTACTTTGTCCCAAACTTTCGCGCCAATAACGTGCCAAAATATTTTCCACAGATTTCGCACGGATCGGTTTCAATTTTTTTTATCTTGGGTCTTTTTAACCATCTGTCTGAAATCTGTCCGAAAATTTGAGACAGATTTCACACGTATTTGTTATTTTTTATATTTTTCTTGAAAAAAGATTAAATAATTTATCTTACAAATATGATTAAAATATTTGATCTTAATAAATTCTAAAGTAAACAAGATTTATGAAAAAATTAAAAAACATATTTAGACTAATAAAATGTAAAATGTAAAATTAAATTCAAAAATTAAATTTTAGAAATTAAATTATTGTAAAAATTTATAACAATAGACTAATATACAACAACAAAAAATAGGCAATATGATCACGGCGCCATAATTTTTTCACTGGGGGGCGGGGGAATTTTCAGCCAAATTTCTCACTTGCTTCCTTGTAAAAAATCTTCGGTTAAAGTAATACTTTAGTCCCTATACGTGACATGAATTCTCGATTTGATCCCTATACATAAAAAATTATTAAAATGGTTCCTATACGTACAAAAAATCTTCATTTGGTCCCTATACATTACTCGTTTGGTCCCTATACGAGCAAAACATTATTAAATTTGTCCCTAAAATTTTGTACGGCAGGGACCAAATGGGGACTTTTTGTATGTATAAGGACCATTTTAATAAATTTTTATGTATAGGGACCAAATCGAGAATTTGTGTCACGTGTAACACCCTAGTTTTTACACATATAATTAATTATTTTATTTGGATGTCTATGTTTATTTTGTTATATGTAACATCCCAGTTTTCATATAGATGTTTAATTATTTTATTGGAGTAATTAATTATCCGGATGTTTAAGTTTGTTTATTTTTATGTTGTTTAGTTTGAATAATTATATTTACTCACTTAAAATTATTTTATTGATTACGTTAGCAATGTGTTAGTGCAATGTATACACGCTTGCAGGGCAATAATATTATGCTATTGTTATTATTATTATCTTCTTAGAAAAATGTATTAAATAATTTGATTAAAAGTGATTTATTTTCAGATTTTATTCTATTTAATTTTAGATTTGAAAATAAATTAGTTTAGTGTTAACTGGAGATTAATTTTGGATAACTGATTTTCTTGGTTGACCAGTTCAATCATCAATCTTTACTCCAATTTGAATTTTAAAAGTATATATTTATTACTCTTTGTTTTTAGATCTAATGGTTAATATTATTTCTTTACCTAAATTTAATTTCAACCACACATTTTACCTACTACCCAAAATAAAAGAAAACAAAAGAAATGTCCCCCTCCTTCTCTGGTCACGCGCAAAACGCCCCCACATTCTTTCTTTCCTTTTATTTTTCTCCTTCTTCAACAACAGAGAAAACCCATCTTCTTCTCATCTCTCTCCCTAACTTCAACTCCTTCCTTCACTCTTGGACCAGGTCGCGACCACCAACCCTGCCGTCAACGTCCAGCAGCGCGCCATCGTGCCGCCCGACCACTGCTCGACGAGAAGGCAGCCACGCGACACCGGTCGTTCGCTGCTCGCAGTGCGTTGTCTTTGTACGACGTCGTCGTCGTGGTAAGGCTTCAGCCGCCGTTCACGATGGTTTACCCTCACTCTTGTTCAGTTCAACCTTCCTTTTTCTTCAAGTTCACCTCTTTTTGTCGTTGTTCTTATTTCTGGTCTTGGCTAGTGCAGAACACGGATTGTCGCCACCGCTGTCGCTGTTCACCACCTCCAGCCACCATGTCATCTCTTTTTCTTCCTTGGGTGAGTGAAAACACTCTATTTTGCTCAGATTCAAGAAAATCCCCAAATTGATTTTGAAACCCTAACCCTAGCTCTTTGATTTCATACTAAAATTTGAAATTAAAACTTCTTTTTATACAATTGGGGCTGTGAATTAGTGTTTCCCTCGACCAATTTCATTATTCTTTATTTAAAATGAGTTTTCCCCAAATTCATTTATGAACCTTAAAAACCCCAAATCTGATTTTACTTGAAATTAGTTTCTAATTATGAAATTAATTATGTCTTTATGCAATTGAGGCTGTTAATTAATGATTTCTAAGGTTAATTTCATGATTCTTTGATCAAAGCTCATTTTCCCCAATTTTGATGATGATCGTCTTATTTTTCCCAAATCTGATTTTTTTTATTGAAATTGATTCTATTTTGTGAAATTAAGAATTTAAATCAACTTAGAGCGAACGTTTGATGATGAGTAGAAAATTGTTTGAATTGTCTGGTTGTTAAAAATGCTCGGACTCCCTCTCTGGGATGTTAAAGTGGTTGTGTTTGCTTGGGGAAGCAGGTTTTACATTTTTCGGGAGCTGAAAGGAGTTGTCTGCACCTGTCGCAAGGTGTCAGAGGAAACTGGAACGTCACAGCTTCGCTCTGAGGGAAGCAGACTGTTGAAAAACCAAGGAAATGATCATCTCTTGTCTACAAGAGGTAAGGGGGGAGTGAACCACATCACACCATATTGGTGGATGTGAAGATGACTTTATTTATCTGGTTGTCAGAAAATCCTAAGTTAAGGATTTTCCACTTTGTTTAATTAGTCCCTTATGAGGACATGATTGTAGTGGTTAATTGTTGTTTGACCTATGTTTATTGGTGTGATTGCTTGGTTGAAAAATGATTTCTGACATTTTGAAAACCATCACTTTGATCATTAGATCAAAGTGAGGATTTAATACTTGGTTATTTCAAATAACTTGATTTTTGTGATTATTCGATATAACTTGATATATTGATGCATATGTGTAATTGTGAGATTATTTGGTGAAGCGTAACCTTCACTTTGGTTGTAATTGGCTTTTGGCCACATGTGAATGGAAATGGGAGTTTAACTTCAATCCTTGAAACTTAAGCGACTTTAATATCCTTAAGTGAGAAAAATGAATGTTATATCCCTAAACCAAGAACTAGGGGTCCTAGTTCTCATCAAGAAATTAACAGGCCTGAATGATTTCATCAATTTATTAATTCAAAACTTGATTAAATTGTGATTCACTTGCACCATTCTTAAATATGATTATATTATCTGGCTTTCCCTTTCCAGAACTTGTGTAGAAATCAATTAGAAGCTTTCGGTCAAGTTTTAAGACTTTTGAGTGAAATGTTATTCAAGACCTTAATTTGGTATTTTAATACTTTGAAATGAGTATTAGAACCTAGATAATTGATGATTTGAGTAAAGGAGGCTTATTTTGAAAGTTTAGGGGTTTCTGCTCACGTCCCTGCACGCGACTTCGGAGCAACTGATAGTGTGATTTCACATCATAATTCTTGTACATTTCTGCATGCATTTTCATATAGTTTAGGCATATTTAAATTGATTTTTATTAGTTTTTACCTTGGAACGGGTGAGGCGGTTTCTTGGTGTTGTTTTACAGGAATTTAAGGAAAAATGCTCAAGATTAGCCATGATGGAGCTTGGATAAGACAAAGCTTGAAAAGTGAAGAAATTGACCCAAGCAGAGCCCATCACGGCCTAGCCGCGATGACCATCGCGGCCGTGATTGAGCAATAATTGAGAAGAAAGAAAGTAAAAGTCAGAAGCTGTCACGGCCTAGCCGTGATTCACATCACGGCCGTGACATATACCCTCACCAGGCAGAACTGATCACGGCCTAGCCGTGATACCCATCACGGCCGTGACAGACCAGCTGAGACAGGAAGAGCCCATCACGGCCTGGCCGTGATTACCATCACGGCCTGGCCGTGATGCTCCAAAATTTGAAAGTGCGCCAAGGCAGAAAGCGTCACGGCCTGGCCGTGATACCCATCACGGCCGTGACGCGAATCCTAATCTATAAAGAGGCACGGGCAGAACAGAGGAAGACAGTTTTGAAACCCTCAAACACTCTCTCTGAACCAGGGGCAGCTGCACAAGGATTCCATGGAGTTTCTTCTCCTCTTCATCTCTATTTCTTTGATCTTGTCATTGATCATGAGTAGCTAAACCCCCCCATTGTTGGGATTAGATGTAACTATTTCTGAATTCTCCATATATTTGACTTGATCTTGTAATACAGTTTTTTCTTCCTTATGAGTGATTGATTTCCATGCTTAATGCTTGTTGTGGCGTGATCCCCCATGACTTGATTATTGTTTTGGTATGCAATTGGAAAATTCGTATTAGAACTAGAACTGAAATCAACCACCTAGTAAACCGTTTATCTAGGAATGGATTTAGGTTTATTAGCAATCGTGTAATCCCTAATCATCATGCAAATTCATTAATCTAGGCCACCAAAGGAATTAGGGTCTATTAGTGGATTTAGGCTCTTGTCATCTGAGGAATCAGGGCCTGAGTAATCTAGTGGATTGATTGTCATATTTGAAGTAGAAACTGTTTATTAATCATTTCATTGCATGGGGATGAAGTTTAGTGAACCTAATCCCAACATCTTTATCATATTTGAAAACCATCTTTTTCTGCACTCCAAGTATTTGATAAAAAACCAAAAAGAGTTTGTTCCTTTTCTTTTATTTGTTTTGGGTTTGATAATTAGTATAGAACTCCCTTCAATCCAAATATCCGCTTAGATATTAATTGATTCAGTACGTGCTAGTACTCGTCACAGTCCTCGTGGGAACGATAAACGGTCTCACCACCGTATTACTTGTGCGACTAGGTATACTTGCCTAGATTCGTTCAACAAGTTTTTGGCGCCGTTACCGGGGACTGTGTTTCAATATTAGCATACCCATTTCGATTACTAATTTAGGCACAATTTTTCTTTTCTTGTTTTACTTGCTGTTTGTGTACTGTCATTTACTGCTAACACTCTTGGTTGCTAGACTGTTTGTGCATATGCGAGGTACTATCCCGGCTGACCAACTCCTCTACAATCCTGAAATAGAAAGAACAGCTAGGGAGAATCGGAGACAAGCAAGACAGCAGAAACTGTTAGAACAACAAGAAGAAGAACAAGAGACTTCCACCTCTCAAGTTCATCAAGAAAAACTCAGGATGGCAGGCAATGGTGAAGGTGCTCCACCACGGAGGACACTTGGAGATTATGCCAATACAAATGTCAATCGGCATGTCACTAGCATAGTGAGGCCTCCAGTGAACTGTACAAATTTTGAAATCAAGCCAGCTCTCATCAATATGGTTTCACAAAATCAATTTGCCGGGTTGGAGAAGGAAGATCCTAATAATCATGTCTCCTACTTACTGGAGTTATGTGATACGAGTAAGCACAATGGTGTTTCCGATGATGCACTTCGCTTAACGTTGTTTCCTTTCTCCCTAAGAGATAGGGCCAAGGCTTGGCTCCAATCTCAACCAAGGGGGAGCATCACTACATGGGATGACTTAGAGGCAAAATTTCTTGCAAGGTTCTTTCCTGCCTCAAGATTTGTGAAGACAAGGGGTGATATCATAAGCTTTGCTCAACAAGAGGGTGAGACTCTTCATGACACATGGGAAAGGTTCAAAGACTTGCTCCGGAGATGTCCAAATCATAGGTTTGATGATCATACCCAAATGCAAACATTTTTCAATGGATTGAGGCCGTCAACCAGGTATATGTTGGATGCCTCAGCTGGAGGTTCCATGAACACAAAGACAGCGGAGGAAGCACTAATTTTGATAGAGGCTATGGCATCTAATGACTATTTGATACATCATGATCGGGGTCCCACATCAAGAAGGGGAGTGTTGGAGTTAGACTCACAAACCGCACTTTTGGCTCAGAATAAGATTATGACACAACAACTTGAGTCCATCACAAAGCAACTAGCTCAACTCCCACAACAACTCCAAACTGTTCAAGGGACAACCATGCCACCTCAACAAGTAATGAGATGTGATGTTTTTGGAGGAGATCATGATAATGGAAGATGTGAGGCACCACCTAGTTCCCATGAGGAAGCTAATTATATGGGGAACTATGGGCGGCAAGGCAACAACCAATACTCCAACAATTACAACCAAGGGTGGAGGAATCAAACAAGTTTTGGTTGGAAACAAGATGCCGGACAAGCAAGTAAGCCTCAACCCACACCACCACCTCAAGAACGGACTTCTATCTTGGAGAACACCATCAATCAGTTCATGCAAATGTCCATGTCAAACCATAAAAACACCGATGCTTCTATAAAGAACTTGGAGGTTCAAGTTGGACAGATTTCAAAGCAACTAGCGGAGCAATCTAGCAGCAGTTTTTCAGGTGAAACTCAAACTAATCCTAAAGAGCATTGTAAGGCTATTGTTTTGAGGAGTGGTAAAAGTCTTGAGGAAGAGGGTGGTGAGCCTTTGGTGAAAAATCAGAGAGTTGATGAAAAAACAGAGTTGAGTGCTGAGAAAAAAGAGGAAAAAGGCAAAAAGGTTGTAGTAGAGGAGGAAGAAAAAGACAGTGAAAAAGACAAGAGGGAGAAGCTAGTGGATGAGAATTCAATTTTGAGGAGGAATAAAAGTCAGATTTTGAAATATGGAGACAAGCCTCAAGAGATCCCCTCTTATGTGAAGTTGCCGTATCCTCATTTGAGCAAGAAAAAGGAGAAGGAAGAACAGTTTACCAAATTTCTTAACATCTTCAAGAGGTTACAGATTAACATACCCTTTGCTGAAGCACTAGAGCAGATGCCCACTTATGTAAAGTTCATGAAGGAGTTGCTCACGAAGAAAAGAAAGTTCAAAGAAGGTGAGACTGTTACCTTGACAGAAGAGTGTAGTGCGATACTTCAAAGGAAGCTACCTCCAAAGCTTAAAGATACTGGTAGTTTTACAATCCCTTGCACTATTGGGAGTGTTGTTATTGGGAAGGCCTTGTGTGACTTGGGAGCGAGTATCAATTTTATGCCGCTTTCAATTTTGAACAAGCTTGGAGGTGGTGAGGTGAAACCAACAAGGATGGCATTGCAACTAGTCGATAGATCAATCAAGCGTCCTTATGGTATTTTGGAAGATGTCTTGGTTAAAGTGGATAAGTTTATCTTCCCATTGGATTTTGTGATATTAGCATGGAGGAGGATGCAGAAGTTCCACTTATATTGGGGAGACCTTTTCTAGCAACTGGTCGTGCTTTGATAGATGTACAAAAAAGCCAACTTCGACTCAGAGTGCAAGATGAAGAGGTTACTTTCAATGTATTTGAAGCTATGCATCGCTCGAGTGATGAAGAGAATTGTTTCCGCATGGACCTTGTGGAAGTAGTGGCTAAAGAAGCCCTTGCACATCAGCTCCACTCCTCTACTCTTGAGAAGGTAATTGTGAGCTCTATTGAAAATCTTGATGAGGAAGAGGAGAAGGAAATAGAAGACTGTTTGTGTGATATGGAAGCTCAACCCAAACAACTTGATGTCAACACTAAGAAAGAAGAGCTCAAAAAGGATGAAGTCCAAGAGAAGCTCGAGTTAGAGCTTAAGCCTCTACCTCCCCACTTGAAGTATGTATTTCTTGGTGAGAATGATGAAGACCCTATCATAGTGAGCAATGTATTGTCCAAATTGGAAGAGGAGAAACTTGTAAGGGTGCTTCGAGAGCATAAAACAGTTATTGGGTGGTCCATATCAGATTTGAAAGGTATTAGCCCCACGTTTTGTATGCACAAGATCATGATGGAGGCTGAATTTAAATCGGTGGTCCAACCGCAAAGGAGGCTCAATTCTACAATGAAAGAAGTGGTAAGGAAGGAGGTGCTGAAACTCCTTGAAGCTGGAATGATCTATCCGATTTCCGATAGTGCTTGGGTGAGTCCGGTACAAGTGGTTCCAAAGAAAGGTGGCATGACCATCGTGCACAACGAGAAGAATGAGTTGATCCCAACTAGAACAGTCACCGGTTGGCGAATGTGTATAGATTACCGGAAGCTAAATCAAGCTACTAGGAAGGATCACTTCCCACTTCCATTCATGGACCAAATGTTGGAGAGGTTGGCCGGGAAAGCTTATTATTGTTTCTTGGATGGTTATTCGGATTGTAACCAAATTGCAGTTAACCCGAAAGACCAAGAGAAAACTGCCGTCACATGCCCTTTTGGAGTTTTTGCCTATCGGAAGATGCCTTTCGGTCTTTGTAATGCGCCTGCGACATTTCAAAGGTGCATGCTTTCCATTTTCTCTGATATGGTAGAAAAATACATTGAAGTTTTCATGGATGATTTATCTGTTTTCGGTTCCTCTTATGATAATTGTTTGTCTAACCTTGCTGCTGTGTTAAAGAGGTGCATGGACACCAATTTAGTTTTAAATTGGGAGAAGTGTCATTTTATGGTGCAGGAGGGCATTGTGCTTGGGCACAAAATTTCAGCTAAGGGGATCGAAGTGGATAAATCCAAGATTGATGTGATTGAGAAACTACCTCCACCAGTGAATGTCAAGGGTGTGAGGAGTTTTCTTGGGCATGCAGGCTTTTACCGGCGGTTCATCAAGGACTTCTCAAAGATAGCCAAACCGTTGTGTGGCATTTTGAACAAGGACACACCATTTGTGTTTGATATTGCTTGCCTTACTTCTTTTCATATTTTGAAAGAAAAATTGATCACCGCTCCCATTCTTGTTGCACCCAACTGGGAGTCACCATTTGAATTAATGTGTGATGCCAGTGACTATGTAGTTGGGGCAGTTTTGGGATAGTGGAGAGAAAAAATTTTCCATGTCATTCACTATGCTAGCAAGGTTCTCAATGAGAACCAAGTAAATTATGCAACAACTGAAAAAGAGTTGCTGGCCATAGTGTTTGCGTTGAAAAAATTTTGTTCATACTTGATTGGTTCACAAGTCACTGTTTTTACTGATCATGATGCAATTAAATATTTGTTGACTAAGTTAGATTCAAAACCAAGACTCATAAGGTGGATTCTATTGTTGCAGGAATTTGACTTAGTCATTAAGGACAAAAGGGGCAGCGAAAATTTGGTGGCTGACCACTTATCTCGGCTAGTGAATGAAGAAGTTGCTGCCAAAGAAAAGGACATTCGGGATGATTTCCCGGATGAGGCCTTATTTCTGGTGCATGAAAGACCATGGTTTACCGACATGGCAAATTTCAAGGCAGCCAATATTGTTCCAGAGCACCTCACCTGGCAACAAAAGAAGAAATTCTTTCGGGATGCCAACCATTTCATGTGGGATGACCCATTTCTGTTCAAGGTTGGACCGGATGGCTTATGGAGGAGGTGTGTTAGTCAAGAGGAAGCAAGGAAAATTTTGTGGCATTGCCATAACTCTCCATATGGTGGACATTACAATGGGGATAGGACAGCTGCAAAGGTCCTCCAATCTGGGCTCTTTTGGCCCTCAATCTTCAAGGACTCTTACAATCATGTGAAGAGTTGTGACAAGTGCCAAAGGACCGGGAAAATTTCAAAAAGGGATGAGATGCCACTGCAGAACATATTGGAGGTTGAGGTATTTGATTGCTGGGGCATAGACTTTATGGGTCCACTTCCACCTTCATTCTTCAATCAATATATCTTGGTGGCGGTGGACTATGTTTCCAAATGGGTGGAGGCCATTGCAACACCGAAGAATGATGCCCAAACAGTGATTAAATTCATCAAGAAGAACATCTTTGCCCGGTTCGGTGTCCCAAGGGTCCTTATAAGTGACGGGGGATCTCACTTTTGCAACTCACAACTGAGAAATGTGTTGACCAAGTATGATGTGAGGCATAAGGTGGCATCTCCCTATCATCCGCAAACAAATGGGCAAGCAGAGGTCTCTAACCGAGAGATTAAGCGAATTCTGGAAAAGACTGTGGCCACCTCAAGAAGAGATTGGGCAAAGAAGCTTGACGATGCCTTGTGGGCTTACCGGACTGCATTGAAAACTTCTGTGGGGTTATCTCCGTTTCAGATGGTCTATGGGAAGGCATGTCATCTACCCGTAGAGTTGGAGCATCGAGCCTTTTGGGCATTAAAGTTCTTGAATTTTGATGCCACTCTGGCGGGTGAGAAAAGAGTCAATCAACTGCACGAATTAGAGGAGATGTGCCTTAATGCATATGAGAATGCAGCTATTTATAAGCAGCGAGTCAAGACCTACCATGACAAGAAGATCGTGATGAAAACATTTCAGCCGGGACAACAAGTTTTATTATTCAATTCCCGACTGAGATTGTTTCCGGGCAAGTTGAAGTCTAAGTTGTCGGGACCGTTCATTATCAAAGAAGTCTCATCTCATGGAGCTGTAGAAGTGGAGGATCCTACTTCAAAAAGGACCTTCAAAGTCAATGGCCAAAGGCTCAAGGCCTACTTGGGTGGTGACATCGAGAGATTGATCTCAGCCGTGCGCCTTCATGATCCTTGAGATCACCTACCCGTCAAGCTAGTGACGTTAAAGAAGCGCTTATTGGGAGGCAACCCAAGTTTTCTTTTCATTTTCCATTTGTTTTTTATTTTTGACTCTTGAATAATTTGAGAAGATCAAGAGGAAAAATATCATAAGATTAATTGCTTTGTTAAGTGTTTTCAGGGTAAGAAAGGAGGAGATGCAAAAAGGGCAAGAACAAGCACAATCAGCAGCCATCACGCCCAGGCCGTGACACTGGTCACGGCCGTGATGAGCTAATCATGAAGACCAGAAAGGATCAAGGCACAGCCGTGATCCCCATCATGGGCATGATGAGAGAACCCTGAAGATCAGAGAGCATCATGGCCTAGCCGTGATGGAGGTCACGACCGTGACAGGCCAACCCCTATGGACCAGAATTGATCACGGCCTGTCCGTGATAAGCATCACGGCCGTGACCAAATTTTCATGCAATTCCTTCTGACTAGGCATGTTAGCCAACACCCACTACCGCCTCGGTAAGTCGTTCCATTTTTATCCTCTCTCCAACTTGATTGTTTACATTGGGGACAATGTAAATTCTTAAGCTTAGGGTAGGGGTATTTTGCATGTTGCATTCATATAGGCGTAGTTTGCATGATCACATGATCAGATTACCCCCCCCCCCCCCCTTATTTAGATGTTGCATCTAATTGTGAGAACTTAGTGCCAAATAAATTGAGATAGTGAATTTTTGAACCCAATTTTTTTTATTCTTGTGATGAGGCTACAAATGAAAATTGCTTGAGATAATCTTTGATAGTTGATAATTAGCATGTGGTTCTGTAGATTTGTGTTTCTCACTGATTTCTAAACTACTAAAATGTGAGATTTTGAGCCAAAAATGGGTATTCACTAAATTCACCCCATTCTTTGTGATAGAGTGTTATTTCTCTTGGATTGTATTTCTCTAGAACTTGACTTGAAACCGTTTTGAAGCTTAAAAATTTTTTGAAAACATTTTTGAAAATGATTGAGGTACTAGGTATTTTTCCGGCCTTCTGAGCTTTGAATGACTAAATGCTACCCACTTAGTTGCCCAACTTTGAGCCTGAAAGAATAAAATACTTTTCTTGGTACCCTGAAATATTCTGATGAACGATGTTTGGTAGGTGACCTTCTAAAGTATTGCACAAAAGGGTAATAAGGGTAGTTTAAAAGTATGGGATGAGAAAATCAAGAAAATGTTTCTCTTGAGCTGAAAAATCTCCCCTTCTCCAAATAAAAGAAAAAAATAAAAGAAAAAAAAATATAAATAGAGAAGGGGATGACAAAAAGAAATGAGAAATAAAACAAAAAGAAAGGAAGAAAGGTGGAAAAATGAATCAAAACCCAAAAAGGGTATTTTAGAAGGTCATGCTTTGCAATGCTTGATAGTTTGTATAGCCTTTTGAAATTTCCTTTTCTTGATTTCTCCACCTAACGATTAATCCCATGGCCCCGTTACAACCAAAGCAAAAGACCTCTTGATTCTTAATTGTTTTCATTAATAAAGTAGAGATTTGGTTGATAGTCAAGCCTATGATAGAATTCATTCCTTGAGGAAAATGGAGTGAATTGTCATATATCCCTAAACACTTGAGTGAGGTGAGACAGAGTGCCAAGTAAATGAACAAGCTTGGGGTGATTTTCAGGTGAGAAAGAGTGCCCAAATCAGTGAGAATATGAGTCTAAGAAACCTGAGCCTCTAATTGGACTTGAAACTGATTGTCTCTTGCTGCATAATTTGAAATGCCTGTTACTTGGATTATTTACTCGGGTTCTTGGTTCACTATCCATGTTCTGATTATTTATATCTTCTGGCCTTAGTGATTGCTTGAGGACAAGTAAATGAATAAGATTGGGGTGATTTGATAGTGTGATTTCACATCATAATTCTTGTACATTTCTGCATGCATTTTCATATAGTTTAGGCATATTTAAATTGAATTTTATTAGTTTTTACCTTGGAACGGGTGAGGCGGTTTCTTGGTGTTGTTTTGCAGGAATTTAAGGAAAAATGCTCAAGATTAGCCATGATGGAGCTTGGATAAGACAGAGCTTGAAAAGTGAAGAAAATGACCCAAGCAGAGCCCATCACGGCCTAGCCGTGATGACTATCACGACCGTGATAGAGCAATAATTGAGAAGAAAGAAGGCAAAAGTCAGAAGCTGTCACGGCCTAGCCGTGATTCACATCACGGCCGTGACATATACCCTCACCAGGCAGAACTGATCACGGCCTAGCCGTGATACCCATCACGGCCGTGACAGACCAGCTGAGACAGGAAGAGCCCATCACGGCCTGGCCGTGATTACCATCACGGCCATGATGCTCCAAAATTTGAAAGCGCGCCAAGGCAAAAAGCGTCACGGCCTGTATCACGGCCGTGACGCAAATCCTAATCTATAAAGAGGCATGGGCAGAACAGAGGAAGACAGTTTTGAAACCATCAAACACTCTCTCTGAACCAGGGGCAGCTGCACAAGGATTCCATGGAGTTTCTTCTCCTCTTCATCTCTATTTCTTTGATCTTGTCATTGATCATGAGTAGCTAAACCCCCCCATTGTTGGGATTAGATGTAACTATTTCTGAATTCTCCATATATTTGACTTGATCTTGTAATACAATTTTTGCTTCCTTATGAGTGATTGATTTCCATGCTTAATGCTTGTTGTGGCGTGATCCCCCATGACTTGATTATTGTTTTGGTATGCAATTGGAAAATTCGTATTAGAACTAGAACTGAAAACAACCACCTAGTAAACCGTGTATCCAGGAATGTATTTAGGTTTATTAGAAATCGTGTAATCCCTAATCATCATGTAAATTCATTAATCTAGGCAACCTAAGTAATTAGGGTCTATTAGTGGATTTAGGCTCTTGTCATCTGAGGAATCAGGGCCTGAGTAATCTAGTGGATTGATTGTCATATTTGAAGTAGAAACTGTTTATTAGTCATTTCATTGCATGGGGATGAAGTTTAGTGAACCTAATCCCAACATCTTTATCATATTTGAAAACCGTCTTTTTCTGCACTCCAAGTATTTGATAAAAAACCAAAAAGAGTTTGTTCCTTTTCTTTTATTTGTTTTGGGTTTGATAATTAGTATAGAACTCCCTTCAATCCAAATATCCGCTTAGATAGTAATTGATTCGGTACGTGCTAGTACTCGTCACAGTCCTCGTGGGAACGATAAACGGTCTCACCACCGTATTACTTGTGCGACTAGGTATACTTGCCTAGATTCGTTCAACAGCAACTCGCGCCCGGTTCCATCATTTTCTCTAGCGCCGCCCTCTGCTGCCGTGGTAAGGACCTTCTGATCATTGTCCATGGTGGTCTTCCACCATACCTTAGGGTATAAACCTTCTTTTCCTCCTTACATGAAGTTCACTCTTGCTTTTGTTCATGGGTATCTTAGAACAACGTCACAGTCGTGCCGCCGCCTGCCGCCTCGCCAGTTGGCCTTCCAGCCACCATGTTCTTTCCTCTTCACTTTGGGTAAGAGTTTTACCCTCTAATCTCTTCTAGATTGAAAATCCCCAAATCGGATTTTAAAACCCTAACCCTAACAGTAATTTAGGATGTGAATGTATTGTATCAGTTTATAACAAAGTAGTAAAGAGATAGAAATGCCTATGAAATTGGACACTTGCATCAGAATTAGTGTTACATGTATTAAGAGATAATGCTTAGATACCAAATTTTTTCTTTAATTATATGAGTTTCTCATCTTCCAATCTCCTTAAATTTGTTCTGACAAATCTGCAGATAAACTTTACTTCATTGATTATGAATATGCATCATACAATTACAGAGGCTTTGATATAGCAAACCACTTTGCAGAATATGCTGCCTTTGAATGTGACTACAACTTGTAAGTTCTTTATGCTTGTGCCTCTTCCTTTGCTTAGTCATGATTTATTTGTTAGTTCTTGAACAATTTTTTATTGAAGGTACCCAAATAAGAATGAACAATATCATTTCTTCAGGCATTACATACAACCTGACAGACCACATGAGGTACTAATCACAGCGAAGGGGATTAAATATTTAAAATTGCATTTTTATCCATTGTCTCGTGATTATCAATAATCCCTTAAATGAGATGCAGATAGTCAATCAATTATGGCCATTGACATCTTTGTAGTATAGCATGTTAGTGTCATATTTGGTTTGTACTGTTTAGGATTCTAAAACCATTTAATTGGTTCTAAGCATTTTTTTTGGATTAAAGAAGAAATTCATTAAGACAGAGATAATAGGTGCTTAGCAATTGTAAGGATATTCTTTTTAAATTTCTGATTCCCTGTCTTGTTGGATCTTGATGGATTTTTTTTTCCAATGAACTTCTATATTGCCTGATTATTAGGTCACTCCTAGGAAGCCCTTTTGTGCTTCAATTATTTTAGGTTGGCATTATGGTTTAATGTCGGGTTGATGTATGCTGTTGCTGGTTTGCCTCATGTTTGTTGTACCCTTTGGTGCATGATCTATATTAGGTTGGATTTATGGTTTAATGTTGGATTGATGCATGTTGTTGTTGGTTTGCCAGAACTGGTGTTTGTTACATAAAACCCAAATATCTTCCTGACATCCCCACATTTGTTCTATTCCTAGTAGTTTCTTCAAATTTGACTTCAACTTGATATAGCCTTAGCGAGCATGTTTCAAAGTAGAGAGTATCTTAATGTGATGGTGTCCATTATGTGAGTACAAGCCAAATGGTTTGAATATCCATATTTTCTATCTTGTTATTTAAATTAGTTATAATGTCTATTATCTTGTTACAGTGTGATGAATGCTTTCTCGGAAGGACTCACTATCTTTTATTTGATTATAGTAACATCCTTCTCGTTTATGATGGTGGCCACGAATTAATCAATGACGACGATGATTAGATGACAACGACGATGATATGATGCTGAGGAGGAGATGATGGATGATGTTCTAGACAAAGATGAAGAGTTTGAAATAGACAGCTATAAACACGAGAAGGGGGGTTGAATTGTGTTTATCAGAATTTAAGCAGAGTTGAAATCTTTTCGCAAACAAAAAGGCTAGATTTGGACGAGTGGAAGAATACAGGATGGACGGGTGACTTTTGCAAGCACACCACTTGATATACGTAAGAAAAATAAGGCAATTAAAGAGTTTAAGGGAAGAGAGATTGACACAGTTATTTATCCTGGTTCACTCTTCAAAGCAAAGAGCTACGTCCAGTCCTTGGCAGCACCAAGATTTATCCACTATAACTGATAAGGTTACAGACTCAAGTATTATTTTCACACCTAGCATCTTCAGGCTCAAGACAAGTATTGTTTTCACACTTACCCTCTTCAGGCTCAAGACAAGTATTATTTTCACACCTAGCCTCTTCAGGCTCACTCCGGTTTGTTTGAGAGATTTGGTTTGTAATCTATACAACTTCTCACAGGCAGATCTTTCACTAACACTCAGAGAGTGGTTTAAATGTAAGGCTTAGGAAATTCTGCGTAATAACTTCAAAATGATTGAAGAATACAGAATAAAAGAATGAAGAAATTAATGCGTAGAGTAATGGCGTTTTAATGCAATGTGTATTCAGTCTTTCTTCATCTTCAACGACTTCTGTATTTATGGTCTTCAAGCATTTAGGATCCGTTAAAGACATTCCCTCAGATGTTACCTTCAAGCAGAACTTCATTAATTGCAATAGAGTCGTTCTGGGCAGTCATTAATGCAATAGAGTCGTTCTGGGCAGCCATTAATGCAATAGGAACGTTGGTTGTACTCTAACATGAAGGATCATGGCTTTATGCATCATGATACAGCCATATCAGAGTTGTGCAGAGAGCTTTTTGTACTTTATTGAGTACACTTCCCTTTTCGTGTATGGACCAGAGGTACTAGGGAATAAAGCACGTTGGATGCATTCTTTAACTGGTATTTGGTTCTGATTATCCAAGGTTACTTGAGAGAGTAACTTCTGACTTTTCTTGATAATCGTGAAACTGAGTAGGAGAGAAGGCTTCAAGTCTTTTTCTGGTTCTTGAAATACGATTATGATAATCCTTATAGAATTCGCGTTCATAAGATAAGTGCTTCTATCTTGAAAATAACCACGTCTATCTTGCCATTTGAGTTTTCATTCGGGCTACTAGATGAGCTCCATATTAAGGACTCATCAAGTCCAAAGACTAGTGTGGACGAGCGCTTCTATCACCTTTAGTGGACGAGCACTTCTGTTACTCTAGTGGACGAGAGCCTTTGTTACTATAGTGGACGAGAGCCTCTATTACTCTAGTGGACGAGAGCCTCTGTTACTCTATGGACGAGCCTCTATTACTCTAGTGGACGAGAGCCTCTATTACTCTATGGACGAGAGCCTCTGTTACTCTAGTGGACGAGAGCCTCTGTTACGTCATTGGACCATTCTAAATGGACGAGCTCCAAATGCCACGTCATTGGACGGACCATTCTGATACCTCGATGGACGAGCTACATTTGCCACGTCATTGGACGGACAATTCTGATACCTCAATGGATGAGCTTCAAATGCCACATCATTGGACGAGCCATTCTGATACCTTATTGGACTGGCTATTCTGATACTTCAATGGACGCGCTATTCTGATACTTTATTGGAAGTGCTGTTCTGATACTTTAATGGACGTGCTGTTCTGATACTTTAATGGACGTGCTGTAAATGCCACGTTAGTAGACGCTGGCTTTCATCACTTTGGTGGACGTAAGTTTCTATCTCTTGCGTTTTGGACGTGCGCTTCAATCACTACAGTGTTGGACGTTTGATTCTCTTATTTAATCTGCACACTGGATAGATAGGTTAGCAACCAATATGAAGGTTAATTAAATCATTAACCAATGTTTAGTTTTCATCAAAACTTAGGGAAATGCACATCAGACAATTTAGAGACTTAACAATCTCCCCCTTTTTGATGATGACAAACATTGAGATGATTTAATGAACCTCAGAAAATATCAACAAAGAAAATAGCATATATCAGACCGGTTGAAAATTTTCTTAAGCGAACAGGTCCATATCATATTCATTCTCCCATTCTCCTATAACATATTTCTATCACAAATCTCAATTTCTCTTATTCTCCCCCTTTTGTCAACATCAAAAAGGGTTATCAAGTTTTATTTATGAGATATGTTAAGGGCAAGATAACATGTTAAGAAAATCATAGTAATGCAGCAAGCATATTAGACATACTCCACTTAAACTATTGTATCATTACTCCCCCTGAACTAATGCTTAGTTAAAAGAACATGTATATAGGAGTAATGACAGATTTAGCATAGACAGGTCATTCATACATGTCATTCAGCAATGCAATGCATGTTTAGATTATCTCTAATGAATAAAAACCTTTCTACTGCGAGGGGTTTAGTGAAAATATCAGCCCATTGTTTTTCAGTTTTAACAAACTTAATATCAAAGATGCCTTTCTGAACATAATCCCTAATGAAATGATGTATGATTTCAATATGCTTAGCCTTAGAATGCTGAATTGGATTTTTAGTTAAGCATATAGAACTGGAATTATCACACCATACAGATATGTTATGTTCACAGATAGAGTAATCCTCAAGTTGATGTTTTACCCATAAGAGTTGAGAGCAGCAACTAGCAGTAGAGATGTATTTTGCTTCAGTAGTAGACAAGACAATGGTTGTCTGCCTCTTGCTTGACCATGAGACTAAACTTGCTCCAATGAAGTGACATCCTCCACTGGTGCTTTTTCTTTCTATTCTGTCTCCAGCAAAGTCAGCATCACAATATCCCACTAATCTGTATTCTTTTGATCTTAAATACAGCAAACCAAGATTAGTAGTTCCAAGCAAATATCTAAATATTCTTTTTACAGCCTTAAGATGAGATTCTCTAGGATCAGATTGGAATCTAGCACACATACAGACACTAAATTGAATGTCAGGTCTGCTTGAAGTTAAGTACAGTAGAGAGCCAATCATACCTCTGTAGACAGTTTGATCTACCTTTTTACCTTCATCATCTTTGCTTAGTTTTGCATTGGGTTTCATAGGGGTTTTCATGAGCTTTGCATTTTCCATTTTGTATTTCTTGAGTATCTCCTTGGTATATTTTTGTTGATGAATGTAAATTCCATCACTTGTCTGCTTGATTTGTAATCTAAGGAAGAACTTCAATTCTCCCATCTTTGCATTAGATTTGAAAATTCCTTGCATTAGATTTGAAAATTCACTTCAATTCACTTGTCTTCAATCCTTGCATTAGATTTGAAAATTCCTTGCAAAACTTTTCATTAGTTTCTCCAAAAATAATATCATCAACATATATTTGAACTATAATAAAGTTCTCTTTAGAGCATTTTTTGAACAGAGTAGTGTCTACTTGTCCTCTAGTAAAACCATTATGCATGAGAAAAGAACTGAGTCTATCATACCATGCTCTAGGTGCTTGTTTCAAACCATATAATGCCTTTTTAAGTTTGAAAACATGATCTGGTTTATCAGTATCCTCACAACCAGGGGGTTGTTTAACATACACTTCTTCTTCAATTATACCATTTAGAAAAGCACTTTTTACATCCATTTGAAACAGGGTAATTTGGTATTGTGCAGCATATGACATTAAAATGCGTATGGCTTCTATTCTAGCTACAGGTGCAAAGGTTTCAGTATAATCAATACCTTCTTGTTGGTTATAGCCTTGAGCGACTAACCTTGCCTTATTTCTGACAACTTTACCATCTTCATCCAATTTGTTTCTGAAGACCCATCTTGTTCCAATAACCGACTTGTTTTTAGGCTTAGAGACAAGAGTCCAGACATCATTTCTTGTGAACTGGTTAAGTTCTTCTTGCATAGCAAGAATCCAGCTTTCATCCTCAAGGGCTTCTTCAATGCGTTTAGGCTCCAAATCTGAAATAAAGGCCACATTGCTTGATTCTCTTAATGTGGATCTGGTTCTTACTCCTTCAGAAGGATTTCCAATAATAAGATCCTTAGGATGATGAGTGTTGAACTTCCAATCCCTTTTGAGATCATCATGAAGATTTTGACTTGTCTGCAGACTCGTCTGTTCCACTTGCCTTTCAGCCTCAGGCACAGGTTCTGTTTTGGTTAGATCGGGTTGTTGACTTTCTGGATAGTTTATATCAAGACCTGCAAGATCATCTTCTAGATCTGATAGTTATTTATCAGTCTTTAATCCATCATTGAATTTAACATGAACAGATTCTTCAATAATACAAGTTCTTGAATTGTATACTCTAAAAGCCTTAGACTTTTCAGAATATCCTACGAAAATACCTTTATCTACCTTAGAATCAAACTTTCCAAGATTACCTTTGGTATTCAGAATAAAACATTCACATCCAAAAGCATGAAAATAAGATATGTTGGGGCTTTTTCCTTTCCACAATTCATAAGGAGTCCTTTTAAGAAAAGGCCTAATAAGTATTCTGTTTTGTACATAACAAGAAGTGTTTACAGCTTCTGCCCAGAAGTACTTAGGGAGATTATTTTCATTGAGCATAGATCTAGCCATCTCTTGTAGAGATTTGTTCTTTCTCTCAACCACTCCATTTTGCTGTGGAGTTCTAGGTGCAGATAAATTGTGAGAGATTCCATTCTCCTCACAGAACTGTCTAAACTGCTCATTTTCAAATTCTCCCCTATGATCACTTCTAAGGGTAGAAATACAGAAACCCTGCTCATTTTGTACTCTTTTGCAGAATACTGAGAAAGCCTTAAAAAACTCATCCTTGTGTGTTAGGAAGAGTACCCATGTGTATCTAGAATAGTCATTAACTATGACAAATCCATATTTTCTTCCAGCCAGGCTGGCAACACTAACTGGTCCAAACAGATCCATGTGTAACAACTGAAGAGGTCTAGAGCTTGATACTTGGTTTTTACATTTGAAACTTGATTTTATCTGTTTACCTCTCTGACATGCATAACACAAGACATCTTTCTTAAAGCTAATATCAGGCAATCCTCTCACGAGATTATTCCTTTTTAATTCAGAAATTAGTTTCATACTAGCATGACCTAGTTTCTTATGCCATAACCATCTCTCATCCTCTTTGGACATCAGACAGGTTACACTTTGATCTGAGAGATCAGACAGTTCAATCTTATAAAGATTTTGTTGCCTTTTAGATGAAAAGAAGGTTTTGCCATTACAGTCTTTAACTATGCATACATCCTTGGTAAAGGAAACATCAAAACCACTATCACATAATTGACTTATGCTAAGCAAATTGTGTCTTAATCCTTTAACATAAGAACATTAGATATAAAGGGAAGAGGGGGTTTACCACCAATAGTACCAATTCCTATAACTTTCCCTTTCTGATTTCCTCCGAAGGCAACGTGTCCTCCTTTCTTAAGTTGGAGGTCTAGGAACATAGACCTTTCTCTTGTCATAGGACGCGAGCAGCCACTATCCAGGTACCAGCAGTTGTGTTTTCTTTGTCCTGTTGAGGACATCTGCAACAAAAATTATTTGATCTTTAGGTACCCATATTTTTCTGGGTCCTTTTCTGTTAGTTCTAGGAGTCTGTAAAGACTTCCTTCTCTTCTTATGGATACACTTAGACATAATATGCCCAGTTTTTCCACAGAAGTTACAAATAGGTGTTGATTTGGTTACAGTTGACTTAACAGATACTGTAGGAACTTTAGTTGATACTTTATGATGTGTCTGATGGACATATCCAATACCTTCTTTGTTAAGAGAGTGCTTCTGACTGCCAAGTAGCTTAGTCAGATTGTCTCTATCATTAACAAATTTGGCAAGATCAGAAGTGAGCTCTTCCACTTTCTGTTGAAGTTTTTCAACTTCTTAAGATGGTGATGTTTCACTTGAGATCTTAGCTTCATTAGACTTTTCAGTCTTCAGCTCACTGTTCTCTTTAGCCAGTTTCTCGCACTCTTGAGATTTCTGTTTATGCTCACTGGTGAGCTTTACATACTCTCTCTTGAGGGATTTGAAGGCTTTAGATAAGCAGTTGGATTCCTCCAAACTCTCCTCATAGGCATCAAGTAATTCCTCATAGTTAGGATGTACCTCATCATCAGAGTCTGAGTCAGTGTTGGCCATCAAACAGAGATTGGCTTCTTCCTCTGTTTCTTCATCAGAAGATGTTGACTCCAGATCCTCCCAAGTAGCCATCATTCCTTTCTTCTTCTTCTTCTTGAAGAATTTCTTAAAAAGGGCCTTCTTGAGTTGAGGACATTCAGCCTTGAAGTGACCGGGCTTCTTGCACTCGTAGCAAACAATTTGACTTTTGTCTGTTGAGGTGGATTCTTTGAATTTCTTGTCCTTGTTGAACCTTATGAATAGCCTATCCCTCTTGAACTTCTTTTTCTGTAGGAGAAGCTTTATCTTCCTGGTCAGGAGAGACAACTCTTCATCACTCTCAGAATCCTCGAGTTCTGATAGGTCAGCATCACTGGATGACTCATCTGCCTTCAGAGCCTTGGAAACTTTTGTTGACTTTTGATTAGCTTTCAGAGCAATTGACTTGCCCTTCTTTGGTGCAACTTCATCTCCAAGTTCTTACTCATGAACAGTGAGTGTTCCAAGAAGTTCATCCATAGTCAAGGTAGTGAGATCCTTGGCTTGGGAGATAGCAGTGACCAAAGGTCTCCACTGTTTAGGTAGACTTCTCAGAATCTTTCCAACTTTCTCAGCATTGGTATAGACTTTGCCAAGAGATTTTAAACTGTTGATTATAGTTTGGAATCTTCCTATCATCTGAGCAACAGATTCTCCTTCCTCCATGACGAACAGTTCATACTTCCTGACAAGTATGGCAATCTTTGACTCTTTGGCTTTAGCAGTTCCTTCATGTGTGACAGCTAAAGTGTCCCATATTTCCTTGGCAGAGTCACAAGCACAAACCTTCTTAAACTCCTCCGGACTGAGAGCACAAATGATGTTACACTACTAGAAATCCATCTTCTTCGGACATAATTTCAGACGGATTTCGGACGAAAATTGGACAAATTTCGGATGGATTTCGGACGGATAATTCATTTCGGACGGATTTCGGATGGAATGGCACTCGTCTGAAAAAGCCTCAAGGGAAATTATAAAATCCGTCCCAAATTCTGTCCGGAAATATTTACAGACGGATTGCGGACGGAATATGGACAACATGGAAATCCGGA
The DNA here is from genome assembly GCA_030762895.1 of Sophora flavescens. Lineage (NCBI taxonomy): Eukaryota > Viridiplantae > Streptophyta > Magnoliopsida > Fabales > Fabaceae > Sophora > Sophora flavescens. The sequence goes on along the minus strand of CM061062.1, from coordinate 179,154,824 downwards.
TTTTGGTTATTGTTCGAACGGATTTCGGACAGATTTATTTTTGTTTTCCAACGGATTTGGGACGAATGTTGTGATTTTGTTGGTTATTGTTCGGACGGATTTCGGACAGATTTATTTTTGTTTTCCAACGGATTTGGGACGGATTTCCCAAGGAAGAATGAAAAGTCAGAATCTGTCACGGCCAGGCCGTGATGCCCATCACGGCCGTGACATGTCAACTGAGCCAGACCCCTTCTAGGCAGAATCTGTCACGGCCAGGCCGTGATACCCATCACGACCGTGACAGGCCATTTAGTGAAGCAATGTTCAAGGCAGAAGCTGTCACGGCCAGGCCGTGATGCCCATCACGACCGTGACGCGCATTCTATGGATGATTTTTGAAAAGCCCTATGTCCAAAGGGGATAAGAATCATCAAACATCAAACATTTTTGAAAAACATACTACTATTATGCTTTAGCATCAAACATCAACTTAGCCTTACAACAAGCTACAGACAATGGACGGCTAACAAGTACAAACAATAGTATATAAATCCCATTTAAGTATTGCCCAATGCGGACCTATATATAAAAGAGGATCAGGAACAACATCTCAAAAACTGTATTTAAACACTTAATGGATGTCAAAAATTGGGGTTTAGAAACACAATTGATCAAAGAAGGATGAAATCTCAAAAACTGTATTTAAACATCTATATGGTCCTTTAACTTTTCAGGTGCAAACAGGAACCACAATAAGTCTCATTGTGCTCAAGCCGCCTCCATGTCTTTGCAAGGGCTTTTCAATCTGAGCAAATTAACATTCAACAGAAATCAGATATCAAGAACTAAAAGCTAAAAGCAAAATAAAGAACTAAAAGCTAGATGCCAAAAACTAAAAGCAAAATAAAGTGAAACAGCAAAGCCTAAAAATAAGGAGGTTGCAACCAGCCAAAAACTGTTACATGTACAGCATTAGCAGAGAAACAACATCATCCCATTTTCATTTCATTTATATCCCTTTCCTTTTGTTTTATTTTATTTTTTTGAAGCACCTATCTTCAAACTTCAATAACCCTCCTTTGTTTTTCTTATTCCTATCTCTCTCTCTAACTCATTCTCACTTTCTCTCTCTGCATAGAATAGCAATTAGCAGACAAAATGAAAGAAGAAACTTGGAAACTCCACCCATCCACCCATCAAACAGGACATATGTTTTCCTAGATCTTGCATCAGTCCATGAGTTATTGCAACACCCATTACATGTAATTGAAAATAAACAAAGAAGAATTAGGATTTTTATTCAAGTATTGGCTCAATATCACAATAATATTCACAACACTTAATTACACACATACACACATGCATATAGTTATTGAATATCCCTAGGCAAGCTCCCCTTACCTTTGAAGACAAGTAAAGGATCCTTGTCTTAATGCTCACGTTAGCTCCAAGAGTGTAATTATCTACTCCATCAAGCAAGCATAGCCGTGTCAAACGTCTCAGAGAGGGAATCAAACATCGCGCAACAATCAGAAATCAAGAAATCAATTACGCATGATCAAACACACATTCTAATTTGATCTAAACACTTAATCTTATTACGAAACAAGGTTATTTTCAAAGAAAATCATGTTTGGAGCTTACGCTTCACAATACTCTTTGAGGAAACTTTGTTTTGATTAAAGGATCATGAAAGAGAACTTGGGAATCATCAATTAAGAGTCCTAATTGCACTAAATCATAATTAATTTCACAAAAACAGAACCATATTCAAATAAAATCAAATTGGGGTTTAGGGCTCCCAAATACAATTTGGGGAAAACTCATTTTAACTAAAGAATAATGAAATTGGTTTAGGGAAACACCAATTCACAGTCCCAATTTCATAAAACAAGGTTTATTCTTTAATATTAAAATTTGAAATCAAAGGGTTAGGGTTAGGGTTTCAAAACCAATTTGGGGGTTTTGAATCTGAGACACAAGAGAGGGTTTTGACTCACCCAAGGAAGTTGTGGTGGTGCTGTGGTGCGGTGACACGGCGGCAGACGGCAGCGACGCGGCGGCCAGTGGCGGTTCGTGGTGGTTCTGTGACACCCATAAACCAAACATGATGTTATTCCTCATTTGTATGTTTGTTTTGATCCTTAACTCTGTCATTTCCTGCTATTACTCGGTAGAGAGTCCTTCTAGTCAAGATAAGTCCATTGTATCTAATTTTAGCGGGTGGCAAAATGATGTATTTGTCCACCATCCATCCAGTTCATCCATGAGAAAATTCATCCAATCCATCCATTTATAAAAAAAAATAATATAAATGGATTGGATGGATTGGATTATTTTTTTAGTGGATGGTTTATGATCCATCCAATATTTCTTAAAATCCATTGGACCAACAATCAAAAATGTAATGATCAACTTTTATCCATTCCAAAACCACTTTATTTTTTTTCATATTATTTTTCACCAAATAAAAAAAACCTCCATTTGTAATTAAAAAAAAATTCTGTCTAATTTTCTCTTCCGTTCCCTATTATTTTTTCTTCACTATTTTTTATTTTATTTATCTGCTTTTTTTTCTTTTTTGTTTAACTAATTAATTGTTCTCAAGCACCAGTTGTAGTCCACGTTATCACGTACGTTTTCTTTTTTCGTTGCCTTTTTTTTTGTTGAGAAACTTAAAAAAAGAGTATTAACTAATTGAAAGTACATAAAGTCGTAATAAGTTTGGTAAAACAATATCATGGAACGTTGTGGCAAAACAACCTCTGTAGATGCACATAATCAATAACTCCCATATAATAATAGAAAAATGACCGTGATACAAAATGATCGTGAGATAGAGTGGAAAGATAGTAAAGATAGAGAGAGAGTAGGAAAAAAAGGATAGAGAGAAAGGGTAGAGAGAGGAAGAAAGAGGAGACCGAGGGTGAGATAGAGATAATATTTTAATTTTTTTACAAATTATTTTATTTTAAAAAATATTTTATGGATGGATAAAAGAGATATAAAATTATTTTATTTCTTAAAATAAATTTTAGTGGATGGATTGGATATCCATCCATGAAAAATTGTTAATGGATGGATCGGGTGGATTTTATTTAACGGATCATAGATGGATTGGATTTTTTTTAATGAATTTTTAATGGATTATAATGGATTAATGGATTGTTTTTAATCCATCCGTTAAGATCCGAATAAAAATTTATCTGATCCATCCATTTGTCACCCTTACCTGAGACTACCAGCAATTTTCAGAAGACAAGGAATAGGGATTTAACTATAATGTTTTTATTTATTTTGCGCTAATACATGAATTCCCATGTCACAGATGCTGCATTGTCATATTAATTTGCCATAAGATGGGTTGCCTCAAAAGGTTCCTGAAATCTAATGCATTGGCATTTCCTAATATGATTTTTGTAAATCTTTAGCTCTTTTCAAGTAATTTTCAAGTAATTACTCTGTTACTTCATCCATCTTTATCCCTTTCACAAAACTAAACTACACCTCACAGAACTCTGAATGAGTAAAATTGTAGTTAATTATCTGAATTACTCGTTTTATTTTTTATGTTGTTTCTGTACACAATAAATCTGAATACCTATCACCTCACTTTTTTTATACAGTTGATGGTCCAAATCCAATATTGGTTTTGCATCCACTGGCAAAACTGTTGGAAGGTGGAAATACATGTGCTGCCAATTATGATACTTATAAAGAAATATGGTGTTCACCCTTGTCAAAAGGTCTGTTTGCTGATCAGGCAAAGGCTGTTGGTATAAATTGGAAGACCAAATTGGTAGAATACGAGGTAACATTGGAGAGTGAAGAACATGAAAATCCCAATGTACAAGGTAATTATGTAAATACAGCTATGGAACATGTAGAAAATATCAAGCCAAAAACAGTTGATCGGTTAAGAAATGCTCCACCTCGTGGCCAAGTCTCATCTTATGAGATTGAAGATTCTTGTGCTGCGAAAGCCAATTTGTGATTCCTGACTCATAATTTTGTATCATCAGTACGATGATACGCTATTGGGCCAGGAATTGGGGACTGTGCAGGAATTGGGACCAAATGCTAGAGATCAGCCCAAGAGAGCAAACCAGCGCCTAAAGAAGAAGCCAGCTTGGATGGCAGAATACATTTAGATTCCTTTTCACTTTACAACAAATTATGTTATGATGTATTTAACAAATTCAATAGTTATTCAGTAGTTACCTTGATGTGAGGATCACTGTACACTTGGCAGTGAGTCAACAAAAAATATCAGAAAATTGGAAATTAAAAAGCACACAAGCAATGAAAGAAAAGCTTCGACAATATTCTTCTTCTCTATATTTTCTCTGAATTTCTCTTCTGCTAGAGTTCTCCCTACTCAAACAGGGAATTCTAATTCTGCCATCAATTTGGTGCTTTCATCCCCATTCTCAATGCCACCTAAAACAGAGAAATCCAATGAGGAAATCCTTAACCAACTTCGTGAAATGCAAATCTCCATGGAAACTACCCTCCAAACCTTCATCCAAACCCAGATAGACTCCCAAATTACCACCCTACGAGACCAAATCGCCCTCTCAGCCCAACAGACACCCCATTCGAACCATCACCCTAAATCCCCAAAAATCACCCTTAACCCCTTTGATGACTCAATTCCATTAGATTGGATATTTCAGGCAGAACAGTTTTTTGAGCTTAACCAGACCACCACCCAACCAGAGACCTGTAACAGCATGATTTTAATTATGTTGGTTGAAATATAATTAATTGTATTTTAATCTGAGAGTTAGGAAGTACTTTTGAATAAAATAAAATCTTATTTATAGTCTACTTTATGGTAAAATTTCTGGTTGAAAATTCGGACGAAACCCGATCTGCGTTTTCACTGACACTAAACGTTTACTGAGCAGAAAACCTAATTTTGACCCGTGAACGAAATGGTTAGTGTTTTTGTCGTGTTTCCAATGACTTTAGTATTTTTGGAAATTTTAAGATCGAAATTAAAATATAATATTTTATCCAGGCGAAATCGTCGAAAACTACGATAGGAAACTTTAACCGGGTACACAATGAAGCAGGATGAGGAGCTGAGATGACCAATATGACTTGTTGGAAAAGGAGTGACATGTTGATGTGAGTCAAAAATCACATCATAAAGTAACCATCATTACACTTTTTGAATATAATATATTTTAATCCAAAAACCCATTTTTTCTCTCACTTTCTCCAACCATACACATCTTAGCAAAACTTGGAGCCCAAGTCCCTCACTCTCCTTCTCCCACATGCCACTTTCTCTCTCTCCCTCTATATAAACACTCATTTTCTTTCATTTTCACACTTTACACTCACATAACCAAGTTCTTCACTTCAAAACTCCATTAATTTCCTTCACGAATTCATCATCTTCACTCATTTCCTTCAAGCTCCAAGGGTAAAAATTCTTCTTCTTACTCATCTAAGTTCTCCTCTTCACTTATTTGTTGAGTTTATGCCATGTTCATCATTTTGATATTCTTAGATCTATAAGCTTCTAAAATCTCTAGAAAATTGTAGAAAAATCATAAAAATGTGAAACCAATTTCTATGATCTAGTTATGATCTCTACTTTCATTATCTAAAAGCATACATCAAGCAAAACTTTCCTCCCCTATTTTTGTAAAGAGGCCGAACCTATGTATAAATGAACAAATGAGGTTTTGTTCAATTTTTTAACTTAAATGAGGTTAGATCTAAACTATTTAGGGTTTCTATGTTCCTAATCCTCAACTAATCTTAAGTTTCATCAAGTTTTATCTATTTCAAGTCTTAGATCTATTTCTTCAAAGATTATGCAAAAATGTTTAAAAGTGTTTGATGAGTTAAGATTATGGTTTGTATGATTTTAGATACTTAAACTTTTATGATCCAAGGGTTTGAATCCAAGTAGATTTTCTAACCTATTTTTATGTTCAAGGTCGAAACCCTAACCTTAGAGGTTAGAGGATTTTGTTTCATATTTTCAAATCATGGTTTGTATGATTTTAGATACTTAAACTTTTATGATCCAAGGGTTTGAATCCAAGTAGATTTTCTAACCTATTTTTATGTTCAAGGTCGAAACCCTAACCTTAGAGGTTAGAGGATTTTGTTTCATATTTTCAAATCATGGTTTGTATGATTTTAGATACTTAAACTTTTATGATCCAAGGGTTTGAATCCAAGTAGATTTTCTAACCTATTTTTATGTTCAAGGTCGAAACCCTAACCTTAGAGGTTAGAGGATTTTGTTTCATATTTTCAACTTCTAACAATTTATTCTAGTTATCTAAGAACTAAACACCTAGAATCCAAAAGATTAGAGTGAGAAAATAATCCTTGCCTCATTATGAATTAGAGGCCGAACCTAGTATTAAAGTGAACCTAGTGGGAATTGTTTGATTAATCGTTGTTATGTGATGTTGGTTGAAGGAGGAATTGGTAACGTGTGGTGTGATAACGAGGAACATCGATTTCAGAATCCCGGTGATAAACCAGGTGGGGGACAGAACCAACCTATCGTCGGAATGGATAAGTAGTAGATTATATAATAATTGTGTAGGGCGACCTAAACCCTACTAGTAGTCGAGTAATCGACAAGATCGAAATCACATTGGAAACCTTTTCTGAAAAACCAATGGTGATTCGGGGATTGTAGGTTTATCGATATTAGGTTGATTTTATATTGTTGATGGTTGATTTGATTTTATTACCTTTATTGAATTGATTTTGTGCGATGTTGGTGATATTGGAATATTTTGATTGATATTGTGTTATGCATGATCTGCCTGGTTTTTATTATTATGCTTAGTGGTTTTTAAGCAAAGATATATATGTTGTCTAAGAGATGATTGTTTTGAGAGTGAGGATTATAATGATTTAGAAGTTCCTAACCTAGATGATGTATGTTAAAGAGGTGTTATGGCATAGAATATGTGTCAAGTTCTAATGGAAGGTTAAGGCACTAGGATGTTGTTAAAACGGGTTGGTGAGATTCAAGTATAGGTGTTGTTGTCCACAACCGTGTATTGGTAATATAATACACAAGGACAAAAGTGTATTGGTAATATAATACACAAAGACAAAAGTGTATTGGTAATATAATACACAAGGATATCTGTGTATTGGTAATATAATACACCGTGTATTGGTAATATAATACACATAAAACACATCTTTGTATTGGTAATATAATACACTGTGTATTGGTAATATAATGCACGTAAAACACATCTGTGTATTGGTAATACAATACACCGTGTATTGGTAATATAATACACCGTGTATTGATAATATAATACACGTAAAATCACGAGTTCTCGCGAGACCACTTCCACCTTAGGGAATAGGTGTGCAACTATGGTGTCCTTGAGTAGCATGAGATTGAGGGTAGAGGATGATATGTTAATTTGAGGATGATTTGTTAGTTAGGTGTATTGATTGTCTGTGACAATTACTGTTTAATGATAGAACTGTGATGGATTATCAATTACAGTCTGAGACCATTTCCAATATTTCTGTATATTGTATTTTATCTCCTTGGGGAATCATATGAGAAGACCTGGTTGATGAGCCTAACCAGGAGGAGTTTAATGGAACTCCCTACGAACCCAATGCCGGAGTATGAGCTGTGACCCATGGTGATTAGGGTCTAGTTAGTTATGGCCAGTGCATCTCGTGAGACGTTTTTATATTTTCTGCTTTGTTTAACTTTGGTATAAGGATATGTCTGTGAGGTATCGTACTGAGAGAATACCCTCAATAGTGTTTTGTAATATATTTAATATACTTAGATTGTGATGTGTTTTCTATATGAAGCTGTATACGTTATAAGTTGTTTTTAATTTTTTAAGTATTTTCACGTTAAGCGTGTGATTAATTAATTAAATAATGAGGTTTTAATCTAATGACACAAATGGGCACAGCGGGGTGTCTCAAGACTAACCTTCATTCCATTATTTATGCATGGGCCTGCTCCTGGATGGTTTAAATGGTTACAGACTAACCAGCAACTTACATCTTGGGAGAACTATACCAGGGCGTTGGAATTGAGATTTGGAACATCCACATTTGAAAATCATCAAGCTTCCTTGTTTAAGCTGAAACAAACAGGAACTGTGATGGATTATCAATTGCAGTTTGAGACCCTTTCCAATAGAGTGGTTGGCATGTCAGGGAGCTGCTTCGCAATTGTTTTATTTCGGGCCTCCTCAATGATATTCAACGAGAGCTAGCTGTGTTGCAACCCAGCTCCTTGGCAGAGGCAATCGGTTTGTCCAAACTCTTGGAAGCAAAAATTCAAGACTCCAAACCAGCCTTTAACCCCACCCCATGACCTTTCACCAACACCAACCAGTCCTCGCCTTCAATTTTGGGTTCTGTACCACCCAATTCCCTCTCGATTCGCAATGTATCCCAAGCCGAGATAGCTAATAGACATGCTAAAGGCCTTTGTTATTATTGTGATGACAAGTTCTCCCCGGGCCATCGGTGTCAAGGCAATAAATTCCTGCTCCTAATTGTCGATGAACCTTACACCAACTCTGGACTGTGCCCATTTTCAACTGTCCCAGGCTGCACTCACAGGGCCTCCTTCCCCACGCACCTTTCGTGTCCAAGGGCGCATCCGAGAGCTTACCGTTACCATTCTTATTGATTCGGGTAGCTCGTATAATATTATGCAACCGCATGTGGCTGAATTTCTGGACCTGCCCATTGTGGCCCTAACTCCATTTTCAGTAATTGTGGGCAATGGCGCTTCAATTCAGTGTTCAGGTAACTGTAATGATGTTCCAGTTAATTTATATGATGTTTTTTTTACATTCCCTTCTTTATATTACCTATACATGGTGTGGATTTAGTCTTGGGTGTGCAGTGGTTGCAGACTTTAGGCCCATTTCTATCAGACTTTGCAGTTCCTTCTATTCAGTTCGCTTATAACAATCGACCCATCACATTAGCAGGGGGTACAGTTGCTCAACCACAACCAGCATCACTTGCTCAATTCAACAGATTCATTTTTACCAATTCAGTTGCTTCAGTGCACTCTGTTACGATGTCTCAGTTTGAGGAGTCTTCCACCAACCCGAAAGATACACAACATGGTTCCTTTGATCCTAGCAATCTGGAACCTTCGATGGCTGCCTTATTATTTCGGTTTGCAGCTATTTTCGGACAGTCCCAGGGTCTTCCTCCCCACCGAGGCCTTGATCATTATATACACTTGCTTCCGGGTGCCGAACCTATAAATGTAAAGCCATATCGTTACCCTAAAAGTCGGAAAGAATTGATGACACAAATGATTAAAGACATGTTGTCAGAAGGCATTATTAAACCGAGCACTAGCCTGTTCTCCTCACTTGTTTTATTGGTACGCAAGAAGGATGGGACTTGGCGTTTCTGTGTGGACTACCGGGCCTTGAACACTCTGATCGTAAAGGACCATTTTCCCATTCCCACAATTGATGAATTATTGGATGAGCTTCATGGATCTACCATTTTCTCTAAGTTGGATCTCACCAACGCTCCTTCGACCTTCCAAGCAACAATGAATGATTTGTTTAGAGAGTTCCTTCGCAAGTTTGTCTTGGTGTTTGAACGCGTTGTCGCCACGCGCCAAAAAGAACGAGCGTTTACAAAAATAATGTAGATAGGGAAGCGACAACTCGGATGTCGTCTCTCAAGGACTCTTAGGCGTTGTTATTATTAACAGAAAATTAATTTTGGGGGGTTGTTTGGATTGAAATAAAATAAACAAAACAAAACAATGAAAACAAAGCAGTTAAAGAGAATAGTAAATAAACTAAAGACGATTAACCTACTGTTCTCGGTTTCCCACTATCATTGGTTCAAGCAAATCCAAGCCCTAAGCAGATTCTAAACCCTTTCCGATTGTAGCATCAATTTACAAGCGAAATCAATACTACGAGACATATATTCCTATTCCCGAATTAAGCAAACGGGGTGAAGCACTCATGAACTAAGCGAACATGATTGAACACACGCAAATTAAGCAAACGCGATTATATATAGGAACATACAATCATCGAAATAAATCAATACTAATCCTATACATATCTGAATTAAGCAAACAGAAACATATAGAACAGTACTGAAAAGGAATAGCAATTCAAATAGGAAATCCAGAACCTCAAGTGTAATTGAAACCAATCCCAGTAGATTAATCTAGGAGACTAGTTCTCCATTACAAAGGGAAAACAAAAGACAAGAATTAAACTACTGAAAGCTACTACTACTGTCTAAGACTAGCCAAAACTGGCTAACTCTGACTAACTCCCTTCAGTTCTGTCTAAAATGCTTAAATACAATTTCTGGAATCAGCTTTCTCACGAGGAGAAGCCTCTATCACGACGCGAATCTTGTGAACAGTCTGCAACCTTTGGTATTCTCGCGAGGCGAATGGATGCTCGCGAGGCGAACGCTTCAACTTCAAAACTGCCACAGCCGTGACCTTCAACATGCTCAAACCGTGATCGTCTCTGACTTTCTGGGCTTGGTGACTCGCGAGGCGAGAGCTTCTTCGCGGGGCGAACCAGTATTATTTCCTTTTTATTAACCTGAAAAACAGAAAATAACATAAGTACTTTATTTAACTCTAAATCAACTAAATTAACCTAAAAACACTTTACAGACTCAAAATACTACTTAAGAACAATCAAGTCTAATTTGGGTGAAAATGATATAAAATAAGCACAAAGCCATGGTCTTTACTAGTTATAAAACCGGTCAACCAGAGGCTCATCAAAAATACCCCAAACTTAAACTTTTCTTGTCCCCAAGCAAACTAAAACTTAAAAACTTAAAAAGACTCAAGACAGGCAAAACATGGCAAGCTTAAGGATTCAATCAACCTTGCACAAATTTCAAGCAATATTTCAAAAGAATTTTTCTTCCAATGTTCCCCCCTTTCAAGAAAAGTAATCCCCACAATCATTTATTCTAAACAATTGAGAATTTCATCATTCAAACACTCATTAATCTAAACAGGGGATCCAAGTCACACACAAAAGGGAGATCACCAAATTCAAACAACTGCCTTCCTCACAAGGGAAATTTATGTTCACTCAATCGCTCAGTTTGTGTCAGGCTATCAACATTTCACTCAGTTTCACTTTTAACAGCACTTCCCATAAATTTGATTTTCATCTCAAAATGATTCCCACAGAAAACATGCAAGCAACATCAAAAGGTCTTTTATGGGTTGTAATGGGGCCTAGCTAAGGGTAGGATATACAAAAGATACTAGCTGAAGACCCTAGGAACTAAGAGAGCATGAACATTATTTACACTTTGAAATTCCACTCAAGTTCCTTTTCTTCATTTTTTCTTTATGCCTTGGGTGACTACAACCTCTTTTATTTTTAACATTCTTTAATTTTATTGTTTTTTTCTTTTCTTTCTTTTTTTTTCCTTTTTTTTTCTTTTTCCCAATCCCAAACAACACATTGCACCTTGCAGCCACCCCAAACTTAGTTTCTTGCACCCATTCTAAGATTACATGCTCTCCTAATCCTAAGATCGGGTTAACATGGTTTTCCAGATTTTTGGGCTTATAACATTAGGTTATCAAGAAGCAATAGGCTAATCAGACTCAAAGGGGCTAACTAAGGAACATGCATTAAGGATTTGGTTATTTTAGGCTAAGTAGCTATTTACAAAGAAAATGCCTAAATCATCTGAAGCAAACACATAAACATGCAAACCAAAAAGAGATTCAATCAAATTCGGGAAAGTGCAACTTAAAAGAGATTCTCACAGTCAAAAACATGTTGGAGGCTCAAAACCTCACCTGGACATTTTTTTGCAAATTATTGTTGGGGACAATGTATATTTTAAGTGTGGGGGAGGAAACTAGTTGTAGTTTTTGTTTTGTCTTGTTTTTTATTCTCCTTTTCTTTGAATAAAGCTCCTGAATAATTTGAGAAGCTCGGGAGTTGTGTTGAGTCTGGTATTGGCAAGTTTGATGGATTTGGTTGAATTTGCATAGATGGATTGCATGATAGTGTTGACTGTTTTCCCCCTAGATTTTGAAATTTTTTTTTTGAAAATTGATCCCCATGTGATTGAAAACTGAACTTTGAGATTTTATTATGATGGCATGATTTATGATAAGTTTGGGGTGATAGGAAGCACACACTAGGGATAGAATCTCTTTCAAATTGGCGCCGTTGTCGGGGACTCTGGTTTGTTGTTATTAGCAGAAAATAAAATTTTAAAAAAAAAAAAAAGAAAAAAAATTTTCTCTTTGCTAAATTAGTTTTGTCTGTTTTGTCTGGCTGTGAATTTTAGCACCCCCCATGGATAATCACATATGTGGATACATGCCTAATGTTTACTATGAACCACCACCATGCATATATTTTCCTGATTTTTATGGTTTATCACACTGGTTGCCAAGGTTTAGTGGTTTTGCAGGTGAAAATCCGCAGGAGCATCTGAGGGAATTCCAGATTGTTTGTTCTATAATGCTGAGACCTGCAGGAATAACAGAAGACCACATCAAGATGGAAGCTTTCCAGTTCTCACTTGAAGGCGCTGCAAGGGATTGGTTGTATTGTCTTAATGAGCATTCCATCTCAAGCTGGTTTGATTTGAAGGAAGCCTTCCTGTTTAGATACTATCCTAGCCAAGTGACCACCTCTGCACCTTCCGAACCTTCACAGAGCACCTTGGATGAGATTGCTTCTATGCTACAACAAATGGCTGAGAACACTCAACGGATGATGGAAGAGAATAATCAACGGTTGGCACAACAAAATCTTGAATTTCAACAGAGGATGGAGGCGAGTAATCTTGAATATCAGAGGAGTGAAGCTGAATCTCAGAAGTTGGCTATGCAAATTGATCAAATTGTTGCCAACTCGGCTGCAATGCTAACTCCACAGCCCCTTGAAGAACATAAAGATTCACAGAAAGTTATTCGTGAAAATATTTCTGATGATGATTCTGATAATGTTTCTATCGATGAACTGTGTGTTGAATCCCCTGATTCTAATGCATGTGATGATTGTTATTGTGATGGCACTGCTTTGTGTATAGTTTGTTATGCAGCTTTGTTCTGTTCAGGAAACATAGAAAAGGAGGATCAGGAGGACCAGGAGGACATCTGCTTCCCCGTGCATAAGGATGATGAAGAACCTTTGGAAGTAGATGATTCAATTGAATCAAATGCATGTGTTGAGAGTGATGGGGTGGATGAATTAATTGCTGAATTTCCAGACATTCAGAATTTTCCTGATTCATTTTATTGTGATATATGTACTGACTCTACTAACTCTAACCTTTGTGTGGTGTGTGCTGAAATTTCTGCATGTATAGCAGGTGATAAATTTGTTAGTGCGGTGAAGGAAGACCTTGCAGAAGTTGAAGCAGCACTGGAGACACCAGCTAACTGTTTGCCACCTCCCCCTGTGGAACCTAAAGCTCTGGATTTTGCACCCTTGGATTTTGCACCATGGCCAGTCCAAGAGGTTGACCCCCACTTCTATTGGGGAGACTTTGTAGATAAAGAGGTCAGCTGTGACCCGAAGGGGAGTGAGAAGTCCGCCGCACTCGGCGAAGTCATCATAATTGTCAAGTGCTCACTCCCACATCAAGGCTGCGAGTTAGGGAAGCATGGAATGAGCTTCCGTCCTTTGGCTACCACGTGGGCCTTATGCTACAGACAGTGGGATCCTGGCGGAACCGCCATCCAATGAGTTTTCCTTTCCCTCACTCTGATTTTATTGTTATGTTGTTTCATTGGGGACAATGTATGTTTTAAGTGTGGGGGAGGGAACTAGTTGTAGTTTTTGTTTTGTCTTGTTTTTGATTTTCCTTTTCATTGAATAAAGCTCCTGAATAATTTGAGAAGCTCAGGAGTTGTGTTTGAGTCTTGTGTTGGCAAGTTTGATGGATTTGGTTGAATTTGCATAGATGGATTGCATGTTAATTGTTGACTGTTCCCCCTAGGACTTGAAAAATTGAATTTTGATCCCCATATGATTGAAAACTGAACTTTGAGATTTTATTATGATGGCATGGTTTATGATAAGTTTGGGGTGATAGGAAGCACACACTAGGGATAGAATCTCTTTCAAATAATTTGCAAAAAAATGTCCAGGTGAGGTTTTGAGCCTCCAACATGTTTTAAATTCTGTGAGAAATCACTTTTGAGTTGCACTTTCCTGAATTTGCTTGAATCTCTTTTTGGTTTGCATGATTATGTGTTTGCTTCAGATGATTTAGGCATTTTCTTTGTAAATAGCTACTTAGCCTAAAATAACCAAATCCTTAATGCATGTTCCTTAGTTAGCCCCATTGAGCCTAATTAGCCTGTTAATTCTTGATAACCCAATGTTATAAGCCCAAAAATCTGGAAAACCATGTTAACCCGATCTTAGGATTAGGAGAGCATGTAATCTTAGAATGGGTGCAAGAAACTAAGTTTGGGGTGGCTGCAAGGTGCAATGTGTTGTTTGGGATTGGGAAAAAGAAAAAGAAAAAAAGAAAAGTGTAAAAATGAAAAAAATGAAAAAAAAAAGTATTAGAAAATAAAAGGTTGTAGCCACCCAGAAGCATAAAGAAAAAAATTAAGAAAGGAACTTGAGTGAATTTCAAAGTGTAAATAATGTTTATGCTCTCTTAGTTCCTAAGGTCTTCAGCCTAGTTCTTTTGTATATCCTACCCTTAGCCAGGCCCCATTACAACCCATAAAAGACCTTTTGATGTTGCTTGCATGTTTTCTGTGGGAATCATTTTGAGATGAAAATCAAATTTATGGGAAGTGCTCTTAAAAGTGAAACTGAGTGAAATGTTGATAGCCTGACACAAACTGAGCGATTGAGTGAACATAAATTTCCCTTGTGAGGAAGGCAGTTGTTTGAATTTGGTGATCTCCCTTTTGTGTGTGACTTGGATCCCCTGCTTAGATTAATGAGTGTTTGAATGATGAAATTCTCAATTGTTTAGAATAAATGATTGTGGCGATTACTTTGCTTGAAAGGGGGGAACATTGGAAGAAAAATTCTTTTGAAATATTGCTTGAAATTTGTGCAAGGTTGATTGAATCCTTAAGCTTGCCATGTTTTGCCTGTCTTGAGTCTTTTTAAGTTTTTAAGTTTTAGTTTGCTTGGGGACAAGCAAAGTTTAAGTTTTGACTGGTTTTATAACTGGTAAAGACCTTGGCTTTGTGCTAATTTTATATCATTTTCACCCAAATTAGACTTGATTGTCCTTAAGTAGTATTTTGAGTCTGTAAAGTATTTTTTAGGTTAATTTAGTTGATTTAGAGTTAAATAAAATACTTACTGTTATTTCTTATTTTTCAGGTTAATAAAAAGGAATAATTATGGTCTTTCGCCCCGCGAAGAAGATCTCGCCCTGCGAGTCACCCAGCCCTGAAAAGTCAGAGGCGATCACGGTTTACCCGTGTTGAAGGTCACGGCTGTGGCAGTTTTGAAGTTGAAGCGTTCGCCTCGCGAGCATCCATTCGCCTCGCGATCCTGGAAGTCAGAAAGCATCACGGTTGGCCCCTGATGTTCATAACGGGCGTAGCAGAAGACTTTTCAGATTCTCGCCTCGCGAAGGTGTGTTCGCCTCGCGAGAATACCAAAGGTTGCAGACTGTTCGCAAGATTCGCATCGCGAGAGAGGCTTCGCCTCGCGAGAAAGCTGATTCCAGAAATTGTATTTAAGCATTTTAGACAGAACTGAAGGGAGTTAGTCAGAGTTAGCCAGTTTTGGCTAGTTTCTGAGTTAGTTTTTAGAGTAGTTAGTCTTTTGTTTTCTCTTTAGTTTATTGTCTGCTTTTGTAATGGAGAGCTAGTCTCCTAGATTAATCTACTGGGATTGGTTTCAATTACACTTGAGGTTCTGGATTTCCTATTTGAATTGCTATTCCTTTTCAGTACTGTTCTATATGTTTCTGTTTGCTTAATTCAGATATGTAAGTAGTATTTTTTTGCAAAATACTACTTAAGGACAATCAAGTCTAATTTGGGTGAAAATGATATAAAATAAGCACAAAGCCATGGTCTTTACTAGTTATAAAACCGGTCAACCAGAGGCTCATCAGTGTTCTTCGATGATATCCTCATTTATAGCAAGGATTTTTCCTCCCACTTAGACCCCCTTCAACAAGTCCTGCAGGTGTTACAAAAGCATCAATTCTTTACTGAATTTTCAAAATACAAATTCGGTTTAGCAAAGGTAGACTACCTGGGTCATGTAATATCAAAGGAAGGCGTAGCGACTGACCCTTCTAAGTTACAAGCAATACAAGATTGGCTTGCACCACGTTCTGTTTCGGTCTTAAGGGGTTTCTTACGGCTTTCGGGCTACTACCGCCACTTTGTTTTGAACTATGCAGCAATCACCAGCCCCTTAACTGATTTGCTCAAACAGAACCAATTTGAGTGGACGCCGGTAGCTCAAGAGGTGTTCCAGACACTCAAAACTGTGATGACCACTTTACTATTACTTGCCCTGCCTGATTTCCAACAACTGTTTGATGTAACCATGGATGCTTCTGGCACAGCTATCGGTGCGGTTCTTTCCCAAAACCTGCACCCAATTGCATTTTTTAGTAAGAAATTGTGCAACAGAATGCAAACAGGATCAGCTTATGAGAGAGAGATGTATGCCATTACTTCTGCAGTAAAGAAACGGCGTCATTACCTGTTGGGAAGGAATTTTAAGATCTTCACGAACCAAAAGAGTCTAAGGGGACTCTTGGCTCAAACCATCCAAACATCGGCACAAGAGAAATGGCTCACCAAACTCCTTGGGTTCGATTATGAGATCCTCTACACTCCGGGGCGAAGCAATGTTGTTGCTGATGCTTTGTCTAGGACGCCCGAGCATACTGAAGCGATTTTCACAGCCCTTTCCACTTGTCAACCTTTGATTCTGGAGCAACTACGTTCCTACTATTCCAATGGCCCTGCAGGGCTCTCCCTCATTGGAAAATTTACCCAACCCAAAAATGATGACACACAGTTCAGTATTATACAAGGGTTATTATATTTCAAACAGTGGATATTTGTACCTCAGGAAACCTAACTCAGACCTCCGTTATTGGAGGTGTTACATGCCTCTCCTGCAGGTGGACATTCTGGTGTGAAGGGGACTCTAAGCTGCCTTGCTGCTTCCTTTTCTTGGCCTCAAATGGCTCGCGATGTCAAGCTGTTTGTAAGGAATCACAGTCTGTCAACAGAGCAAATACTCCACCCATAAGCCATTTGGACTATTGCAACCCTTGCTAATACCAGTCCAGGTCTGGGAGGACATCTCCATGGACTTTATTACGCACCTTCCTCCGCCTAGTGGCAAATAGGTCATCTGGGTTATGGTGGACTGCCTTTCTAAATATGCCCACTTTGTTGCTCTTCCAGCACAAGTCTCTACTGTTACTCTAGCCCCGATATTCATCACGAAGATTTACTGACTCCATGGTATGCCTAAGACCATTGTGAGTGACCGTGACCGTGTTTTTGTGAGCCGATTTTGGAAGGAGCTCTTCAAACTTCATGGCACAAAGCTATTCTTCAGCGGCGCCTATCATCCACAATCGGATGGCCAAACTGAAGTCACCAACCGCATCCTTGAAACGTACCTTGAATAAGTTTCCTTATATCTGCTTGGACTTAGATTGTGAATCCACGTCCATTTATGTAGACGAGCTGCTCAAAACGTTTGGTGTATTTTTTATTTATTATATTTGAGTAGACGGTTAATACAATACTCTCAGTAGACGAGATCTTCAGTTTCAATGAGTAGACGAGCTTAAATGCCACGTCAGTAGACGGAGATAAAAAATAACTCACTGAAATATAGCAAGTCTAAAGGCTTGATGATAGACTAAAGGATATGCCACGTCAGTAGATAGGCGAAAAGAAAACTACAAGTCCATAGACTTGGTTTTACCCATGAGCGTGTAGACGCAGATTTTAAATAGACGAGCTCTTTTTCTTATAAGGTTTCGTATTCTCCGTCTAGCTAAGAGAATGCTACACCGACCACAAAGAAATATTTATTTCAAATGATTGATATTTATTTCAAACGAATGTTGGTCCTTCCTATTTGTTTTATCTGTTTTAATGGCTTGTTTCTTTGTGAGAGAAACATAGTACCATCGAGAAAATGCAAAAAGCAACATAGTACCATGAGGAAATTCAAAACGCTCTGTACCCTGTCACCTTTAATGCTGGAATAGCTGGAATTTTTACAAAGGAGGAAAGACCGTTTTCAAGTTGCAATTGCTCAGAGCTGTGACCCTCCATTTTGTACAAAAGTGATAACCAAGAGTACATTTCACAATGACCACGATCAAGCTATCAGTCACAACGGATATTATGCATTTAATGCTATCTCTAAATGGGAATATTCAAAACAATGGTTGAAGATTTTCAAGTGAAGAAGAAGGTCACTATAAATAGAAGACCTCAACCACTGAAGAACTACTTTGCGAGCTGAACTTTTGCCAACCTACAAGTTCTCATTCCTTTATTCTTTCAAGAGCAAAAGTCTGTAATTCTTTAGCTTGAATATTATTGTAATATTCATCCGATCTTAAGCTTTTATATCCTCACACATAGTGAGTTAAAAGATCAAAAGAGTACAATCTCTTTGTTATAGTTAGAGCCTGAAGAGGCTTGGTAAGAAAGGAATACTTGTAGCCTGGAGAGGTGTTGAATACTTGTTGTAATCTATTTGGAGAAATAGTGGAGTAAAACCTTCAAGTCGAAGGGACTGGACGTATCTATTGGTTGGAAGAGAGTGAACCAGGATAAAACACTTGCGTGAATCTTCTAATCCCATATCTCTTCAGTTTTATTTGTTTATACTGACTGTGGGGATTTGAACTTGATTTTGTTAAGCTTTTAAAAGATCATTTTGTGTGTGCTTCTGCCTTATTTTCCTTGTGTGAGAAAATAAGTTTTGTAAAAGGTTGTTTTCAAAAATTATTAACAAACAAAATTCAAGCCCCCCCCCCCCCCCCCTCTTGTTTGTCTGTGTCAACTTCAGTTGGTATCAGAGCTCAGCCTCAGAAAGGTTTAGCATCTAACAAGTGCCGAGGGAGTACGATCCGACAACCATGGATGCAGAAGGACAAGCTATCAACAGACCTCCTTTCTTTGGATGCACAGAATGTATACATTTGGGAGCGGATTGAAACCGGCTACATAGAGCCAAGAGGTGAAGCTGGAGCTGCTGTCCCTAGAGTCCAATGGACTCGAGTAGAAAAATCAACATCAGCTCAATCTAAAAGCTAAGCACTATCTCATGTGTGCTATTACCAGATTGGAGCATGATAAGGTCCATAGCTGCAATACTGCTAAGGAAATATGGGATACTCTTGCCCTAGCTCATGAAGGGTCATCTCAAGTAAAGGAATCAAAGATAAGCATGTTGGTTCACCAGTATGAACTATTTAAAATGGCTAATCATGAAACAATAGATCATATGTTTGGAAGATTTCAAACTATCACCAACAGTCTCAGATCTCTTTGAAAAACTTATGAAAATAGAGACCATGTTAGAAAAATTCTGAGAAGTCTATCCAAGCAATGTAGACCCAAGGTTACTGCTATCTAGAAAGCTAAGAACCTGAATATTCTTTCTCTAGAAGAGCTTATTGGATATCTCAAGGTTCATGAACTTGAACTGAATGAAGAAGACAACTCTAGAAAAGGAAAGTATATTGCCCTAAAGGCAAAGAAAGCGAGTTCAACAAAAGTTCTCAAAGCTGCTGAATCTTCAGACAGCGATTAAGGATCAGATGAAGATGAACTATCTTTCATCTCAATAAATATTCAACATATGTGGAGAAAGAAAGGTGGCTTCAGGAGGAAGCAGTTCAACAATAAGTTTTCCAAGGAGAAGTCAGACTCCAAGGAAAAAGGTCCATCATTGTGCTTTGAATACAAGAAGCCTGGTCATTTCAGAGCTGATTTGAAGGACAAAAAGAAGTTCTTCAAAAAGAAGAAGGGTTTGATGGTTACTTGGGAGGATCTGGATCTATCCTCATCTGATGAAGAAGATGAAGCTGAAGAAGAGGAAAATATCTGTCTCATGGCTGACACATCATCAGAAAGTGAATACACTGATGCTGAGGTAATGGACTTTGACCCGTCCACTCTTCAAAATGCATTTGATGAATTGTTGCATTAGTCGTCCATACTGTCTCATGAGTATAAAAGTCTCAAAAAGAAGTTTACAAAACTATCAAAAGAATGTGATAAGGTTTGCATGGAAAAACAAAACTTTAAAGATGAAAAATGACAAACTAAAATCAGAGAATGTCAGCCTAACTGACTAACTTGAGTGTGAGCCTGATGTTTCTTGTGAAGTTGCAAAAATGAAGCCGGATGTGATGTATTTGACAGACATTTTGTTAAAGTTTGTAGGAGGCTCAGATAAGCTCATCCTCATTTTAAGGTATTCTAGGTCACCTCATGATAAATCTGGCCTCGGTTATGACAAGGAGAAGCATGAAGCATCTCACAAAAGGTCAAAACCACATGCACAACATAGAGCTTCAAAAGCTCCATATAAACATGCTAAAACTAAGTCAAACCCGTCTAACACCTTTTGCAAAGTGTGTGGAAAAAGTGGGCATGTTACTTCTAGATGCATACATAATAAACATGTTAAACATTCTCGTCCAGTGACCACTAACAAGAAAGAACCCAAGTCGGTTTGGGTACCTAAAGATAAGATAATACCTGTTGCAGATTTACTTAACAACAGAAAAGAAACAAACATCTTGGTACTTGAACAGTGGGTGCTCACGTCACATGATGAGAGAAAGGTGTATGTTCCAAGACCTTAGACACAAAGATGGCGGCTGGGTTACATTTGGAGGAAACCACAAAAGGAAGATCATTGGTATAGGTAAAATTGGTAAACATCATTTCCCTCCATTGATAATGTTCTTTTGGTAAATGGTTTAAAACATAATATGCTGAGCATAAGTCAATTATGTGACAGTGGATATGCTGTTTTTTTTATAAGAACGTGTGTAATGTCAAGAAAAATGATGGATCACTTTTATTCACTGCTAAGAGGCAAAACAATTTGTATAAAATTGACTCGGAGGACCTCTCAAATCAAAGTGTCTCGTATCTAGTGTCCATTAAAGATGAGTGATGGATTTGGCACAAAAGGCTAGGTCATGCAAGCCTGAGATTAATCTCAAAGCTAAATAAGCATAACCTCGTGAGAGGGCTACCAAACCTCAAGTACAAATATGATGCTCTCTGTGATGCATGTCAAAAAGGAAAACAAGTCAAGGGTTCTTTTAAATCTAAGAATGTTGTTAGTACCAATAGACCACTAGAATTGCTACACCTTGATCTCTTTGGTCCAACAAGGACTGTTTCTGTCAGTGGTATGAAATATGGTCTAGTCATTGTAGATGACTACACTAGATGGACATGGGTTATGTTCCTAGCTCACAAGGATGAGTCTTTTAAGGTCTTTTCTATATTCTGCCAACGTGTACAGAATGAAAAAGGCATGTGTATCACTTCAATCAGAAGTGACCATGGGGGAGAGTTTGAAAATGTGCTATTTCATAAGTTCTGTGAAGAAAGTGGTATTCTTCACAACTTCTCAATACCTAGAACACCGCAGCAAAATGGTGTGGTAGAGAGAAAGAACATATATCTTCAAGAGATGGCTAGAACAATGCTCAATGACAACACTGTCCCTAGACACTTCTAGACTGAAGCTGTTAACAGTGCCTGCTACATTTAGAACAGAATATACATTAGACTAATCTTGAACAAGACTCCTTATGAATTGTGGAAGGGACGAAAACCCGACATTTCATATTTTCATCCTTTTGGTTGTAAATGTTATATACTAAATATTAAAGATCAACTTGGTAGGTTTGATGCAAAAGTAGATAATGGAATTCTGTTAGGATATTCTGAAACTTCAAAAGGCTTTAGAGTTTATAATTCTAAAACTCTAGCAGTAGAAGAATGTATTCATGTCAAGTTTAATGACAAGCAGCCTGATAAGAAATTATCAGATCTAGATGAAGCTTTTGCAGATCTTGACCTAAATATCTCAGGAGATACAACAGAAGTAAAAGCGGATGATCAAGTGGACGACCCTCCTCAACAACCAGAAACCTCCACTTCTCAACAGGATACTGTTCAGAGATCTTGGTACTTCAAAAATTATCATCGACAAGATCAAATCATTGGAAACCCCATTGATAGGCTAAGAACCATATCAACCTTCAGAGAGCAAGAAGATTCTGCACTAGTCTTTGAGTTGGAACCAAAGACAGTAGACGAGGCTCTGCTAGACGATGGCTGGATTCTGGCAATGCAAGAAGAACTGAATCAATTTGGAAGAAGTGATGTTTGGACTCTGGTACCCCTGCCTAAAGACAAATCAGTTATTGGAACAAAATGGGTCTATAGAAACAAACTTGATGAGAACGGTAAAGTGGTAAGAAACAAAGCAAGACTTGTTGCACAAGGTTATTCTCAAGAAGAATGTATAGATTATACTGAAACTTTCGATCCTGTTGCTAGATTAGTAGCAATTAGGATTTTACTTTCATTTGCTGCACATCATAGCATTATGCTTTTTCAAATGGATGTTAAGAGTGCTTTTCTAAATGGATTTATTAACGAAGAAGTATATGTAATGTAACCTCTGGGTTTTGAAAGTGAAACCCAACCTGAACATGTATATAAGCTTAAGAAAGCTTTATACGGCCTTAAACAAGCCCCTAGAGCTTGGTATGATAGGCTAAGTTCCTTTCTAATGGAAAATGGATTTAATAGAGGAAAGGTTGATACAACCTTGTTTAGAAAGTCCACTAAATCTAATTTCATAACTGTGCAAATATATGTTGATGATATTATATTTGGTGCTACTAATGAATCTCTGTGCAAAGAGTTTTCTAAGTTAATGCAGATAGAGTTTGAAATGAGCATGATGGGAGAACTCAAATTCTTCCTTGGACTTCAAGCTAAACAAACTATGGACGAGGTGTACATCCATCAAACCAAGTATACAAAGGAACTCCTGAAGAAGTTCAAAATGGATGATTGCAAACCAATGAATACCCCTATGCACCCCACGTCCACACTGAACAAAGATGATAAAGAGAAAAAGGTAGACCAAAAGGTATATAGAGGTATGATAGGATCTCTTCTATATCTTACTGGATCTAGACCTGATATTATGTTTAGTGTATTTTATGTGCTCAATTTCAATCTGATCCTAGAGAATCTCATTTATCAGCAGTTAAGAGAATATTTAGATACTTGAAAGGTACTGCTAATATAGGTTTGTGTTTTAAGAAAAATGAAGATTACAGATTAGTTGGCTTTTGTGATGCTGACCATGCTGGAGACAGAATTGAAAGAAAGAGTACCAGTGGAGGATGTCATTTCATTGGAGTTAGTCTTGTCTCATGGTCAAGAAAAAGACAAAGTACTATAGCCTTATCAACTGCTGAAGCTGAGTATATTTCACCTGCTAGTTACTGCTCACAACTTCTTTGGATCAAACATCAATTGGAGGACCACCATGTGTTTGTAAGTAGTATTCCACTTATGTGTGATAATACTGCTGCAATTAACCTATCTAAGAATCCAATATTGCATTCTAGAACTAAACATATAGAGATTAAACATCATTTTATAAGGGATTATGTGCAAAAAGGTGTTTTTGATATACAATTTGTAGATACTGACCATCAATGGGCATATATCTTTACTAAACCTCTTGCTGAGGACATATTTATTTTTATTATAAAGAATCTTAATATGCTATGTGTGGATTGATTAAGGCGTCCAGCCTTGAGAATGCTGCTTTTGATATATGTATGTTCAATGCATTTCAAGTCCATTGCATGATTAAAGTGCGCGTCCATTGCATACTGCATCCATCGTATTTTTGTGCCGCGTCCATACTTACTTGCTTTTTGCTTGGACTCGTCTATACATATATTTTTAACTGCATTTATTTTGTCTCAAAGACAAATTTATCCTATATTTTCTTTGCTGAGTCAGTTACTTCCATCAATGCCATCAAAACCTTTTTACATTTTCAAAATATCAACGCCGTTTTATCCTTAATGACATGTCTTGTCAAATATTTCCTTTTTGACTTATTTCCAAAAGAAAAACCTTTGAAATTCAAAACCTTTTTAAGCAAGTCTCTTCCCTCTTTGAAACCTTTCGCTACCCTTCATCTCTGAACTCTCTTGAACTCTCTGCTCTCTGCTTCCAAACCCTAACCTTCAATCTTTAACAATGGCTTCTTCTTCAACCTTTAATGTGGACAAGATGAATGTTGCTATTGAGCACCACTTCAACTTTGGAATCCTGGAGGAATATAACTTATATGTTAGCAAGAACATCAACGCTGCAGGATGGGGAGGACTTTTCATGGAGAAGGTCTCCATTTACCCTAATCTGATCAGGGATTTCTGAAGAGATCTTCAAGTTTCTGATAGAGAAGTCTCCACCACTGTGTTGGGGAAGAGAATAGTGGTTTCTGAGAAAACCATTTCTGATGCCATCATCTGCGCTCAAGAAGGAGTGGTCTTTACTGAGTCTTGGGAGATGGATCTTGGTGGTTCTGAAGTTATAGCCGCCTTCCTGATAAGAGAAGACACGGTGAGAACTCATTAATAGAAGTTAGTGGAAAATGAAGGATTTGGTTCGCATCCTTCATCAGCTGCTGAACAAGGTCGTCCTGCACAAAACTGGGTCTAAGGACACCCTGTCAGCTCTGCACAAATTTTGTCTAGGTCATCTTATCACTGAGACTAAGGTCAACTTGCCCGTAATTCTCTATGAAAGATTCAGGGATGCTGTTGTTAACAAGAAGAAGCTCTCTGCACTTCCTTACTATCACCTTCTACCGAAGATCTTCAAGTCACAAGGAATATATGACTTCATTGCTGCTAAGTCTTCTGAAGAGCAAGCAAGAATACTGACTGAGAAGCCAAAGTCTGCTATTGATTTTGGTAAGATGAACATTGCAAACATAAATCTCAGCACTTACATTGGTGCTGCCTTGGCTAAAAATAAAAGAACAATGAGGAAGAAGACAACAGCTATGAGAAAACCGGCTGTTAAGAAGCCTACTGCTGGGATTGTAATAAGGGAACAAACTGATGTTGCCCCTCAAGCTGCCCCTTCTCAGAAGAGACCAAGGAAGATGATCCAATCTCATTCTGAGGATGAGGATGATGAGGATAGGGTTCCCATTGGTTCTATTTTGAAGAAACAGAGGATTGCTTCTACTGCTGGTGTTGCTGATATCCCCATTCCTACACAACCCAGAAGGCAACCTCCTAGAAAATATAAGTCTGTTATGACTTCTGAGGTAATTCTTCCTGCTAATGATCTTGTAAGATTAGCAGTCAATGCCTTAGTGTCTAGTTTTGAGGATAGAATGGATTTTTTTCTACACCTGCTACTTATGTGAACCAAACTGAAACTGTAGATGATGTATACATTCCCACTCTACTATCACCACAAAGAACTTCCTTTGACCAACCACAAACAGCCTCACCAGAAAGACCACAATTCCAAACCTTGATATCTGAAAATGACCCCTGGTTCAACCAACCAAACGATGGAATTGTCCCTGGTGCACCCTTTCCCAAATTACCAAGAACCAAATTCCCCTACATTGACCCTTCAGTTCTTTATGATGGCAAAGTTGAAAGCTGGGCCAAAGTTAAGAAGAACTAGAAAATTCTTTATCACCAACATGAACCAGAACCAGTTTCAACAAGACCCTTCTATCCCCTACCTGAGTATGAATATCAACCCGAGATCATACCTCAACCTGATTATGTACCCATACCATATGTACTAAACATCAGCAGACCTCTTCCATCCACTCTGCACAACCATATTGGACCCGCCCTAACTCACCTTCCACTGAAACAATTCCCACCTAGAAAAATCTACCCAAACCTCATCAAATCCCCACCCTTCTAGCCATTCACTGATGGTGTTAACAGGCATATCATTCCTGTCGGGTCAACTGATCCTTGTAAGGCCAAAGCTCCGAACATCATTCATCAAAGGTCAAGAACAGAAGGAAGACATAAATTCATCCTAGACAGAGAAACTTCTTAGGAGACATTCAAACACTCAAGCATCTATGGCAGAGTTGTGAGTCTCGTGGATCACCTTATGTATGCCTTTCTGAAGAATGAATTTGAATTGCCTAGGTATGTCAGGGAGGCAAACTTTGTCCCTCCAACTTGACTGTTTCATACCAAGAAGGAAACAAAGATTGGTGTCAGACCCCCTATGATTTCTCCTAGACTACCTATGATTGATCTAAACAAAGACAATGATTTGAAGAAGCAGAGGAGCACTACAAAGAAGCCAGAAGACACTTCTTGCTTTTTTAATCCTGGTGATGTTGAATCTTATGATCAGAATAAGATTAATTTCTAGTTATCACAATCAGTTGAAGATATTGATCAAGATTCTGCCTTTTGCATTTGGGCAAATCACATGTTGGACTGTGCTAAGGAAACCTCTTCTTCTGGTCTGAGTAATGAAGAGAAGAGAAAAATTCCTAAGGTCAGAGGAAAATCTGGACTGTCAAATGTCTGATTCTACATCTACATGGACATGATTGGTATTCCTGTCTTCAATCCTGTGTATGAAGAAGACCCTGTCCACTATGCATAGGAACTGCCTCCTCTAGTACTCACTTTTGTATCATCTCCACCTCCATCTCCTCCTTCTGAGCACACTAAGGAAGAAATCATAATATAAGAACCGGATTTCATTATTGAATCTGCTCATCCAGAAACTGGGAATGAGGAAGTTGCTGAGTCTGCTCCAAGACCAAGCACTTCTAAGAAGCACTCATCTCAGCCAATGGCTCTGACTGTCATTCGTCCCAATGATCAACCTCAAACTTCCAAAGCTCTAAACACTGTTCCAAGTCAAGCACATGCTCAAGACAGTGCTGAAAGTTCAAGACCATCCCTGCCTCAGAACTGTGAAGAAATCATTGGAAAAATTATTGAGGATAGAGTCAAAGTTGAGGTCAAGGAACAAGTTAAAGAACAGGTTGCAGAAGCATTGGCTCCAACCAATGTCATGATCTACCAAATGATGGCAATCCTTATGACTTTTCAACAAAGTCAAAACCTACCAGTTCAATCATCTCCACCTCCACCAAATCCAAACCCTCCTCCTCCACATCCACCATCTTCTTAGTCTTTTCTTTTTCTTTTCTTAATACTGACAATGATGGTCCACTCCTTTTACCTTTTTGTCTGATGACAAAGAAAGGGAAGAAAGGATAAGATAATTAATTAAATTTTATAAATATCAGTTTTTGAAAGTATATATTTGTATGCATATGCATGATTTTACTTGTTTATATATGCTTTGACATATTCTATTATATGCTCTGATAAATACTACTTTCCGATTGCTCTGATACTATCCTTAGTTTATATGCTCTGATACTATCTTTTGACTGATAAGTAGTTGAACTGATCTGATGAGATATATATGGGATATGTGCTGCTGAGTTTATGTCTTATATTTTATTCATGTTAGGTTTGAATGCTTTGTCTGAGGGGGAGCTTTGTAAGCTCTCTGAGTTTTGATGTTAACAAAAATGATTAAATTTGAATGGCAAAGTTTTAGTTGCGATCTAACATGCTTTATCTAGTATTGCAAGAATGTTAAGAATATATAAGTTATGGAAACCTTGAATAAGTTTCCTTATATCTGCTTGGACTTAGATTGTGAATCCACGTCCATTTATGTAGACGATCTGCTCAAAACGTTTGGTATATTTTTTATTTATTATATTTGAGTAGATTGTTAATAAAATACTCTCGGTAGACGAGATCTTTAGTTTCAATGAGTAGACGAGCTTAAATGCTACGTCAGTAGACGGAGATAAAAAATAACTCACTGAAATATAGCAAGTCCAAAGACTTGATGATAGACTAAAGGATATGCCACTTCAGTAGACCGACGAAAAGAAAACTACAAGTCCATAGACTTGGTTTTACCCATGAGCGTGTAGACGCAGATTTTAAATAGACGAGCTCTTTTTCTTATAAGGTTTCATATGCTCCGTCTAGCTAAGTAAATACTACACCGACCGCAAAGAAATATTTATTTCAAATGATTGATATTTATTTCAAACGAATGTTGGTCCTTCCTATTTGTTTTATCTGTTTTAATGGCTTGTTTCTTTGTGAGAGAAACGTAGTACCATCGAGGAAATGCAAAAAGCAACATAATACCATGAGGAAATGCAAAACGCTCTGTACCCTGTCACCTTTACTGCTGGAATAGCTGGAATTTTCACAAAGGAGGAAAGACAGTTTTCAAGTTGCAATTGCTCAGAGCTGTGACCCTCCATTTTGTACAAAAGTGATAACCAATAGTACATTTCACAATGGTCACGATCAAGCTATCAGTCACAATGGATATTATGCATTTAATGCTAGCTCTAAACAGGAATATTCAAAACAACCGTTGAAGATTTTCAAGTGAAGAAGAAAGTCACTATAAATAGAAGACCTCAACCACTGAAGAACTACTTTTGCGAGCTGAACTTTTGTCAATCAACAGGCTCTCATTCCTTTATTCTTTCAAGAGAAAAAGTCTGTAATTCTTTTGTTTGAATATTGTTGTAATATTCAACCGATCTTAAACTTTAATATCCTCACACATAGTGAGTTAGAAGATCAAAAGCATACAATCTCTTTGTTAGACTTAGAGCCTGAAGAGGCTTGGTAAGAAAGGAATACTTGTAGCCTGGAGAGGTGTTGAATACTTGTTGTAATCTATTTGGAGAAATAGTGGAGTAAAACCTTCAAGTTGAAGGGAGTGGACGTAGCACTTGGTTGGAAGAGAGTGAATCAGGATAAAACACTTGCGTGAATCTTCTAATCCCTTATCTCTTCAGTTTTATTTGTTTATACTGACTGGGGGATTTGAACTTGATTTTGTTAAGCTTTTAAAGGATCTTTTTTTTTGTGTGCTTCTCTTCATTTCTTCAATTTTGTGTGCTTCTGCCTTATTTGTTTTGAAAATTATTAACAAACACAATTCAACCCCCCACCCCCCCTCTCGTGTTTGCTTTTGTCAACTCCAAACCTCGCTGGCTTCCCTTGATGACTCCCTCACCCACCGGAAACAAATATTGGTCTGTATTTGTGATAACTTGTCCCTGGCCCAAATCCGTATGAAAAACCAAGCCAATGCTCACCGCTCGGACAAGTCCTTCTCTGTAGGAGATTAGGTGTAGTTGAAGTTGCAACCCTACCGGCAAGTTTCAGTGAAGGGGAGCACCATGCCCAAGCTTTCCAAAGGATACCTGGGCCATTACAAGATTCTGAAGCTCATTGGCCAAGTAGCATATGAGATACAGTTGCCTTCGGAGTCGCGCGTCCATCCGTTCTTTCATGTTTCGAAGCTCAAGCTGTAACACCCTACTTTTTATTTTCCAATTTTTTTCAGTAAAAATATTTTCGCTGTATTAACCGGTATAAATGTATTTATTTATATTTTTATCCGAGTTCATGGAGATTGATTTTTATGAAATAAAAATCATATTCATACTCTATCTTAGGGTAGAAGCTTACGATAAAAATTTGGGTTGAAAATTCAGACGGAACCCGGTCTGCATTTTCACTGACAGTATAATTTTACTGGGCAGAAAACCAAATTTTGACACGTGAACGAAATGGTTTATATTTAAATCATATTTCTAACGAGTTTGGTTGTTTTGAAAATTTTCAACCGAAAATAAAATATTACGCTTTTTACGGGCGTAAAACCCTAATCGGGAAACCGACGCGAGTCGAAGGGAAGTGCAGAGACCCGTCAAGAGATCGGGACAACGAGTCATACATGATGACTCATGGAGGATGAGTCACCAAGCATTTATGAGCATTAAATGCAAGTAATCATGACATTTAGGTAAAAAGACCAAAATACCCCCAAGCTTTCGCAGGTATTAACAAGACGCATCTACGCACTCTTAACCACTCATTTTACGTGGTTGAAAACCTCCCACATCTCTCCAATTTCGTGCATCCCCCTCCAATAAATCTTACCTATTTCATTTTGCTTTCGTTTCATTATTTTCCTCTCAAAAACCGAGATCGGGTAAACTACGGAGCTGCGCACGGAATTTCCGGGAACCGCTATCGGATAAGATCGGTGACTCATTAGTGAGTCACTTTGTGTGGACCAAAATCAGCCACACCTCCATCAAATGTGAGCCACATATTTAATAACCATAGTTAAGCAAAGTAACCCTAGTTAAGTTAATTATTAACTAAGATTAAACTTATATTAATTAAATAATCACAAAACCCATTAAATCAATTCCTTATAACCAAACAAAGCCTAAATCTAGCCTATAAATACTCTTCAAAACCGTGGCCTCCCTCCCCTTTCACTCATCTTCTTCATTCTCTTCATCTTCCCCACCAACTAAGTTACAAAACCCTAAGAACACCGAATTCCCACCAAACATATGACCCTCTTCCTTTCTGAAACTCGAAAAACACTCAACATAAAAGTTGTTCCTATTTCTAAATTCTTTCCAACAAGCTAAAGATCATCAAAAACGGATAAGTGGATTGGGAGATAGGATCAAAATACCGAAACTGCCCAGAATTCTCAGTAACCCACGAAACAGAAGAAAGAAGTCCCTTTTAACCCCTGTTATGATCCGAACCAAATGAAACCTTCAACACCAAAGTTGTTCCTTTTCTTCTTATATTTCTAACAAGACAAAGTTCGTGATTTTTGGATGAGTATATTGTGAGATACACTCACAATACCATCACACCCTCAAGCTGTCCAGTTTTTAACTAAGTGAAAGTTGATCATTTTCTTCATTCCTTCAATCTTCAAGAGGTAAAAGCTCTTCTCCTTAATCATCTAAGTCTTCTCCTTCACTTATTTTGTAAGATCAAGCCATGATCATCAAGTTTTCATAAATTATCATTTCTTAGATCTAGAACTTCAATTAATTCTAGAAAATTGTAGAAAAATCATAAAAATGTGAAACCAATTTCTATGATCTAGTTATAATCCCTAATTTATTTATCCAAGAGCATGTGATCAAAATAATTTTCCTTCCCTAATAACCATTAAGGGCCGAACCTAGGTAGGAAAATGGGTTTGGTGTTTTGTTGTTTGCTTTGAAAATTAGTACTTGACTTAAGTTCTATAATACATATATAGCTTAAATCCAAGAGCTTGAATCCAACTAAATTTCCTAGCCTATTTTCCTAATATGGGCCGAAACCCTAACCCTAAAGGTTGGAGGATTTTGTTTCAAATTTTAGTCTTGTAATAAGTAATCTATGTTAGTTAAGACTCTAGTAATTAGGATCCAAAAGATGGCATTAAGAAGATAACCCTAAACCTATTTTCTAAGTTTTGGTCGAACCTAGCCCTAAAGTGTCATAGATGGTTGTTATTTGATTAATTATAGTTATGTTGTTTGGTTCAAGGTGAAACTATTAAGCTGTGGTGTGATAGCGAGGAACGTCGAGTTCGAGATTTCGGTGCTAGCTCAGGTGGGGAAAAGAATCAACCTATCGTCAGAATCGATAAGTAGTAGATTATATGATAATTGTGTAGGGCGACCTAAACCCTACTAGTAGTTGAGTAATCGACAAGACCAAAATCATATTGGAAACCTTTTCTGTAAAACCAATGGTGATTTGGGGATTGTAGGTTTATCGACATTAGGATGATTTTATCTTATCTGAGGTTGATTGAATTTATTATTATTATTTCATTGCTTATGTGATATTTTGTGGTATTTGAATTATTTTCTGATATTGTGTTATGCATGATCTGCCTGGTTTTTAATATTGTGCTTAGCTGATTTTTAAGTAAGGATATGTGTTGTTCGGGAGATAATTGTTTGGGTGAGAGAATAAAGGTGATTTAGAGGTGCCTAGCCTAATTAAGTGGTTTTATCTAAGAGGAAAAAGGTGTTGAGACTTTGATGGAAGGTTGAGGCACTAGGTTGTTATTGATGTAATTTAGGGAGATTCATTTATAAATGTATTGTTATTCACAGCCGTGTGAGTGGAACACCCGAGGTCAGGATATCCTATTTTGGGATATCGGATATTGCAGGTGAGTGCCCTACGGATGTGGATGCCGAGGTAGACTACCGTAATACTCTTTAGTTCTTGACGAGTTCGCATGTTCTTGGCACTGGACCATTATGGAATGATATACCTTGACGAGTTCGCATGTTCTTGGCACTGGACCGTTATGGAATGATATTCCTTGACGAGTTCGTATGTTATTGGCACTGGACCATTTTAGACTAATACTTGTTTAGTCTTTGATGCGTTCGAAAGTTATTGGTACTGGACCGTTCTGGACTATTGACTAATGTGACAGGAGTGAAGATGGCCACATCAGTATAAAGTTTTAGTTGCATGGGCTAAGGGTAGAGGATGATATAGTGAATTGAGGATGATTGTTGATTTTGAGTGATGCGTGTCTGTGACAATTACTGTATAATTTACTATTACTCTTTTCCTCTTTTTGATGATAGAACTGTTTCTTATTCCCTATATCTTTCTGTGTGTTGTGTTTTATTTCTGATGTGATCGTACAAGAAGACCCGATGGAGGAACCAATTGCTGAGGAGTTAGATGGAACTCCTTACGAACTAGATGCTGGAGGTCGGGATGTGATTCATGGTGAGTAGAGTATAGACATTATGGCCAGTGTGTCTAAGGAGTATTTATCTTTCCGCTAAGTATGTCTGTAGTGAAGTTTATGCCTGTGAGGGATCCTACCGAGAGGATACCCTCGACAGTGTTTTGGTAACGCAATAAACAAACATGTGTGTATGTATATATAGTACTACCTTGGTGTGTTTTAAATTTGAAGAAGTTATATGATAATGATATAAGTTTTAATTTTTTTACGTATTTTCAATAGTAAGCGCGCGATTAAGTAAATAAATATTAAGGTTTTAATGTAATAATACGATGGGGCACATCGGGGTGTCTCATTTGGTGGTATCAGAGCAGTTCGATTCTAATCGGACTGTGAGGTCTAGGATGTGTTACTGGCCGTGTCTAGTTGAGTCCACATCGGATTTTAACTATGCTTAGAAGTTGGGTAGTGTGTCCGAACCCGATGCGATAATTAGCATTAGTATGGCATATGGTATTTATATACCTGTCTATGTAGTATTATATGTCATACTGTTGAGAGAGGATGATTTCTGTTACAAAATCATGGCTAATGGAAGAAGAAGTCCGATTATTAGTGGCGATAGATCTCCTGAGGGAACCATTGGAACTGACAATGGTGAGGTTAATCCTAATGGAAATGGAGGAGATTCATTTGCGACTCCCAATATCAAGGAAACGATAGCTGCTGCCTTGCTATTTCAAACACAACAGAATACGAAGATGCTACAAATAAACAAAGAGCAGCAGGAACTGCAGAATCAAATAACAACCATTGAAACTGAAGAGGCAGAATTGATTACTTTCCTAAAAGGGAAGCCACCACAGTTCCGAAGGGACTATGACCCAAAGAAGGCAGAATGGTGGGTACAAGAGATAGAGAAGATATTTGACACCATGCGCTGCATGGAGGAGAGGAAAGTGACTTATGCTGCATACATGTTAACTGGAGAAGTAGAGTCTTGGTGGAGAGGTAAGATAAGAATACTGGAGTTAGAGGGTAGGATTATCTGCTGGCAGTTGTTTACTGAATGCTTCTTCGAGAAGTATTTTCTGAATGTAGTCCGACGTGCGAAGGAGAGGAAGTTTACTAGTCTCCGACAAGGAAACATGACTGTAGGCGATTATGTATCACGCTTTGAGGCTCTGATTAAGTTTTCAGAATTCTATTAGAGATTCCCAGATGAGGATTGGCGGTGTAGAAGGTTTGAAGAAGGATTGCGACATGAGCTGCGAAGAGCTGTAGTGTATTTAGATATTCAGTGTTCTCCGAAGTTGGTTGATAGTTGCAGTGCTATAGAAAGCATAGACCAGAGGCAAGATGCTGAGCTGAAACAACCAAGAAGTGGAGGGCCTAATCGATCAGGTTCTCCAAGGAGGGTAGAGAGTGGTTCTCAAGGGAGATGGGGACCATATACTAAACCAGTGCAGACAGCTGCACCAACACTAGTGGTTAGATCGGATCAACAACAACAAGTCTATGTTTGCTTCGGATGCGGAGGATCGCATCATTTTAGAGATTGCACGGAAAAACCTAGTTGTTTCCATTGTGGTAAACCAGGTCATTATGCTCGTAAGTGTAGATAGAGAAATAGGCAGCAGACGGTAGCTGCTGATAAAGGAGCTGGAAGTTATGGAGGTGAAGCAAGGAGAAGAGATCTAGGAGCAGGTCAGCAGCCACAGAAGAGCTTAGCTTGCTTTAGATGCGGAGGACCTCATCATGTTAGAAATTGCAAGGAGAAACCTAGTTGCTTCCACTGTGGAAAACCTGGTCATATAGCTAGAGATTGCGGACAGTGGGTCACTGGGAGAGTGTTTACTGATGAGGGGAGTTGAACCTTCTCACTCTGCAGATATCATATAAGGTATGTGTCTGACATCAGTGTCATATAGTTGTTAAGAATATGACATTTATTGTAAACACTTGTCGATAATCTTACGGAAGTGGAAATCGTGTTCTTGGTGGGAAAGTCTGAAGATGGTGACGGAAATCCGTAAGTTTTGTTAGTTAGTCGGTTGTGGTTTAATTTCCTGCTTGTTTAAAATCAAGTACAGTGAAAGTATAGATTGTTGTGGGATAATTGGTATTAAGGGAACTTTATCTTAAGTGCTTGATATATTTGGATAGTATGGGTAGTCCTTGAAAATAATAAAGAGATAACGAATTAGTTTGGAGCTTATCTAGTATAGGATTCATTTGGTTGAAGCTTTGTAGCCTTTTATTTTTGAGATAATGGTTATAATGATATGTTGTTCTTGTTTAAATGGTGAGTTAGGATTTCACCTTAAGCTTTGTTGGTTATGGATTACAATTAAGACTTTATTGAGCAACATATAATCTAGGTATAGTACCTAAGTATTGTTTCCCTATAGTAGGATAAATAGGAAGTGATGGGAGTTTTGAGATATAGATATGACCGGTAAGATTAAGATCGGTATCAGTGAGTAAGATAATTACTATAAATCAAATGTTGATCGAGGCATAGTATCATTATGGATTCTAGGGCAATGATTAATGATCGTAGTTAAGATGGATTGTATGAGTTTGGGAAGAGTAAACGAAAGTGTATATAGTAATTTCACCTAAGTTGAATACGAGCTTTCACCTAAGATGAATATGAGCAGAAAAGATGATTTTTGATGTAAATTGAGGTTACTAGAGAAATTCAAATTTGTTAAGTTAGATAATCCTAACAGGTGTTGATCTTTTGATTGCAATTTATCTTACGGAGTGTTGAGATGTTTATTTGGAGATTTGAAAGGTGTGATTTTGATATAATCCAGAATAGTGAAATACATTCTAAGGAACTAAGACTGTGATTGGATACATGAAGTAGGAAGTTAGGGTAGTTCGATTGTGGTGTTAATTTCGACTGTTAGATGTTGAAATAAGATTCTTTAGTGGATCAGTAGTAAGAAGAGGAAGGGATTAAGTTTTGATTATGTCCTTTAAGGATGTTAGATCAAGTTGGAAAGGTTAAGAACAATGAATATAATACAGTGATGGATAAGTTCGAGGATAAATAGAATGATATAAGAATGAATTATGTTATGAAGTTACCGCTGTTATGTAGGAAAAAAAAAAGCGATGAGAAATATAATGTGGGATCTTTAGATTAAGATACGATTGCAAGATGATGTCTAGTTTTGAGTTAAGAAATTCCGAGGACGGAAATTTTTTTCTAAGAGGGGTAGTAATGTAACACCCTACTTTTTATTTTCCGATTTTTTTCAGTAAAAATATTTTCGCTGTATTAACCGGTATAAATGTATTTATTTATATTTTATTTGAGTTCATGGAGATTGATTTTTAGGAAATAAAAATCATATTCATACTCTATCTTAGGGTAGAAGCTTACGATAAAAATTTGGGTTGAAAATTCAGACGGAACCCGGTCCGCGTTTTCGCTGACAATATAATTTTACTGGGCAGAAAACCAAATTTTGACTCGTGAACGAAATGGTTTATATTTAAATCATATTTCTAACGAGTTTGGTTGTTTTGAAAATTTTCAACCGAAAATAAAATATTACGCTTTTTACGAGCGTAAAACCCTAATCGGGAAACCAACGGAGTCGAGAAGGGAATTGCAGAGACCCGTCAAGAGATCGGGACAACGAGTCATACATGATGACTCACGGAGGATGAGTCACCAAGCATTTATGAGCATTAAATGCAAGTAATCATGACATTTAGGTAAAAAGACCAAAATACCCCCAAGCTTTCGCGGGTATTAACAAGACGCATCTACGCACTCTTAACCACTCATTTTACGTGGTTGAAAACCTCCCACATATCTCCAATTCCGTGCATCCCCCTCCAATAAATCTTACCTATTTCATTTTGCTTTCGTTTCATTATTTTCCTCTCAAAAACCGAGATCGGGTAAACGACGGAGCTGCGCACGGAATTTCCGGGAACCGCTATCGGATAAGATCGGTGACTCATTAGTGAGTCACTTTGTGTGGCCCAAAATCAGCCACACCTCCATCAAATGTGAGCCACATATTTAATAACCATAGTTAAGCAAAGTAACCCTAGTTAAGTTAATTATTAACTATGGTTAAACTTATATTAATTAAATAATCACAAAACCCATTAAATCAGTTCCTTATAACCAAACAAAGACTAAATCTAGCCTATAAATACTCTTCAAAACCGTGGCCTCCCTCCCCTTTCACTCATCTTCTTCATTCTCTTCATCTTCCCCACCAACTAAGTTACAAAACCCTAAGAACACCGAATTCCCACCAAACATATGACCCTATTCCTTTCTGAAACTCGGAAAACACTCAACATAAAAGTTGTTCCTATTTCTATTTTCTTTCCAACAAGCTAAAGATCATCAAAAACGGATAAGTGGATTGGGATATAGGATCAAAATACCGAAACTGCCCAGAATTCTCAGTAACCCACGAAACAGCATAAAGAAGTCCGTTTTAACCCCTGTTATGATCCGAACCAAATGAAACCTTCAACACAAAAGTTGTTACTTTTCTTCTTATCTTTCTAACAAGACAAAGTTCGTGATTTTTGGATGAGTATATTGTGAGATACACTCACAATACCATCACACCCTCAAGCTGTCCAGTTTTTAACTAAGTGAAAGTTGATCATTTTCTTCATTCCTTCAATCTTCAAGAGGTAAAATCTCTTCTCCTTAATCATATAAGTCTTATCCTTCACTTATTTTGTAAGATCAAGCCATGATCATCAAGTTTTCATAAATTTTCATTTCTTAGATCTAGAACTTCAATTAATTCTAGAAAATTGTAGAAAAATCATAAAAATGTGAAACCAATTTCTATGATCTAGTTATAATCCCTACTTTATTTATCCAAGAGCATGTGATCAAAATCATTTTCCTTCCCTATTAACCATTAAGGGCCGAACCTAGGTAGGAAAATGGGTTTGGTGTTTTGTTGTTTGCTTTGAAAGTTAGTACTTGACTTAAGTTCTATAATACATATATAGCTTAAATCCAAGAGCTTGAATCCAACTAAATTTCCTAGCCTATTTTCCTAATATGGGCCGAAACCCTAACCCTAAAGGTTGGAGGATTTTGTTTCAAATTTTAGTCTTGTAATAAGTAATCTATGTTAGTTAAGACTCTAGTAACTAGGATCCAAAAGATGGCATTAAGAAGATAACCCTAAACCTATTTTCTAAGTTTTGGCCGAACCTAGCCCTAAAGTGTCATAGATGGTTGTTATTTGATTAATTATAGTTATGTTGTTTGGTTCAAGGTGAAACTATTAAGCTGTGGTGTGATAGCGAGGAACGTCGAGTTCGAGATTTCGGTGCAAGCTCAGGTGGGGAAAAGAATCAACCTATCATCGGAATCGATAAGTAGTAGATTATATGATAATTGTGTAGGGCGACCTAAACCCTGCTAGTAGTTGAGTAATCGACAAGACCAAAATCATATTGGAAACCTTTTCTGTAAAACCAATGGTGATTTGGGGATTGTAGGTTTATCGACATTAGGATGATTTTATCTTACCTGAGGTTGATTGAATTTATTATTATTATTTCTTTGCTTATGTGATATTTTGTGGTATTTGAATTATTTTCTGATATTGTGTTATGCATGATCTGCCTGGTTTTTAATATTGTGCTTAGCTGATTTTTAAGTAAGGATATGTGTTGTTCGGGAGATAATTGTTTGGGTGAGAGAATAAAGGTGATTTAGAGGTGCCTAGCCTAATTAAGTGGTTTCATCTAAGAGGAAAAAGGTGTTGAGACTTTGATGGAAGGTTGAGGCACTAGGTTGTTATTGATGTAATTTAGGGAGATTCATTTATAGATGTATTGTTATTCTCAGTCGTGTGAGTGGAACACACGAGGTCAGGATATCCTATTTTGGGATATCGGATATTGCGGGTGAGTGCCCTACGGATGTGGATGCCGAGGTAGACTACCGTAATACTCTTTAGTTCTTGACGAGTTCGCATGTTCTTGGCACTGGACCGTTATGGAATGATATACCTTGACGAGTTCGCATGTTCTTGGCACTGGACCGTTATGGAATGATATTCCTTGACGAGTTCGTATGTTATTGGCACTGGACCATTTTAGACTAATACTTGTTTAGTCTTTGATGCGTTCGAAAGTTATTGGTACTGGACCGTTCTGGACTACTGACTAATGTGACAGGAGTGAAGATGGCCACATCAGTATAAAGTTTTAGTTGCATGGGCTGAGGGTAGAGGATGATATAGTGAATTGAGGATGATTGTTGATTTTGAGTGATGCGTGTCTGTGACAATTACTGTATAATTTACTATTACTCTTTTCCGCTTTTTGATGATAGAACTGTTTCTTATTCCCTATATCTTTCTGTGTGTTGTGTTTTATTTCTGATGTGATCGTACGAGAAGACCCGATGGAGGAACCAATTGCTGAGGAGTTAGATGGAACTCCTTACGAACCAGATGCTGGAGGTCGGGCTGTGATTCATGGCGAGTAGAGCATAGACATTATGGCCAGTGTGTCTAAGGAGTATTTATCTTTCCGCTAAGTATGTCTGTAGTGAAGTTTATGCCTGTGAGGGATCCTACAGAGAGGATACCCTCAACAGTGTTTTTGTAACGCAATAAATAAACATGTGTGTATGAATATATAGTACTACCTTGGTGTGTTTTAAATTTGAAGAAGTTATATGATAATGATATAAGTTTTAATTTTTTTACGTATTTTCAATAGTAAGCGCGCGATTAAGTAAATAAATATTAAGGTTTTAATGTAATAATACGATGGGCCACATCGGGGTGTCTCACAAGCCATTTCATGGAGCTCCACCCTCGAGGAAACCACCGCTGGCTTCGTCGCTTACAGGGACACGCATGGAACTCGCACCCAGCCGCCTCTTGGGCAAACAGACTTTGTTAATGCCGGGCGGCCACCATCAACAGGTGCTTGTTCAATGGGAAGGGACGACCGAACAAGAGGCCACGGGGGAAGACAAGGGTTCACTTGCAAACTCTTATCCCCAACTCAACCTTGAGGACAAGGTTATCCTGGGAGACTAGGGTAATGATATGCTATTTGGCCAGGAATTGGGCCCAAATGCTAGAGATCAATCGGCCCAAGAGAGCAAACTAGCGCCTAAAGAAGAAGCCAGCTTGGATGGCAGATTGCATTTAGATTCCTTTTCACTTTACAACAAATTCTGTTATGATGTATTTAACAAATTCAATAGTTATTCAGTAGTTACCTTGATGTAAGGATCATTGTACACTTGGCAGTGAGTCCACAAAAAAAATCAGAAAATTGGAAATTATAAAGCTCACAATCAATGAAAGAAAAACCAGAAAAGCTTGGACAATATTCTTCTTCTCTATATTTTCTCTGAATTTCTCTTCTACTAGAGTTCTCGCTACTCGAACAGGGAATTCTAATTCTGATCCCATCAATTTGGTGCTTTCATCCCCATTCTCAATGCCTCCTAAAACAGAAAAATCCAATGAGGAAATCCTTAACTAACTCCGTGAAATGCAAATCTCCTTAGAAACTACCCTCCAAACTTTCATCCAAACCCAGATAGACTCCCAAATGACCACCCTACAAGGCCAAATCGCCCTCTCAACGCAACAGACACCCCATTCGAACCATCACCCTAAAACCCCAAAAATCACCCTTAACCCCTTTGATGACTCAAATCCATTAGATTGGATATTTCAGGCAGAACAATTTTTTGAGCTTAACCATACCCCACCCAACCAGAGACTAACCTCCATTCCATTATTTATACAATGGCCTGCTCCTGGATGGTTTAAATGGTTACACACTAACCAGCAACTTACATCTTGGGAGAACTATACCAGGGCGTTGGAATTGAGATTTGGACCATCCACATTTGAAAATCATCAAGCTTCCTTGTTTAAGCTGAAACAAACAGGAACTGTGATGGATTATCAATTGCAGTTTAAGACCCTTTCCAATAGAGTGGTGGGCATGTCAACGAAGCTTCTTTGCAATTGTTTTATTTCGGGCCTCCTCAATGATATTCAACGGGAGCTAGCTATGCTGCAACCCAGCTCCTTGGCAGAGGCAATCGGTTTGGCCAAACTCTTGGAAGCAAAAACTCAAGACTCCAAACTAGCCTTTAACCCCACCCCATGACCTTTCACCAACACCAACCAGTCCTCACCTTCAATTTTGGGTTCTGCACCACCCAATTCCCTCCCGATTCGCAATGTATCCCAAGCCAAGATAGCTAATAGACGTGCTAAAGGCCTCTGTTATTATTGTGATGAAAAGTTCTCCCCGAGCCATCGGTGTCAAGGCAATAAATTCCTACTCCTCATTGTCAATGAACCTTACACCAACTCGGGACTGTGCACATTTTCAACTGTCCCAGGCTGCACTCACAGAGCCTCCTTCCCCATGCACCCTTCGTGTCCAAGGGCGCAACCGAGAGCTTATCGTTACCATTCTTATCGATTCGGGTAGCTCGCATAATATTACGCAACTGCGTGTGGCTGAATTTCTGGACCTGCCCATTGTGGCCCGAACTCCATTTTAAGTAATTGTGGCCAATGGCGCTTCAATTCAGTGTTCAGGTAACTATAAATGATGTTCCAGTTACTTTATTTGATGTTGTTTTCACATTCCATTCTTTATAGTACCTATACATGGTGTGGATTTTGTCTCGGGTGTGCAGTGGTTGCAGACTTTAGGCCCATTTCTATCAGACTTTGCAGTTCCTTCTATTCAGTTCTCTTATAACAATCGGCCCATCACATTAGTAGGGGGTACAGTTGTTCAACCGCAACCAGCATCACTTGCTCAATTCAACAGATTCGTTCTTACCAATTCAGTTGCTTCAGTGCGCTATGTTACCATGTCTCAGTTTGAGGAGCCTTCCACCGACCCGAAAGACACACAACATGGTTCCTTTGATCCTAGCAATATGAAACCTTCCATGGATACCTTATTGCTTTGGTTTGAAGTTGTTTTCGGACAGCCCCAGGGTCTTCCTCCCCACTGAGGCCTTGATCATTATATATACTTGCTTCCGGGGGCCGCACCTGTAAATGTAAAGCCATATTGTTACCCTCAAAGTCAGAAAGAATTGATGACAGAAATGATTAAAGACATGTTGTTAGAAAGCATTATTAAACCGAGCACTAGCCCGTTCTCCCCACGTATTTTATTGGTACGTAAGAAGGATGGGACTTGGCGTTTCTGTGTGGACTATCGGGCCTTGAACACTCTAGCCGTAAAGGACCGTTTTCCCATTCCCACGATTGATGAATTATTGGATGAGCTTCACGGATCTACCATTTTCTCTAAGTTGGACCTCCATTCCGGGTATCATAAAATCAGATTAGCCCCTGAGGACACATTCAAAACTGCCTTTAGAACGATCGATGGGCACTTCGAGTTACTTGTCATGCCCTTTGTCCTCACCAATGCTACTTCGACCTTCCAAGCAACAATGAATGATTTGTTTAGAGAGTTCCTTCGCAATTTTGTCTTGGTGTTCTTCGATGATATCCTCGTTTATAGCAAGGATTTTTCCTCCCACTTAAACCACCTTCAACAAGTCCTGCAGGTGTTACAAAAGCATCAATTCTTTGCTAGATTTTCAAAATGCCAATTCGGTTTAGAAAAGGTAGATTACCTGGGTCATGTAATATCAAAGGAAGGCGTAGCGGCTGACCTTTCTAAGTTACAAGCAATACAAGATTGGCCTGCACCACGTTTCTGTTTCGGCCTTGAGGGGTTTCTTAGGGCTTTCGGGCTACTGCCGCCGCTTTGTTTTGAACTATGCAGCAATCACCAACCCCCTAACTGATTTGCTCAAACAGAACCAATTTGAGTGGACGTCGGTAGCTCAAGAGGCGTTCCAGACACTCAAAACTGCGATGACCACTTTACCAGTACTTGCCCTGCCTGATTTCCAACAATTGTTTGATCTAAATATGCCTACTTTGTTGCTCTTCCGGAACAGGTCTCTGCTGTTACTCTAGCCCCGATATTAATCACGGAGATTTACTGGCTCCATGGTATGCCTAAGACCATTGTGAGTGACCGTGACCTTGTTTTTGTGAGCTGATTTTGTAAGGAGCTCTTCAAACTTCATGGCACAAAGCTAGCCTTCAGTAGCGCCTATCATCCACAATCGGAAGGTCAAACTGAAGTCACTAACATCATCCTTGAAACGTGCCTCAGATGCTTTGTGAGTGACTCACCATAGCTCTGGGTTCGATACCTTCCGCTTGCAGAGTTTTGGAATAATTCCACCTTCCAATCCGCAATCAGAACAACCCCCTTCGAGGTAGTATATGGTCGTCCCCCACCCAACTTGTGCACCTACGTTTTGGGGTCAACCTTGTTGGAACCAAAGTGATTTAGATTAATAATCTATGAGTTTTGATGTTAACAAAAAGGATTAAATTTGCATGGCAAAGTTTTAGTTGAGATCTAACATGCTTTATCTAGTCTTGCAGGAATGATAAGAATATATAAGTTATGGAAACCTTGAATAAGTTTCCTTATATCTGCTTGGACTTAGATTGTGAATCCAGGTCCATTTATGTAGACGAGCTGCTCAAAACGTTTGGTAAATTTTTATTTATTATATTTGAGTAGACGGTTAATAGAATACTCTCAGTAGATGAGATCTTTAGTTTCAACGAGTAGACGAGCTTAAATGCCACGTCAGTAGACGGAGATAAAAAATAACTCACTGAAATATAGCAAGTCCAAAGACTTGATGATAGACT
The DNA here is from genome assembly GCA_030762895.1 of Sophora flavescens. Classification (NCBI taxonomy): domain Eukaryota; kingdom Viridiplantae; phylum Streptophyta; class Magnoliopsida; order Fabales; family Fabaceae; genus Sophora; species Sophora flavescens. The sequence goes on along the minus strand of CM061062.1, from coordinate 179,111,357 downwards.
AAAGGATATGCCATGTCAGTAGACGGGTGAAAATAACCCTGACCGGTCCAGCCGGTTTGATCCGGTTTGATCATGGTTTGATGACGTCAGGACCGGTTCATAAGCTCGTGCGGTTTGATATGACAACCGGACCGACCATAGGTCCGGTGTCGGACTGGCCGGTACGGTCAGAGTTTAATAACACTGATATGGACATTAAGCTAACATCGATACCACATGGAACAACTTTAATTTACAAGTCTTGTTTTCATCAAAGAAAAACACAAGTATCTAGATTACCGTATATAAGTTTTGTCATTTTCCTATCAACCATCTATAATACCTTAAAAATCGAATAAAATCGATGTTTATTAGAAAAATCAAAAATCAATAAAAAAAATACAAAAAATAAAGAATAAAATCAATGTTTATTAGATTTTTCAATTATTTTTTGAAATCGAACCAAATTGAATTAAATCGTGCATATAAATTATATATATATATATATATATATATATATTCTATCTTTTGTTATTATTATTTTATATATTTTTTCTAACAATACTTATTAATTTGATGTGATGTAATTTTTACTACTTTGAATGTTCCAAACAAAAAAATAATATTTGTTAGCTCGTAACATTTTATCTTTTAGTATGTTATATTTTATATTTATTAATGTTATCAAAAACTATAGAAATATAAGGTGATCTAAAAAAAAGTATGAATAAATAAAATTACTCTATACAAATGACATTCGCAATTAAGCCGCTTCTGTATACATAGATATTAGAAGAAATCGTAACAGTGAAGAGTTGTCTAAAAAAAAGTATGAATAAATAAAATTACTCTATACAAATGACATTCGCAATTAAGCCGCTTCTGTATACATAGATATTAGAAGAAATCGTAATAGTGAAGAGTTGTCGTTCAAAACGGGAAAAATCATATTTTTTTTGTGGTAAAGGAAAAATTAAGGATGAGAGGGTGGTGTCCCATTCCAAGGCAGGAAAAATCTTTGGACTACATGAACACTTACAAAGGAAAAAAATCATATAATATAGAACCTGCCAGAATATATTTTTAACAACGACCCTTTTATTTTTTTTTGCCAAACTTATCCTTCAGCTGGACTAATCCTTTAGATACGTAGAGATTATTGAAATGAGTTTTACCTCTTCTAATAAAATACGGATACCTAACAATATGTTTCTAACAATATATTTAAAGAACCCAACTATCTATCATGTGTGCTGAGCTTTATTAGTAAAAGTCACCCATCAAATAAATTAAACAAATTTAATTAACTTTGAGGACCACTTTATACGTACAGAAGCCTCCTAGGTCGGTTGTCATTCAATTACCTTAATGTGTGTATAATTGAACCGTTTTCTAGTTGCTCTATTCCATTTTGATAGAGTTTTTGTTTTACACGTATTAATTTCTCTCCTCTCTTTCTCTAAATCCTCCATCTTCTTCCCTTCCCTATTAAATTTCTCCTCCTTTAGTAAAGTTTTTGCGTTCTCTATTTTCATTTTCCCCACTTTGGATCTTATATATTCTCATGGTCCATTCTCTTCAATCGGATCTTTTATATTCTTCTTTACTAGAATCATGCATGATTGGCAGAAAGATAGAAATTAAACGATTATCAGTGGCTGATTTGGGAGGAGAGAAATGAGTATGCAGGTGAGTTTATGCTTAATTATTATTCATGTTTAAGATAAAACATCCATCATCTATTAATAATAATTAATAACAAGCTTTGAAAATCTCTATATGCATACTTTTAATATCTTTATGTGTGTATATATTGTATTATCGTAACTAACTTATGAGTCATATAATGGGTGATAGTTTTCTTTAGGCGAAGATAAAATTGGATCTGAGATTCTGAGATGTTTATTTATGATCATTATCGAAGATTGCATCAGCAAGAACATATACATGTACTATAAAGAAGTTAATTTATTTAGGGATGTACTTGTTAATTGATGTGTTTATTTTGGATAAATGAAAAAGGAGATTTGAAAATACTGTTGAGATTCATGAACACCCATCAAGTGGTTTATATATATATATATATATATATATATATATATATATATATAAAGAATATTAAGTTGAACAATACTATTGGAAGGATTCTCATTTAGACCAATGACGGTATGAGAATAGTAGTCTCTCGCATATCATGTGAGAGATACTTTGCGAGACACAAAAAAAAAAAATCCTTGCCACCTCAGATATTAATTATTTATTCACAGCACTAGATTTTCTCTTGAATAGAAAATGAAGAATATTTTAATTACAGTTGAGATATTATATCATTAAGGTTATTTTTTACCTCACTTTCGATCCAGAACAAAAAAAAAACTTTTTTTTTGAGAAATAAAAACAGCATAAATTAATATCCGAGTTAAACTCTGGTTTTTTATGATAATGAAAATGAAAATCTATGTTCTCTTTGTTTTTCAAACAGCATAAATTGTGTTGTAGTCAATATTTATATCCGAGTTTCATTTGCTTGAAGAAAGAAAGTAACAAAATTCTTAAGCACTATCCTTATTCCATACAAACAGCAGGGGATCCCAAGTCTAAATCATATAAGCTGTTGCATATCCAATATTTCAGATCGAGCACTCATCTTAAAGTGAGTCATTTTAAGTAGTTTTTTTTAAATATATTTCCAAATTTGTTAATTAATTATTATTATTATATTAAAAAGAACTGTCTTGCTCTTGAGTCATTGTCTAGCCAGGATTTAGCAAATTTTTTTTTTTTGGGTACATAAGAGAGCCAAAGGCCCAAAAACTAAAGACAAGAAACTACACAGCCACTGAGATAGACCGGGTCATGGAGGAATTTTTGCAGCATATTTTTTTTTATTTTTTTTATAAGCAACTTTTTATTTATTTATCAATTTCAAATTTACATTACTATCAAATCGATCTGCATATCATTTACTCATTTTTATTTAATTAAGATACATTTTCAAATATATTAATTAATATTTATTATTGTCGAATTTATTGATTATTAACTTATTTTATTTAATTCTAAAAAAATATCCATACTATTTCAAAAGTATAAATCTCGCTTACTGGATGACAATTTAAGTATTTAAATTTTAATTTTAGAAATAATTATGTATTTGTTTTAGATTATAAATGTTTTTTCTTTTAATTTATATTTTTAGATTCTCTTTTGAATGAATTATGTATCTAGAGTTAATAATTTTAAATTTTCCTAAAATATTTTTTATTTTAATAATTTATATTTTTAAGTTTCAAAATATCCGTAAAATGCACAATTTATAAACTAAATATGACATATTTTGCCAAGTAAGAGAGGAGTACATGTACTCACTCTTAATACTATTTCAAGCAACATTTTTTTTTCTTTAGGTTACACACAAGCAATTATTTTAAAATTTGTGCCTTGTGTGTGTGTGAGTGCTTGTTGCAATGTTTTAAAAATCGGTATTACCGGATGATCGAAGAGGAGAGCGGTTCAAGGTTTAACTGATTCAATCAGATTAACTAGTGATCGAACTGAAATATAAATATATATAAATAAATAGAACAATCAACGAGTCAAATTTCAATCCAAGTTTCAACTTTCCATTTCAAGTCCAAATTGTTCAATTGCATATTCAATTACCTGTTGTCATAATTTCAACAACATTGAACTACATTAACTGTAACATGTAAGAGCTCCCAATCCATGTGAATTAGGTCTGGATTGGAGTCCCCAACCCCAAAACAAAACGGAGCAAAAGTACGAATTTTTTAATTTAAAAAAAAGTGAAACAACAAATCGATTAGTTTTCGAAAATTGGTATATGAGGGTTTAACCACTTTTGCACTAGTTCAATCAGTTGTTGCATGATCAGACCGTTTCTCCGATTTTTTTAGTCTGACCAGAATCAAAGAGGTATCTGATTCATGGTCCAACCGGTTGAATCAACCCGATTGAACCGATTTTTAAAACATTGGTTTATTGTATGATGTGAGGAAAGTAAATTACTTAAGTAGCTTATAGTTAAATTTATCTCACATTCTCGATTAAAAAATCCCCCCACCACCACCCACCCCCCCCACACACCACCACACACCACACACACACACACACCACACCCCGGGGGGGCCCCAGAGTATGTATGTATGTGTGTGTGTGTGTTAGTACGCATGTGTGTGTAAATATGATGTAAATATATATCATCTCAAAATTAAATATAATATTTGTTTTATTAATCACCTATGTTTACTGGCTAAAAGTGGATTAAAAGCAGCTCCTAGGAATTTGCAGAATATATTCTCTGTAAATCAAGTGTTAAATTTGTTCCCTGTAAATGATTGTAATGGGATTCATTCATCATTCCCATCGGCTTGTTGGCTAATTAAGGGCCTGATTGGTTTGCTTTATGATTCTTATTTTCATTTTCAATTTTTAAAAGTAATTACAAAAAAAAATTATAAACTATCACATTTTTTCATTATGTTTTTTGTTTTCAAATATTTGTACAGAAAACAACGAAAATAACTTTTTGTTTATTTTCACCATTTCATATACAAGTTTTTAGAAACAGAAATCAAAATGAAAACAAAGTAACAAGTTTGTAATTATTTTTGTTATAATTAGTTTTGAAATCAAGAAATGAAAACAGGAAACATGAAATAAACCAAACAGACCCTAATATAATTCCTCTTTTATATATTAAAAAAACAGATATGTATATACCAAGAAACAAAAAACAACACACATGCAATTCTGGTAATTAAATTGAAAATTTATAATTTTTATATAGGAATGTTACTAAAAGTTGTTATAATCGACCTTTTGTCTTCATTAGAAGAAATTGGATTCACAAATAATTAAATACAGAATACATACATACATACACATATACATATACATATACATATACATATACATATATATATATATATATATATATATATATATATATATATATATATAAACCTAATTCAAGAAACAAAATTGTATATTTTGATGTATATATAAAAGGCTGCAAACGTATAGTTTGGTAAATACCCGATAAGTTAGCTTATAGTTAATAAGTTGATCTTTAGTTGAAAGCTTATATGCTAATAGTTGATAGTTGAAAATTAAATGATTGAATTTTGAGTGTTTGGTAAAATTGGCAGTTGAACTAGCTTAAAAATATTTTTTTTTTGGTCTGGTACTCATCCTAATTAGCCCTTTGGGCCGACTGGGTCTACCAGATGTGAACACCTAATTTTGTCCGGATATCCTTTTAATTACTGTTTTGAACAAATTAAAACAAATAACTTTGCAATAAAAATGATTTTTGTTTTTAGTGAGCCCAATTTCATTATTGTTGAAGATGTCTTTTAGACCATGTTCTAAACCCAAATGAAAAAAAAAGAAAAAGAGAGAGAGAGATCCATATCTTTGATCCATGTCCTTTTTGCCCAACTCACTTACATCATCTCATCTCAAACAAATAAAAGGGCTGACTTCTTTTATTAAAAAAAATATAATAATAATAATAAAAAATAAAATAAATGAATAAATAATATGAAACAAAAAAAAACAAAAAAACAAAAAAAAAAGGATAAAAAGGAAAAGTAGATCTGCAGAATTGTAGTAAGGGCCAAGAGGATAAGCCAAAATTCCTTAATGCATTTCAGCAACCAAAAGAGCAATGACAGTGTTAAGCATTTTGCATCAAAAATGGCTGCAAGTTTTAAGCACATAAAAGGAAAAATAGGATGCTCTGATGCTGGGTCAAACCTGAATCAATGGAAAGATACTTAACAAAAACAAATGAGAGTTACAGCACAAGGAAAAACTAAAAAAAATGCAGAATGATAAGATTGGAAATGTGAAAGGGACCCTGCATTACAACCATGGCAGAGGACATTGGGTCCTGTTTTGGAGTTTTGCAACAGCAGAAAATATTTAAGGGGATAGGGGAGAGCTCAGACAGGGGGCCATCATCTCCTTCAAACCTTCATAATACCTTCTAACTTTGAGCCAAACCAGACTTGATCCCTAACTTCATTCTAATCCCCAAGCCACCCATACCCATCATCTTCATCTTCCTCCCAACAACACCACAACACCACTTTCAGTAACAACAGAAATTCATCATCTTAAATCAAAAGACACAAAAATGAAAACATAAGACACAAACCAGATTCGTCGTCCAGTTCCGCGCCGCCACCGTCCGCAACCCCGTCACCGCCGTGCCGGATCTCGCCGTCGTAAGCTCCTGCCGCACCGCCAGTTTCGCGAAGCATCATCCACCACCGCTTCTGCTCTGTCCGCGTCCTCAGCCACTTCCGGAAGTCGTTGACCGCCGTTCCGCCGCCTGGCCGCAAGCACCTCCACCGAAACTGCTGTCCGAACACAGATCTGCTCCGCCCACCATCGCTTCTGCTCTGTCCGCGCCCTCAGTCACCTCCGGAAGCCGTCGACCGTCACTCCACCGAGAGCCACCGCGAGTCCCTGCCACACCAGATCTGTGCCCCTCTCTCCGTCGTTCCCACCTCCATGCCAACCGCGAGCCCAGACGCAGATCCGTGCGGCTCGTCGTCATCCACGCCACCGCCGGCCTTCGTCTCCGCCGCCCCTGCCTCATACGTCCAACCATCCCTGTTTGGCTGTTGCTCCCCATCTGCTTCTTCATTGGTAAAAGAGGAAGCTGAAGCTTCACTCTTTCCTTCTTTCCTTCTTTTGTTTCTATTTGATATTTATTATGTTTTGGGGTTGGGTTTCTGATGGGGTTGTGGGTTTTGTTTTATTTATGTGTTTGGTGGGTTTAGGATCAGTAGGTGTATTTTTAATTTCCTCTTTGCTTGCTTATTGGGCTAGCTGCTAGGTCATCTTTCCTTCTTTTATTTTAAAACAAAATGTTCTAAAAAAAAAAAAACTGAAGTTGGGCTCTTTCTTGCTTTGGGTCCAGTCATAGGTTAGGAGTTATGTGTTGATGCTTGAAATGTGAAGCATAATCTCATTCTGTTTTTTTAAATATAAAATTTTAAATAAAAAAAAAATAAAAGTCCCCTTTTAAAAAAAAAAGAGGATCTCTTCAAAAAATAAAAAAAAAATAAAAAATAATAAAATCATTTTCAAAAAGTTAAGATCAACCAATCAAAAATTTTCAAAAAGAACTATGTGGTTTTGAGTTTCCCATCGCACCCGGGAATACGTAGGAGCAAGATAAATCATTTTGTCAGGCCAAAACTAAATTTTCCTTTTTTTTGTGTCTCTTTTTATGTTAAAATAATTAATCAAAATAATTAAACTTTTCTCTTTCCAGGGGTGCTCTATGGATACGGTGCCATGTTTAATCCCTTAGATTTGAGGTTGCCCTGTGGACTCACGTGCCATGTTCAACCTCATTTAGTTTTTATAAACCATAAAGTTAAAAATATAAAAATTTTTAATAAAAGTTAAAAAATTAAAATTTTAAATAATTCTTTCTTGTAAATAATTTTAGGGGTAAAATAAATATTTAAAAGGTTATTAAAATGTTTTTTTCTTTTTTTGCACAATTAACTTGAGGTACCGTTTTTTAAACGGGCGATGTGGGGTGCTAATACCTTCCCTACTCGTAACCGACTCCCGGACTCATATCTCTCCCTTTTTTAAAAGACCAGTTTACCTTTAAATAATTGGGTTTTTCTAAGATTTTCCCAATAAAAATCTTAGTGGCGACTCCTCTGTGTTTTATCCATCTTTTTGCTGCTCCCGGACAGGACGGTCGCGACACCAGAGTATCCCCACGGCTTAGGCCCTTTGGGCCCTCTATGAGACTAATCTCTTGTTCGGCAGATTGAGCAGGACTTTACCCTTTGTTCTCGGCCTTCCAATGGGGGTGGCTCCACAAGGATTCGAACCCGGGTTCCCAAAGTTCTCTTCCTTATGGAAGCTAGTTGGTTCCACTACCCATTCATCATATTTATATAATTTTTATATAAGTATTTTTAAAATTCTAATTAAATTAAAGTTGTATAATTAGAACATTAATTTTAATTTTTAATATATTTTTATTAAATAATATAAATGAAATTATAAGTTTATATGGTTTTTTGTAAAAATTTTGTTTTACGAGGAATCGGGTAAAGTGAGAGTTTTATTAATTAATAAGGTTAAAATATTTGAGAGAAAATTTAATAAATTATAAGTTATAAGCTAAATAAATTAGCTTAGAAAAAAATGTATAAGTTAATGAGATAAATTTATTTATCAAACACATCTACCTAAATTAAACAAGCTTATAAACTAATCATATAAGCTTTCAGTTAGCTTACTAAAGTAATTAGACTTGCAAAATGGAGCCATATAATATAAACATGGACGAGCTTTTGCTGCCTACATGTATATATTCATCGTCTCATCCGATGTATTTTCATGGTTTTTCATTGATGATGGGACAGTGATAATGGTCACAAACAGTAAAGAGGAATGCATGTCATGAAGGGTTTATTTTTGGTGGTGGATATGCGACGAGCAACCTCATGTTGAAGGAAGAGATAGAGCACAACCCGGGAATAGCCAAAGAAAGTCTTTGCTTTTCTTGGGAGTGTGCTCTGTCGTCTTCTGTCATCATCACATTCAATTGTCAAAGTTTTCTCGCTTGAGCTAGATGGATATACAGCACTATCTTATACCAATCAAGGTAATGTGAGGCTCTTCTTCACTGCATATCGATTGGTTATTGATTCGAATAGAGATTGCCTTTTCTTTACCATTTTGGTCCATAAAATTATAAGACAATGACAAAAATGTTAATTATGTTATCGTCCTCAAATTAAAAAAAATATTGGTAATTACACTAATTTGATTAACTTTTTTCAATTCGAGAAATATTTTTATCTATTTCTTTATATGAGGTCAAATTGCCACCACCTACGATTTCAGGAATCAAAATATGATTCACTCATTAAATGACATACTTACTTTGATGGTAAAAAAATATTGTATACTGGAATGACTTAATTGCCCTTGATTCTAATTTTTATCAGGTCTCACTCCCTTGTAAATAATTGCAAGAATCAGTGTTAGTGTGTCTTTTTAGTTTTTACTCATTTTGTTCATGTTACTTTCATTTTACATTCTCACTTATTTTTTGGTTTTCTAGGGTATCCTCCACGTGTAACTGCGGAGACTAATCTCTCGAGGTACTGGACGACATTGAAGGGTTGACATTTTCCAACCAGATTTTCTTCATACGCATTCTCACTTGTTTGAGTGTTAGTGTCATTTTTTTTAATGTATTCATTCTCCATAAGTCCATGTAATCAATATAAGATTGGTCCGAGTAGTAACAAGCTCGAGCTTCTTAAGCAAGTGGTCAATGTCGACTTATGGTTCTTATGAAGACAATCTGATTGGGAGAGGACAACCCTCACTACTAGAAATTCATGAGTTTCTTGCGGATTTTTATCGATCGACTGGAATTTCCCACGAATTTTGCTGCATTGTTTTTTAGAAATAAGGTTTTTTCTTATAGATTTAAAATCACAGGAAAATTTGTAGGAAATTTTGACATTTCCTATGAATTTTCTTACGAATTTAATTTTTTTCCCAAAAAAATCTGTATGAAATTTCTTGTGGATTTTAAAATTCGAAAGAAAAATTCACTCATGATGGTATTACTAGGAGAAAGAAATTTGTAGGAAAAATCCGTAGGGAACTAGAAAATTTCTAGTAGTGCCTTAAATACTATTTAGGTTCCCCAACAAACATTAATAATTATTTATGATGATTGATACTTCATACCATTGACATGATAACCTATTAAAATCTCCATATAAGCGACTTACATATCACTTTTTAATGTTTTTTAAGTTTTGTTTATTTATTTTTTTCATTTAATTATTCTAATCTATTACTATATAATTTCATAATGTTCTTACACAGTGTTCATACCGAATCTTTTCTCTGATCTATTACTATATAATTTATTATTATCTATTATCTATTATATTACCTGTTACATCTATATAATTTGTGAATCCCTCTCTCAATAGTGTTCCGCCTCACATTTTTTTATCCATATTATAATATAAAGTTTCTAGAACATTCTGGTTAGGCTGGGGAAAAATAGTTGCGCTCAACCACTATTCTCTCACGATCTCTTTTATCTATTGTTCTATTATTTTATTTTTTTGTAAAGAATGAGAACAAAAAGAAAAAGAATCAAAACTAAACTAACACCAGCATAGCTATTCTTGGAGGAAAGCAATTCCTAATCTATCCACTGTAATCAAATCATTGATAATTAACCTGGATTGTAACCACACAACAATAAACTTAACTTAATAACTAAAATAAAATTATGAATATTTTGGATAATAATTAAATATAATAATTAATTATAAATTAACTTATAATTTAGATATAATAGTTTTGTATTTTTAAAGTTGCGCTCAACCACTATTCTCTCACGATCTCTTTTATCTATTGTTCTATTATTTTATTTTTTTGTAAAGAATGAGAACAAAAAGAAAAAGAATCAAAACTAAACTAACACCAGCATAGCTATTCTTGGAGGAAAGCAATTCCTAATCTATCCACTGTAATCAAATCATTGATAATTAACCTGGATTGTAACCACACAACAATAAATTTAACTTAATAACTAAAATAAAATTATGAATATTTTGGATAATAATTAAATATAATAATTAATTATAAATTAACTTATAATTTAGATATAATAGTTTTGTATTTTTAAAGTTGCGCTCAACCACTATTCTCTCACGATCTCTTTTATCTATTGTTCTATTATTTTATTTTTTTGTATAGAATGAGAACAAAAAGAAAAAGAATCAAAACTAAACTAACACCAGCATAGCTATTCTTGGAGGAAAGCAATTCCTAATCTATCCACTGTAATCAAATCATTGATAATTAACCTGGATTGTAACCACACAACAATAAATTTAACTTAATAACTAAAATAAAATTATGAATATTTTGGATAATAATTAAATATAATAATTAATTATAAATTAACTTATAATTTAGATATAATAGTTTTGTATTTTTAAAGTTTTAAATAATAAATAATTAAAAATAAATTACAAATCTAAAAATATTGATAATTTAAAAATGAATAAGGTATATATCTTCATTTAACATCTTAAACAAGTATTTGATTGATTTGATATTTAATATAGTATCAACTTAAATTATTGGATTAATGCATAGTTGGTTAAAAACAAATATTTAATCGAAGACTAATTATTTTATTAGCATAGTTGATACTAATTGCTGATAAAAAAAGTTGATACTAATTACCAGGTAGGCAGTTAATGTTTGGTGATGCAATAATTGATTTATATACATTATTTATGAGTTTTTTACTGAAAAAATATTATTTTTTAGAAAAGAATTTAACTCAAATAATGAATTGTTATTACACTAATGTATGTTAAAATAAATGTTGTCAAAATTAGTAGCCTATTACATAGTGAATTGGTACAAATGGTAAATCTTATAATGCTTACAAAAAAACTATTATAGTAAAAATTAACAGAAAGTTAAGAAAAACAAATAAAATTAAGAAATCAAATGAGGCTGACATTTGTTGCTTATCTAATATAAAAAATCATACATAATATCATATTTGTTAAAACATTCAATTTTCCACAAATTTTTTTGGGTATAATACCGACTAAAAACCCAAAAAACAAGACAACTGATCAATTACATCATGAGGTAGTTTGAAACCCCACTAACATCAATTTCTCACCTTTACTTCTTTTGTTTTTTTTTTAATTTAAAAATTTGACGCCATCTCTCAAAACATAAAAGAAAAATGTCCTTTTTACCTCTTTCAAAGTTGTGCTCTCTCAAATGGTTAATGTCTTCACCCACAGCGTTTGGATGAGATGGCACGGGTCTCTTCCAGTTTAAGCAGAGGTCTCGAGTTAGATTCTTGGTCCTGAGAATGCAGCAGCGTTAAAACTCTTGAGGGAGGGCTTTGTCGCCCTTGTAGTCCTACCCAGCTCGAGGTATTAGTCTCCACAGTTATGCATGGAGGATAGGGATGGCAATTTGTACCCTGCCCATTGGATACCCGCAAAAATTACACACGATAGGTAGGGTAATTACTCGCACAATTAGTAAGGATCTAGGTACGGGTAATTACCCACAAATTGCAACTGGTATAAGTGCGGGTACGGGTACTATAATACTCACCCCGCCTGCACCCCCACATATGCATATGTATATATAATTATTTATTTATTTATATTACTAATATATATAATTTTTTATAAATCAAATTTTAAAACCAAAATTAATTTAAAGATTCTTAACTTTCTAAATCTAATGACATCTATAATTCCTTTTTGGATTTTTTATTTATTTAAATATTTTCATTTGTAAAGTTTCATGAATAAATCTAAATCGTTTTTTAATTGTTATAAAGTTTTTTTTGTTATTTATTGTTTTTTCACAGTTAAAGTACGGGTAACGGGTGCGGGTACGGGTACTTTGGGACCCAGATGGTACGGGTAATGGTATTCAAGGTGCTACCCACGCGTGTACGGGTACGAATACGAGTAATTTTTTCAAACGCGAGTATGGGGACAGGTACCATAGTACCCTACCCATTGCCATCCCTAGTGGAGGATACCCTGGGAAACAAAAAAAAAAAATTAATATCTTCATTTTTTTTGTGCTATATTATATCATGACATGTGCTTAGCAAGTATACTTTCTAGATATGAAATTGTTTGCTCCATATTCATTTTTAAATTACTTACCTTTTAAAGTTTACATACCAAAAAAAAAATTTGTTAAATATTTTAACAATAAATAAGTATATTAGAATTTAATAAAAAATTGATGATATTTAATATTTTCATTTTTTATATGAATTTTGAAAATTAAGAGACAAAAAATTTTTAAAAATTAAATAATATAATAACAATTTAAAATATTTAAAATCGTTATTGTTTTGCTGGATTTAAAAAGTATAAAGTACATGTCTTCATTTACTATCTTGATTTCTTTATTTATTAATTTACTGTATAATATGACATCAATCTGAAAACTAATGAATTAATGTATATTTGGTTTAGAAAATATTTGAAGAAAATGAAATTATTTTGTCAACAGAGTAAATGTCAACTGTCGTGTGTTTATATATATATATAAAAGTGAAAGTGTTTTTATCAAACTATCAATTTTTATTTCATGAAACTTGATAGTAAATTACATCAGAGTAAATCAAATTATTTAAAGAACTTACTACACTGAGAGCTTCAAAATAAACTTGTACTTCAACACTACAAGATTACAATGAAACTTGATTAGTAAAATGGAACCAAAAAAAAAAAAACTCTGCCTTGACTGAAGCTTGAAGTCTTCTTAAATAGAGGGGAGAAGCCTCCGAAGACGGATTTGAATTGTTTTGGAATCCGCAAAGCAGGTACTGTTTACTTTTGACTTCAAATGCTTTAATTAATGTAGCCATGTGATTCATGTCTGCCAATAAATCAGTGTCAGCACAACCGGACAAATAACTTTACTTTTGCTTTATTAAGTGGCTGAAGACTTGAAAGATGCTTTGTCGGTCATCTTGACTTTGCAGAAAGACGACAAATCTTGACTTGAATTGTTGAGCTATTGATCAAAAAACCCGAAATCAGGGTCATTATTTTCTAAGTAGGGATTATAATCTAACCCTAATGTTACTGAATTATTATCTTCTTCTTCTTCCTCTTGTTCTTCATCGGACCCTATTGACGAAAGGGCTTCCATTAACAATTTCTTGTATTCCGCAGGAGTGGAAGCACTGAAATTAATTGTATAGGGAGTTAATGGCTGAGATGATGAACTTATTACTTCTTTCCCCTTTAATTGAGAAGGGAGAGTCTTTGGGGGTTCGAATGCTAGGGGAACCCTTCTTCTATTTTGTTGTCCGAGCTTATTTTTCCAAGCTTCGAATTTGGTCTCAACAACCTTTTCATTAAAAATTTTCCACCAGGAAACGGTGTTGACTGAACAAATGTGTTTAGGGAAGGGTTCAGGTAAATGGAGGTGGTATTCAAAATTGAATTTTAACAACCACGCTATCCCGAACTGTGCACAAAAATGCAACAATTTTTCGAAAATTGGTATTTTGGGGGTTAATTGTTTGTATTGAAAATAAAGGTGAAAAAGTGAATTTGGGAGGATGTCGGCAGATAAACCGTATTCCCAAAACCACTCCATAAACCAGTTTGGATATCTGGTTTGGTTATTTAAGAAATTGAAATACCAGGAATGGCGAGGATTCGACTGGAATAAAACCAATTCCCATGCCTTTTGATAATCCCAGTAATTGTAAGCAGGTGGGTCAAAGACCCTTGAAAATCTTTTGGGTTTTTGTGGACTCTGGCCCCAATCTACCAGAGTAAGGACTTTCATTATTTTACATTGGGAATAAGCAATTACTTCCGGGGCATTGGGGTTGGTATTTTGTTCAATTTTAGACTGATTGGGTATCAATCAGAATGTATTGATAGAATGCAAGGTTTTTCTCGGTACCATCGATAGGGACCCATCCAAAACCATTTGGAATTAATTGCTTGAGTAAATCCCATGTGGTTCTTCAGTAGTAGGATTACCCATTTCTTGCTCTATAAGAGCATGCCTGGTACAACATGGTTTTAATTTAAAGGCCAATGGTTCTCTTTGAACAGTTAATTGGTTGGGCTGTTCATCACTCAGAGGAGCGAATTTATTTGTTTTTTGAATAGGGTTATTTGTGGGGCTTGAATTGGGAAGGTTTTTTCGATCTATTTGTGAGGCCGAAGGGGCAAAGGAATCTGTAGTTAATTCTTTTGATTTGGATGGAGAGGGGGAGGCTCCACCCCGTACGGACCCTCCACGGGCCTTAGATGCCATTAATTTTTGTTTTCCTGCAAAAATTCCCTGGTTAGAAAATCAGGGATAAAATTGTTTTCTCCTTTTAAGAATTCAATTTCAAAATCAAAGCAACTAAGCAAACTTTGCCTTCTTGCAAAAATATGTTTGGAAACTAAATTTTTTACATTTTTTTCCAAAACATATTTGGCTGCTTTGCAATCAATTCTAAGTAAAAACTTTTTATTTATTAAATCATCTTGAAATTTAGTGATACATAGTACTATAGATAAAATCTCTTTTTTAATAGTACTATATTTTTCTTGAGAAGCGATCCAAAGACCAGAATGATATCGGACAACTTGTTCGACTTTTGACTTTGGAAGGATCTGGAGTAGGATACCACCATATCCTTTTCTGATGCATCTGTCTGAACAATTAGACTAGCATTGGGATGTGGAATTCCTAGACAAGGAAGTGACCTGACATCCTTTTTTATTTCTAAAACTAACTTGGATAAATCTGAAGACCATGGTTTAGGATTTTTAGTTTTCCTAAGCCTAGAATAAAAGGGTTTACACTTTATCCTAATATTTGGAATAAACTCGGAGGCATAATTCAGACAACCTAAAAATCTTTGTAATTGTTTCTTATCAGTTAATTCATTTGGAAAATTATGAGCAAAAGCAATACTCGTGCTGATTGGGGTTATCGTTCCTTGATAAATTTCATGACCCAAAAATCTTATTCTTGTTTGAAACAATTTTATTTTCTTAGCAGATATTACCATGCCATTTATTTTTATGGTTTCTTTGAAAATATTCAGGTGTTTAAAATGTTGTTCTAATGATTGAGAAAATATTAGAACATCATCTATATAAACAATAGTGAATTCTGAATAAGGATTTAAAATATCATTTATTATATGTTGAAATTCTGAAGGAGCATTTTTTAGACCCATGGACATTACGTTCCATTCGTAATGTCCAAAAGGAACTGTGAATGCAGTTTTATACTTGTCCTCCTCTTTTAACTTTATTTGATAGAATCCTGATTTCATGTCAAATTTTGAAAAAATAATTCCATCATGTAATCTTTTTAATAAATCTTTTTTATTCGGGATTGGGTATCTTGCCCATTTCAAAACTTTGTTGAATGGTTTATAATTTATTACCATTTTCGGTTCTCCTCTTTCTATCTCTGACTGTTTATTAACATAGAAGGCGGTGCAACTCCAAGGAGACTTGCTAGTCCTAATTAATTTTTTATCTAGGAATTCTTTTATCTCTTTTTTACAAAATTCTAAGGTTTCACTATTCATCTGAATAGGTCGAGCCTTAGTGGGTATTTTACTTTCATGGAAATCATCTTCATATGGTAGGGACACCATATGAGTTTTTATTTCCCAGAAAGCATTGGGAACTTCTGAACAAACTTCCATTTCAAAATCCTTTTGCAAATTAATTATTTTCTCTTTTATTATTGGATCTTGAATTTGTTTTTCTATTTTTGCATATAGAATTTCTTTTTGAAGAAACCCTATTTGGTTCTCTTTTCTTCGTATTATAGATAAAAAATTCTTTTCTTCTAAATTATCTTTTATATTGTTTAGCTCTTTGGTTTTTATTGGGTTTATAAATTCAAATAATATTTCTTGATTATCTTTTATGGTTTTTATCCCTTCTTCTGTAATCGAGATAGAGCTGAGTTAAGAAAGGGGTTCCTAAAATTATTTGTTCTGAAGTATCTTTAACAAGGAGGAATGAGGTTTTAAAACAAATTCCTTTGTTGCATATACTCGCATCTTCTAACTTATAATTTACCTGTAGTTTTTGGTTATTAGCTGTGTATAATTTTTGAAGTGTTTTTTGATAATATTGTGTGGAGATTAGACCTTCTTGGATACAATTTAGGTCTGCTCCGAATCTACTAATGCAATGAATGGTTGGTGAAAGGATTTATTAATTTTTAGATTTACTTTCACATGCTATTTTTGTTGCATGATTTTTATTCTATAGAAAAAAATTTACTTCTTCGTTACAGAGAGTATCAAATTCTTTTTCTTCATCCAAATGAGTGGAGGAAGATTTTGAAGGAGTGTCCTTAGCCTTTCCCTTCCCCAATGATTTTTCAAAATTTTGTAGTAAAATTTTGTATTTTAATTTTAAATCAGCAACTTCAGATTTTAAATTTTTAACTTCTTTATATATAATAAAGGGAGTGTTACTGGTTCTTGAATGGATGAGGATTCTTGATTTAAAATGTCTTTTAAATTATAACCATAAAATTCTTTAGTTATTATTTCTTGACTTTCCAATTCTTTGTATTTTTCTAACATTGCCAATTTAATTTGGGGATCGTCTATTTGTCTGACTAGGTCTAGTAAGACTCCAGCTTCTTTTGAAATAACGTTAATTGTAAATTTACAACCACAATTATCTCAAAGGCATCCACAACTTAAACAACCATCATCAGAATATGATGAAGTTTCTTGATTTTGGTAAATTATTTCTTGTTCATCCTCAAAGGATGAATCATCATAATCTTCTGTATCATATAGCAAAATTTTTGCTATCTGATCCTTTATTTCATCATCCATTTTTAGTTCTTTAATTTTTTGTTTTACCCTACAATCTCTTGCCATGTGTCTTGCACGTCCACACTTATAGCAAATAATATTTTTATTAAATCCTTTATTATAAGGCTTATTATAAGCTTTGTTTTGGGTTTTTCTGTAAGGTTTAATTGGTTTTTCTGCTGGTATTCTTTTATTAAATTTTTGATAACTTTTAAATTTATGAGGTTTTGTCCTTCTTTGTTTTGAAGGAGGGGTTAGTTTTTCATAACCAAATTGTTCACAGAAGTTTCCTAATTCTCTATTATTAGTTTTGCTTTCAAATTTAGCATGTCTATGCATTTTAATATCTGTGCAAAACTGTAAACCTGTTTTGTTTATAATAGAAATTATTCTTCCATAGGTTAAATCCTCCAGGGGGGGTACCTGGGTATTCTAATTTTATTTGAGTTCTTACCTTTAGTGAAAATTTTTTGGGGAGACCATAAATGAATCTGTCTTTCCAATAGGATTGTCTACAGTCCATTCTGGTATAAATTTTTGCTAAGAAATTATCTTTATACCATCTGAATTCTCCTAAGGTTGGACAATAAAGATTATTTAAGATTTCTAGAGACCTGTCTGCAAAGACATTTGCGTCTCCAATAAATGCTTGAGAAATTGCAAGAATTAATGCTTCTACTTGTTGTTCAATTTGAATTGTTTCAGGCACACCTTGTTCATTATTTCTTGTCTCTTGTTTTACAAATGCGAGAATAGTTTGCCTATCCTCTCCTCTCAAATTATTATCCCACCAACCCTTAAGGCTTCCTGTGAAACCTTGGATTAGTAACTTAACAGTACTTAAAGCATTATTTCCTTTTGCCCTATAGGCAGTGGCCGTCATTGACATTTCTTCTAACTTACACATTATTTGGTGTTCTGGAAAGCCATCGATATTCCATTCTACGATGCCTTCTCCATTATATTGTGCTGATACATCTTGTGGTGCATCTTCGAATTGTATATCAGGTAGGGTGGGTCTATGATAATAGTTTTTTGAAGTGGGGTATGTTCTCGAGGTATTCTTTATCTTATTAATTGTATCTAACCCTGTATCATCAAATTGCTTTTCTAATTCTAAAATATCTTCATTTTTTATTGTATTTACTTTTGAGGCTGATATTTTTAATGAGGCTAATCTCTTATTTATTTCGTTCAAGAGATCACTGCTTGATTCTTTTCCTATTTTAATTTCTTTGATTTCAGAATCTGATAACTTGTATGGAGTTATTAACGATTTTTCTAATTTCTTTGAAGTTTCTTCTTTTGGGGGTGAATCATTTTCTTCAGAAGTATTTGCTACTTGGTATAAAAGTTGATTTGTATAATTCAACTGTTGTTGAATATTTTTAATGTCATTTCGATTAGGTTGTTGAATGGCTAGAGTTTTTGTATCTTCTTTCATTGTTTTAAAAGGAGATGCTATTATTTCAATATTGTCAATGTTTGGGAAGGTTATTTCTTCCAGTGGCGGAATTATTGAAATAACCTATTTTCCTTTTGTTGTTTTCCAAATTCTTTTTGCATAATTTAAAGTTTGTATTTCCAAATTTTTAAAACAGTGATTTTCAAACCATGTGAAGTAGAGAATATTGTCATCCTCTACCTCCTCTAAATAATCAAAATAGGATTCCCTATATTGCCTTATTTCTGGTTGTGAAAATGTAGAGAAAAACCATTTTCTCTTACTCTGAAATTCAGGTTTTAAAAATTCTTTTTGGAGTTTTTGCTTATCAATATAAAATTTTGTGATAACAAAACATTGATTATAGGGCTCAAAACTTTGATTTATTTCAGATTGAGTCGGAGAATCTTTCTGGGTTACTGGTGGAACAGATTGTGGTGTTTCCACCCTATATTCTGGTTGAGGAATAACAGGATGATCCCTTACTCCTGCTAATCTTAATGAATGAAATGAATCCATCGATTTTCTTGAATTATTTGTTTGTTTAGATCCTTCAGGTGTTCTGAATGATCTAGTAGAATTACTTCTACTAAATGGCGTGAAGCTAATTGAAACATTACCAGATGCATATTCAACTGGTATTGTAACACCCTGATTTTTCCGCTTTCTAAGATCGATATAAATATAAATAGACGTTTATATTTTTATTTGAAACTTAGAAATTGATTTTCGGAAAATTAAAGTCATATTCATATCATACTTATTTTTATAAGTATATGGTGAAATTTTTGGTTGAAAATTCAGACGGAACCCTATCAGTTTTTTTCGTGGAAAGATGATTTTACTGCTCAAATGACCTAATTTGGACTCGTGAACGAAACACTTAAGGTTTTTATGAAGTTTCCAACTTCTTTGGCTATTTTAAAATTTTTCACTTAAAAAGTGAATTAAAATATATTATGCGGGCGTTATACGAAATCGGGTAAACGACGGAGCTGAAAACGGGATTTGCGGGACCCGCTAACAGATAATTAGGATGTCAAATCATGATGAGTCACAAGGGGTGAGTCATGGGATGACTCCTCATGGTCATGATTACTTTTTAGGGGAAATGACCATTATGCCCTTATGGTTGATTTTAATTACCAATTAACCTAAAGCAAGATTACACCTTTGTCCTTGGATTTTTGGCATATTGACCCTTTTGCCCTTGAAACCCACGGCCTCAAGGCTGCCAAGAGGCCCAACTTCACACCTATTTAAGGAGCACTTCATCTTCTTCATCAACTTTACCATTTTCCATTAAAACTCCTAAGTTACATAGCTTGATTTTGTGAAGCAAGTCCTTGGATCTTCACTTGTTTTTGATCTTCAAGAGGTGAATCCTATTCTCCTTCCCTAATCATGTCTATATTCTTCAATAAGTTTCATGATTCAAAGTCTATTTCATCTATGTTCATCACTTTTAAGTTTCTAGATCTAAAACTTTGAAAAATCATAGTAAATCATAGAAAAATCCTAAAAATGTGAAACCAATTTCTATGGTCCTGTTATCCTCTCTATATTCAAGATCCAAGAGTGTGCATAAAAATAAATTTTCGTGCCTAGTTAACCTAAAGAGGCAGAACCTATGTCTTGGTGGGGGGAGGATTTTGTTCATTTTCTTTACATGATCCAATCTTGTAAGTTATGTAGGTGTTGGATCTATGTTGTTTGAAATGAATCAAGGTCTCTAAGCTAATTTAGTTTTCATGGCTGAAATTTAATTGTTTGAGGATTGGAAGATTTAATTTCAATCTTTGTACAATGATCATTGATTTAGGGTTTTAAGTAACTAGGAATCATTAATCCAAGAGTTTAGAAATTTTAGAGATTTCTAACCCCAAAGTCAGCCCTTGGCCGAAACCAACATGTAGGATTTTAGGCTTGATTTAGTTGTTTGTTTGTTGATTGAGTGTTATGTTTAATGAAGGATAAACTAGATTATCGTGTACGTGCGTTGACGGTTCCCAGATTCACGACAAAGTTTTAAATCGGAAGCTAACTTCTTCGAGAGGTAAGGGGAGCTTACCTGAGGGATTTTCTCAATAACTATTTGCTTTTAGTGTGGTTGATATGATTTATATGTGGTTGTGATTAATTGTTTATATTGTTTACGTTGTGTTGTTTATCTGAGTATTGGTGATTGATATGCTTTTAATTTATTTAATTATCTGTAGTTGTATATTATAGTGCTATGATGCATGATCTGCCTGGTGATATAATTCTGATAATTGTTGTTGAATGTTGTTTGTGAGTGTTGTTTGAGAAGCCTGACAGTGGTCAGTGCACAACCGATTAATCAGATAAAAACTTTAATAAGCTGTGAGAATTATATTCAATGTTTTATGGGAAACGTTGGAATATAATAGTGGTGGAAAATATTGTTTTGGAAAAATAATGAGTTTTTTTGAGAAATATTATTATTTTAATGATTTAGTAATAAAAAAATGAATTATGAGTCACAATGAGAGCGAAACCGTGAAAATATTTTTGCACTGCTAATTTTCATGTAAGAAATTCCGCAATATTATAAAAAATTTATTTTATGAAATTAATTGTTGAGAATAAGTTAATTATGATTCTAGAAAATTATTTAAGTGGTAAAAGCTAAGTTTTGGCTTAAAAAACTTTAGAAGTTATAATTGACAGTAAATTTGTAAAAGTGTCGACGGCAAGTATCTTGAAACGGCAATTCGCATTTTAAGTAAGTTTAAAATCTCGAGTGACTCACCTTGCGAAAACTAAGTTTTAGTATTAGAAGATTTTATTGAAGAATTTTCCATGTGAAAAGATTTTCCGAAAACAAAATTAATTCAACCGTGTTGAAAGTGGTGTTGAACTCAGTAACCGAGACGTCGGGGTACTAAGGTTCTTTGTTGTTATGGACTTGGGGTCCTTTGGACTTTGAGGTCCTGTAGACTTGGTGTCTACTGTATACGTGGTGTATACTGTGTTTAAACATTTAAGATGTTTTCTATTACCACAAACCTAAGACTGATTGCAAGGTTGAGAGGTGTTGTGATTGAGCACTCGGACTGTGAGGTCCTGTGTTTTAATGAAAGTTTTAAAGAGGTTAAAAATGTGTGAGTCGTAAGCCATTTTGAGCTTCGGCAAGAAAAGATCGAACACAAAGAAAAGCGTCAAGAACAAAGTGTTTTCCATGCATTTGGCAGACGTGCCTGTGTTCTGGCTGTGTGCCTGGTGTTCTGGCTGCGTGCCTGGTATTCTGGCTGCATGCCTGGTATTCTGGATGCGTGCCTGGTGTTCTGGCTGCGTGCCTGTATTCTGGCTGTGGGCCTGTATTCTGGTTGCGTTCCTGGAGTCTGATCAAAACAATTCTGGTTGGGATATCTCATGAGATTAAGTGTGAATGTTTAGATGATGGATAGAAGTGTTCATGCATAGTTTTCCAATGTTGATGTTTGGGGTGTGAAACCCACTGATAAACTGTATGCTATAATTGAGATGTTTATGTATATGTGCATGTGTCTTCTTTTGTGCTAGCATTTAGTTATTTTGTTAAATCCATATATTGGCTTCTCACCCTTACAAACATATCAGAGTCGCACAAGGGATGAGATCTCTACAAAAAGGAGAAGGCTATCTAGTTCGAGGCATGATGTGCTGCTCCAGTTGGCGGTAGTGTCTGTTAGTTACGACCAGCTTATGTCCTATTTTGATATATTGTGTTTAGGAGAATAAAACTGATAATGATCTAGGTGTGAAGACATATGAGGCAGTATAGTTGTATGACTTATATACATTATGTATTTAAGTGTGATTTGATTACGTTGTTGTTGTTATAAGGTTAAAAAGAAAAAATTTATCACCATATTTTGAAAGGATGAACATTGAGAAAACATTATTTTCCGAAAGCAACCAGCAAATTAAGTTTTATTTCCGCAAACTGGTAACCATGTGATGACCCGAGTTAGGGTGTCACAGGTATTGTCATTTGAGAAGGTTCTGGTTCCTCAGGAGGCAGAATCTCTTGTAAACTCCATTCTAAATTCCTAGAGACTTCATTATGATTGAGTCTCTTGGGAGTAACTGCATTTGATTTTTCAAGATTTACTTGAAGAAGTAATGCATCTTCTTTTGAAGAAATATTTAAGGCTTTTGGTGAAATATTGGTTTTCATGGCTTTGTAATATATTTTGTATATTACTGCCATGAGATAGGAATTCGGGTTCCAAATTCCTTCTTTTATTTTAATATCTAATTTGATATTATGTTTGTTTTTTCCTAAACTTTCAAGAGACATTGTATAATTTGGAAAATTATTAAAAAAGGTTGGACCATCTGTGCAATGGTTTAATTGCAACTTGAATTAATCCAATGTGCAAAAATCTGTATTTTTGCTTATGTTCTTTTAACATTGATAAATTCAAAAGATTTAAACTCTCTTGAGTTTTATCAACTTTGATTGTGTACTCGGTTGTTTTAATTATAAAATCAGATTTAAATTTATCCATTAATTTGGTTTTATAAATTTCTGATACATTAATTGAAGGAATACTCCAATTATGTAACTTTTGTTCAATATATGGCAAAATTATTTGTTGTTCGTTAATTAGGGTTGAATTAAGACTTTCACTTGTACTAGGGTTGTCTAACTCATCTATTTTCTCTTTACCCTTCCTAGATACCATCTTAAGAAGGCTACTCATGATAACTGAACCTTAATGACACTAGTACTTAAAACAGAGACAGGATTTCCTCACCAGACACCGAGACCACCAGGCTTACCATGATTATATATATATATATATATATATATATATATATATATATATATATATATATATATTAAAGTTTATCACCATGATTGTATTATATTGTTCATGAGTAATTTATTTAAAACATATTAAAGTGTTCTTAGAATTTATGAAAATTTCATGTTACCAAAGAATTAGCTATTATTACATTAATAAAAAAACTAAAAATATGGAAATTATCCGCCATATTAGTAAAACTCATAATTCTTATACTAAAAAATACAATAGTGAAAATAAAAAAAAATTTTGTCCAAAAAGTAAAATTAAGATGAATTAAAGTAACATGCACTATCTGTGTAAAAAGTTTTATACTGACATCCACTAACATTTTGATATATGTGCTTTTATTTTAATAATTAAGAAATAATAATGATGTTGATTGACCAAGATATTATTAGATATATGTGTAAAACTATTTTACACTTACGAATCATAAAAATTAAACTCAATTAAGACATATAAACATTTACGGATAAACTTCTATTGTTTTGCTGAAAGATGAAATATCAATTCACCAAAATGTAATAACTAACCTACTCTTACACATAGATGTCAATATGCTACATTTCTATCTACTCACACTAAAATAATTAGGGTGACTAAAAAAAACTATTAGAATCACAATTTGTAGTAAAATTAATTTATCAATAAATACATTTACTTAGAGTGCCTTTGGATGGACTTATTTTTTAGAAAAAACACTTAATTTTAAAATAAAAATGCTTTCATAAAAAAAATAGTGTTTGGATTGATTTTTTTTTAAAAAAATAAAAGCACCTAAAAAACCAACATGCTTTTTTAAGAAGCAAGGAATGCTGACTTCTAAAATTAAGCAGGTGCGACAGATGAGAGAGAAATTTGTGTGGGAGTGAGGCGCTCCTCTTTAATGAAAAACTGGGACAAAAATATCCCTGTAAACATTACAAATTACAATCCTCTTCTCTTCTATTTTTATGTGCGTCGTACTGCTCCACTTTCAGAAGGTAGCACACTTTCATTCTTCTCCAATATCAACGTCCAACGAAAAGTCACGTCTTCCACCTCTCTCTTCTGTTCAGGACGTACTCATAAGTCTCATATCCTATTCCACCTTTTTCATTTTATTACGCAAAAAGAAAACTAATCTTAAAAACGTCAATTGTCAACCAAATCTTCAACATACTTTTCCTTATACATGTGTTTTTTTAATATGGTGGAAAAAAATCTAACTTTCATAGAAACATGTGAAACTTTTAATTAATAATTTTGTAACTTTTTTTAAAAAAAAATAGTGAAACTTTGAAAAACATTATAAAAGGGAAATTTTTTTAAAAAATAATGTAGCTTTAATATGTTACACAAGTTTTAATATAAGGTTGTTTTAAAATTTTCAACTCAAATCATAACATAGTTAAAATTTTCAAAATTTATAATAAGTGTTTTTTCATCCAAACACCATGTAAAAAAAAAGTGTTTCAGAATGTCCTTTTCAATAATTTTGATCAATTAAAAATGCTTTTATATAGTTACATCAAAAAGCCTTTTATGATTTAAAAGTGCTTCTCGATCATCGTATCCAAACACAAAATAGTTTCTACTTCTGTTAATAACTTCTGCTTCTACTTCTACATCATAAAACTCCTTTTTTTAAAAGCTCATCCAAACGGACCCTTAATCAGAAAGCATAGCCATAGCATTCACAGTTTATTAATGGAATCAAAATAGACAATAGTTATCTATATCCTCCTCCAATTATCCTCCTCCAATAACTAATGTTATTACTGATTTTCAGCTAGAATTTTTTAAACATAGTTTTATATCTTTTTTTTTTCTAAACCAAAATGGGGTGCAAAAGCATCACTGTGAAAACAAGAAATCTCAACTAGGTTGGCATCTCAAACCCCACCAATCATTTGTAACACGCCCAAAAATTTATTAATAAAATAAAAAAGAATAAAGAATACAAGCAACATGGGGGACCAAACCAAAACCCATGCCTGAGCCCAAAATTATCTAAAAGGATAAAAAGTAATATTAAACCTATTACAATTAAAATCATTCAAAATGAATTTTTGGGGTAAAATCCACCAAGTAAAACCGTGACTTGTGAAAGCATAATTTGCTAGCTTGTCCGCACAAGAATTCCCTTCTCTAAATATATGAGATATATGAAACTGCATTCTCTTCGAAAGCCAAATGCAATTAGGCCAACAAATTCTTAACTTCCAAGGCACAACGTTAACATTTTTGAAAGCACAAACTACCAAGGCCGAATCACATTCCAACCATATTCTACTCCATCCTTTTTGAGATGCAATCTCAATGGCTTGCATAGCAGCTAACAACTGAGTTGTGATATAGGTAGAGATTCCAATAAAGTCAGAAAAACAACCCAAAATTGCCCCACTTGAGTCCCTGAAAATCCCACCACAGGTTGAAAGAACCGAGTTACCTCTAGAAGTACCATCTGTATTACACTTGATCCAACCACAAGGGGGTTTCAACCAATTAACTTGGATTGTGACAGGAGCTTTAGGAAGGTGAACATTAACTGAGAAGTGATTGAAGACAACAATTTCAAAATCTGACCTGAAAGCTTTAGCAAAAGACATGTTACCCGAAATTGAGCTATTAGAGGACACAAGGTGAATAGCTCTCCTTATAGATGTATGTATATTATTGAACCTGTTCTGGTTTCTTGATAGCCAAATGACCCAAATGATGTGAATTATAGCAGAAATCACCAAGTCTCTAAGCTAGCCACTCCAATTTTGATTTACAATGGAGATTACTGATAAGAAGTTGCTATGATCAATGTGAATGTGAAGCATGTTGCCATCAACATAATCACAAAGAAAGAACAATTGGTTAGAAGTCTCCAAATGTTTTCTGCAGTGACAACGTCTTGAAACAATCACACAACCTCTAGAGATTAAGTTGTCATCAGTTGGCAACTTATCTAGGATCAGTCTCCAAACAAGGAAAGATCTGGTTGGAGGAATTGAGCTGTTCCAAGTCAACTTGCCCCAATTTACCTAATTTTGGCTCGGGAAAAGGAAAGAGAATGCATCCTTGAAACTAAGAAAACCATCAGTTGAACTCTTCCAAACCAAAATGTAGTTTTGTATTTTAAAATAGAAATGAATATTTTATTAATTAACACAAGATGAATTTAATTTATGAAAAAACACTTCAAACAATTACCTCAACTGAGATAATGAAAAATCATTTCACCTTTTTTATTTGGAACTTTTGGGGGTTCTCTAAAAAAGATTACGAAAAAAAAAGATTTCTAAAGTCGAGACTAAGAGGAATTGTAATGCCTCCCTTGGCGCTACATTTCAGACTCGTTGTAGAAAATAAAATAGAAAACAATTTGCCGGTTGCTTTCGAAAAATAACTCATGTAGTTCTCTATAAGTCATGAAAGTGGGTGTAAAAATTTCTTGCGGAATACTGAAAAATTTAATCCATACATTAAAGCAGTAAAATCACGTTTCACTCATCTTCATACAAATTCTGGTAATATACCTAACAAGACCATCACCGTGTACAATTTTTTCGAAAAAAGTTTTCGACATACAAAGCTGAATCTCAAACTGAAAATTTACAAAGAAACATATGTACAGACCTTATCAAAACCAAATTTACAAAGAAACATATGTACAGACCTTCTCAAATCCTTTCATGACTCATGTAATTCTCTATAAGTCATGAAAGTGGGTGTAAAAATTTCTTGCGGAATACTGAAAAATTTAATCCATACGTTAAAGCAGTAAAATCACGTTTCACTCATCTTCATACAAATTCTGGTAATATACCTAACAAGACCATCACCGTGTACAATTTTTTCGGAAAAAGTTTTCGACATACAAAGCTGAATCTCAAATTGAAAATTTACAATGAAACATATGTACAGACCTTCTCAAAACCAATTTACCCAAAAGGAAATCCTAAGCTGGTTGCTCTAAAAGCTATCCACTGGCAAAACCCCGTGGTCATCACCACGTTCAACGGCCTCTTCAAACTCGGGACTAATATCCCGAGTGAAGCTAGAAAACTCCTATGCATCATCTGTATACCAAGGTCAAAAAAACCACCACAGAGTCCAATAGAAACAACACAATGGTATCAGATGATTCTGGGGATCCATCTATACATGCAAAACAGGATACCACAAATAGAAACCAAACAAAAATAATGCCAAGGTCAGATACCGACATATGAGTTTTATCGAAGTAGCCACATACGCGACTCACAAACAATAGCATATGACAACAATGAATTATAACATAACAAAACTCATAGTTATAACAACATAAATATTCAAACAGGGATTCGTACGTGACAACCAACATATGTTTATAAAAAATTCATGACACTTCTATTATCCACTATCTATTTCGTAATCTTCGGAGATCCTAACTTCCCTTCGTCGAGCATGATAGGCCACAATAATCCCCATAACACAATTGTTTCGCGTTGGGTCGGTCTCTCAATTTAGGTCCCATCTCCAATTGTTCTAGGGTATCACGTCTCACCTAAATAATATTAAATAGTTCCCTATTGAGTACATTTCGTGTAGGGTAACCGAATTCCACGACCCGAGATTGCAAAGCCTCGAGCATTTCATGGATTTCGAGCCCGAATGTCCCTATAGACACAAAGACCCAAGAACATATCTTTGGTCTGTAACTATCCAATTTGTCAATCCACCCTTTGTGGATTGTAGCTCGATACTCTTTGGCACGTCTGCCGGACTATGCATGTAAACCAATGGTTTTCGTTTTGTTTTTCTTTTTCTTTCGTTCTTTCCTTGTTGAGGCTCAAAGCTTACGACTACCTTTTGATGATCCACTAGATTATGTGACTTTTATATACTTTTTAAGTGGATTTTTACTCTCAATTATGCTAATTGATTGAGTTTTGTTCCTAAGTTTAGTTAATTGAGTTTTAAATAATGTTTTGCATATTTTAGTTTTATTTCATGTTTTTATAGTTAATATAATAATGTTTTTTACTTTTTTATAATTGCAGGAACTAATAAAGAATTGCATCACTTTGGGCTTTGAACTCTAACTACACATGAAGAAGCAAGCCCACTTGGTGCAAAGAAAATAAAAAGATGATGATGCTTGCAATTGGACCAATTCATATATGATTGGTATTCTTATAAAGAAAAAAAAGAAACAGCCACATGAAGTAGGCTCACATGAAGAAGAGTCTTTTGGAATGATTTCAAAGTGGCTGGGAATTAGAAGAATACCAAAAATATTTTCTTTTCTTTGTTAAATTTCTGTTCTTACTCGTTGGCGAAAGTCAATTCCAAATATTTCGGTCGCTCAAACGAAGTTGAGTTGGTACGTTAGTAGCTAACGGTTCAATCCCTGAGGACGATATTTTATACTACAGTTAGCGATTTGGTGCACTTGCCAATTTTGCTCAAGAAGTTTTTGGCGCTGTTGCCGGGGATTGATTTTTGTTAATATTAGTTGTGCCAAGGAAATCTCGATTTGAACATTTTAATTTGTATATATTTGAATTTTTCTTTTGAATTTTGTTTGTGTTAGGTGGATGCAACACATGGACCATGACTACTATTTAAATCAGGAATATCAAATTGATTGGGTCGTGCTTGATTGTATCGTTGCTAACAATGTAAAGACATACTCCAATGAGGAATGGAGATCACATTTGTCATCTTTACCACCACCACCACCACACTTTAAGCTGAATCCCGAGGTGCTAGAATTTCTTTGGGAGATAGATGCTCAACTTGTGATCCAGAGCATAGAGCGTAATAAGGCAGAAATAAGTATCATGATTCAGGGGTTTGAAATGCAAGCTGGGAAACATTCTAAAGAGCTAGTAGCGCAACTTAGTGTCATGATTCAAAATTTAGAAGCGGAAACTATGAAACATTTGAAAAAGCTAGCTGAGGAGCCACTGGAAACCCATATTCAAGAGAATGTGGTTGCGGAGATGGATCAAAATGAAGATGAAGTGGTGGTGGTAGATGAGTCACAAGAGGAAATATTTTTCACCATGCTGGCCAAGAAACCTGAAATTGCTGCATTTGATAAATATGTTGGCTTACATGCATGTGTGGACACTACAAAATTGGTCCCTTCCACTTGTCTGTCAAATTTCTTTGTGAAAATAACATTTGACCCGGGAGGAAGTGGGTTCATTATTATACCTAAAGAGGTCAATGGAATTTTCACACACTTGCCAGGAGGAATTGAGGGTATATACATCTTGCTTCTGCAATCGACACTCCACAAGCTATGGGATCCGGGAGGAAGCCTTTACATATTTAGCATCTCTTGGCACCTATGCTACAAGCAATGGGATCCAGGTGGAAGCTTCTCAATGAGTTTTCTTAACCCTTCTCTTTAGTTTATTTTCATTTTCTTGTTAGTTTTGTGTTTCATATGTTTTAGTTTGTTTGAGTTAGTATAAAAATAGGCCAAGCACTTAAAGGTTTAGGATGTTGTTTTGAGATGTCACTTTTGACATTGTCATTATTTTGTGCATTTTGCCAGGCTATTTTCCTTTCTTTAGAAGTTTTTCTTATACTACAGAAAAGGGTTTTAATAGCGCTTTTTTTTTTTTTGCCTTTAGTAGCGCTTACAAGGGCTATCTATTCACCCGTTATTGAAGGTGAAACAAATAGGCATCACTTAAAAAAGCTCTATTGAAAGTGGGAATAGGTAGCGCTTCCTTGAGAAAGCACTATCTAAAGTTAAAAATAGATAGCGCTTCCTTAAGAGAGCGCTATCTATTTCATATACTTTAGACAACGTTTCCTTGAGAAAGCACTGTCTAAAGGATGCAATAGATAGCGCTTTCTCAAGGAAGTGCTACCTATTCCCATTTTTCCTTTATTAACATTCACTTTGTTTTTCTACATTTCTCACCTGCACTCAGTAATTCACAGTTTTTTTTTTGTTGATAAATCAAATTTGTATTGAAAGAGTACTAGAAGTACTCAAAAACAGTCACACATATATAATGTACAAAGCTTAGATGCAATATTGGTAAGTATATATAAACCAAACCAAATATCAAAATAATGCATATAACCAATTAACTAATATAATTTAACACAATTCACAGTAACACTTACACATAATCAATTCTAATATTTAAGTCTATAAACCAAAAGGTCGCTAACCTACACTAGACAATAACCATGTAAACTAACAATGTATACGAGCTAATCAACACACTAGTAATTCTAAACAATTTATGCATGCGGCTTCCTTCTTCTGCTTGATTGCACAAAATCCTTGTTGTCGGCCTACATAAGATACACATACAGATCACTTGCACATACACACAAGTCTAATAATATAAGAGAGACACTAGCTAGCATAATATCAGAGTATGTTGTGATGCATTTACATTCAGGAAAATACTACAAAATGAAAATTAAATCAAATTAGAATGATCAAATCTAAGAGAAATTAAATTATATAAGCTACAACTTGATTTTGCTTTTGCTGATTCTGTGGCAGCCATGTATGCTGGAGTTGCTGGAGAGCTTGAAAATGAGTGGTCTTCTCCCACTGAACACTGCCTCCTATGAGGAAAAGATTTTCTTGATGCAAGTATTGGAGAATCTAATCCTTCAACTGTGTTTTGTCTCTGAGTATTTCTTTGCTTAAGTTGTCTTGTTCCTCCATATTCATCTCCAACTCTAGAATGTGAGCTGAAAACTGAGTCCAAATCTTCAAGTTCTTTACTCTTAGAAAGTTGTGTATCTACCCACTGCTCCAGCCAGTACCTCCATCTACCTTGTACTTTATTTCTTTCTGACTCAGCTGACCTCTGAGGGGTTTATACAAGTTAGTTTAAGAACCTTAATGTGCAAAAGAACAAAGCAAAAATATACAAAAGAGCTAGGAGCTTACTCTATGGTTAGATGAGTATTGTTTTATTCTGTCTCTCTTTAGAAATGCTTCTTTCCTGTTTATGCAATAGGCATCTACCTCTTCCTTCAATAATGTGTTGTCATCCCACTTTCTTTCACTGTTTGAGTCCATCTAAAAAAAATATGAAATCTATGTTTCATATTCTAAATTGTACAAGGATAACAGCTGATAAAATTTAGAAAGTGGTTTGGACTATTGGAACTTTCTGTTTGCAATGTGAAAGAGAGCTAATGATATACTGTTAAAACTTGTCATGCTCACCCTTATTATCTTGTCTTTTGAGTCTTGCATCTCTTCATTTTCAATGCAATCCCATCTTCCTTCAACCATTTGGAGTCTCCTTGCACAAACCCTTGACTGGATACTCACAATGGACTACAAGCACTTCAGAGTACTCATAGCTTGGCGTCTTACTGCTCTGCCGCGAATGATAGCTTGAAGCATCACTATCCCCTTCAATGCTCTCAAAGCCTTTCTTGCCTGTAATATCTTACCAGTCAGAGAATAAAAAGATACATATATATTACCCTAGTAAGAATATGGTTAGAGTGTGGCTACTATTTGTTAGAAGTGACACAACAAATTAGTTACTAGTTACTAGTCACTTACATCTCTTGTTCTATATAAGCCACATGATTGGCTTGACAAACACACTTTTTCACCTATGCTACAAGCAATGGGATCCAGGTGGAAGCTTCTCAATGAGTTTTCTTAACCCTTCTCTTTAGTTTATTTTCATTTTCTTGTTAGTTTTGTGTTTCACATGTTTTAGTTTGTTTGGGTTAGTATAAAAATAGGTCAAGCACTTAAAGGTTTAGGATGTTGTTTTGAGATGTCACTTTTGGCATTGTCATTATTTTGTACATTTTGCCAGGCTATTTTCCTTTCTTTAGAAGTTTTTCTTATAGTATAGTTTTTATTTGTCAAATTTGTTCATAGCATTCTTCATAACTTCTTTGCATATATTTGTTTCTTTTTCATTAAATTCATGGCAATGAGGTTTGGAATGAAATTTTGGAATCTTGATTATGACCCTAGTGAGAAATTGGGCTTGAATGTTAATTCTTTGAGTGTGCACCATTGAGTTGATGTGCTGAGATTTGCTTGATTCTTTTATCTAAGATTCATGAATTGCATGTTTTGCATAAAAATGATTTGGGCATTTTTTTTTTCTTTCATAAACCACCTGAGCCAAAAAGTAAACCTTGCATGAAAAAAAAATCCTTTGCTTAGTCCCTTGAGCTTATTATGTTTAATTTTATTCTCACCCTTGCTTATTGAATTATAATGATCATTTTTATTCCAATTTGGGAATAAGAGAGCATTGGTGAATTGCTTGTGGACAAGCAAAGACATTGGTTTGGGGGAGAGGGTAATGGAATGATGTGAGAGGCTTTGAAAGCTTTGGAGGAAACAAAAAAAAGTGTAAAACAAGCATCAAAAAGAAGAAAAAAAATTGATACAAAAAAGAAAACAACAAAAAAATTGTAAAAGAAAAATAGAAGTTTGGAAGGAAAAAAAATGTGAATAAGGTGAGGAAAAATCCAAAGAAGGAAAAGGAAAAAAAAAATCAATTATAGCAATTGAGAATTTTGTGCTTTGTATTGAAACAATTGAGTTGTTGTGATTGCTCTCCTATTCTCTTGACCCTTTTGTTATTTCTCTCCCCTCTTTTTTTTTCACTTTAGTCAAGTTACAACTCAAAATAAAGTCCCTTTGATTTGTGCATGCTTGTGGTTTGTGATTTTTGGAATTAAATGAAAAACAAATCTATGGTTCCATGACTCTGATGTGTGCTTTGAGGGAAACACTTCACTACCATATACTTGAGTGATTATTTGATGAGTGTGCATCTTGTGAGGACAAAGGTTCTATTTTTTTTTCCCTTGCCAAATTGCCATGTTTTTTAATTTTTAAGAATATAAAAATTGCATAGTTGTTATGATTTTTGCTTCCTGACTTATTTGGATGCTTGCTACTAGTTGATGCTTCTATTTTAGGAATTAGTCTTGTGCAATTTTGCCTTATAGCGATTTTGTCTAATTATGCTTTCAATCAGTTTTCCTGAATCATGTTAGTGCTTGGTCGGTTGGTCTGTTTAGTGTTTTGTGTATTAGTTTGAGTTACTTTTACTTGGGGACAAACAAAGTTTTAGGTTTGTGGATGTGATGATCCGCTAGATTATGTGACTTTTATATACTTTTTGAGTGGATTTTTACTCTCAAATGTGCTAATTGATTGAGTTTTGTCCCTAAGTTTACTTAATTGAGTTTTAAATAATGTTTTACATATTTTATTTTTATTTCATGTTTTTATAGTTAATATAATAATGTTTTTTACTTTTTTATAATTGCAGGAACTAATAAAGAATTGCATCACTTTGTGCTTTGAACTCTAACTACACATGAAGAAGTAAGCCCACTTGATGCAAAGAAAAAAAAAGATGATGATGCTTGCAATTGGACCAATTCATATATGATTGGTATTCTTATAAAGAAAAAAAGAAACAGCCACATGAAGTAGGCTCGCCTGAAGAAGAGTCTTTTGGAATGATTTCAAAGTGGCTGGGAATTAGAAGAAAAAGAGGCAACAACGGAAATAAAAAAAATTAAAGGGAGGCTGTGCAAAAAGTAACGCACAGGCGGCTGGAGAGGAGAAAAGTTCCAGACAAAAGAAAATGAAGGTTGGCCCACGTGAGAATTGAAGAGAGAATGGAATCCTAATTAAAAGAAAGAAAAGTAACGTAAAGGAATTTAAGGCAGCAGCGTAAAAATGAACAGGAAAGTGTAACTGGCGCATATAGAGTAACAACAAGGGGCAGCATGAGCAGCGTTGCAACCAAAAAAATAAAAGAGGCAGCAGTATGAGGAAATAAGGGAGGAACAACAGCGAAAAAAAGGACAGCCAGGAGGAAGACATTTTGGAGAGAGACATTTTACTGAGAGAATTATACAGTTTAGACGAGGAAAAAAGAGAGCAATCAAGAGAGTTGAAACTAGAAAGTAGAAACTCAAGATGGCCTCCTTGTCTTCATCTTCTTCTTCTTCATTTGGTTTTTCCTTTTTAATTATGTCTAGTTAATTTTCTGTTGTTAGAGGTAGATGGAACTGTTTAGATAACTTGTTTTGATTCTGGATAATTACTTGTTCTTGTTTGTTTAATTTCAAGAGTTTATTCACTATTTTCATATTTATCTACTGTATGAATTTTGCAATTGGAAATTCGGATTCATAGTTCCTGTTTGTGAATAAACGATTTGCGCGTGTTAATTAGGAATAAGAACACAATCAAGTTAACATTTTTTTTTGAGTTGAAATCATTCTTAACGCTTCTGCTAATTATCTAATACTCAAGGAATTGAATTAGTAATCTAGACAGAAAGGTTTTTCCGCCTAAGGAATTATGGGATAAATTACAAAACTCAGTTTCTTGAAATTGGATAAACTGTTCAAGTTAATTTTCAGGATTGAACAAGTAGGAAAGATAGGGAAATCGATCCTCTAACAATTTCTTCTTGATTGTTAAAACCCAATTCTTCTGTTGCTTAATCTTCTCATTTGAAAAATACCAAAAATATTTTCTTTTCTTTGTTAAATTTCTGTTCTTACTCGTTGGCGAAAGCCAATTCCAAATATTTCGGTCGCTCAAACGAAGTTGAGTTGGTACGTTAGTAGTTAACGGTTCAATCCCTGAGGACGATATTTTATACTACAGTTAGCGATTTGGTGCACTTGTCAATTTTGCTCAACACCTTTATTCAGGTATTAAATTCATTTTAATACCAACATAGGATTTAAAAAAATTATTGATTTAAAATCTCTTCCTCAGATGAATACTAGCCCGACATCTCGGCAATCTAAGTTCTTATCCTTTTTCCTCAAATTTTCCAACAGGAACACTAGCCCGATATTTCGACAATCTAGGTCCTTATCTTTTTCCTCAATCTTTCCAACAGAAACACTCGCCCGATATTTCGGTAATCTGGGTCCTTTCCACTTCCATCTTTTTCTACTTGGTTTTTCGTTCAGTGAAAACTAAATAGAAAAACAAATACAAAGGTTTGTCAACTCCGTGTCATAAAGACATTTTCGCTCTAGTAAATACATTTTTACAGAATATTTTTCTTTTATAATCAATTTCTAAAAACTTCAAAATCACTAAAACATTTTCTTAACTTTTGACTAAACACAAGACTTTTGCCAAAAAATTCATCAATGGAGCTTTTCTCTAAATCTTTTCATTTTGAATAAAAATCTTTTTGTAAAACTTAAAAACCTTTCTTTTCCAAACACTTTTCCTTCAATACTTTTGAACATTTTCTTCAGTTTTCATGCCTTACATTTTCTTTCTTTTTCCTCAAAACATTTCCGGGTAAAATAAAGAAATGCGACTTATCACAATTTTCGTCCTCACTAACACATTGAAATTCATCCATGACTTTCTCGAATGTAACTTTTACCCAAATAAATTACAAACACTTTAATTCTTAGAGGTCTTTATCACTTTCCAAAAACAAAACCAACTTCATAAGTTTTCTGAGTTAAACTTTTTAATAATTTGATCCTCATTATCAAGCAATGACCAATGTCATGCTCTCAGCCAATACAATCAAACAAAAATTCTCATCCAACACATACATATTCCATTCACATAATCCAAACAACAACTTATAAATTTACAGCCATTAAAGATAACATCACAATATAGATACAATCAACATACATTCAATCAACACTGTTAGAATTAGTTGGACGGTGCGGATGGTGTTCCTAGGATTTAGCTTATCATTCATTTCCTTGTAAATTGTAAATTGTATTTACTATTGAGTGTGTATATATATATATATATATATATCAAAATATGATGAATAAAAATCACTTAAGCATTTCACAAATATTATTGTTATCTAAATTATGTCCAATTCTTTCAATATGGTATCAAGAGCAGGTTCAATTGTCCTTTGAAGGTTTCTGCCTCTGGTCAAGCAGAATCCTTGAATCTTCCCTTGTTAAACGAACTTTTCTGCCTCTGGTTCATTTGTCCTTTGTCACCTGCAGTATTCACACGAAGTCTTCCCAAACAGCACCCCTCAAAACCAAATGTCACTGTCCTGATCGACCCACTGACCACCGTGGTTGGAGAACCACTCAGAAGCCGTCGACCGGCAAGCCACAGAAGACCCATCACTGGAAAACCTCCCTACGCGCCGCCACGTGCCTCCGCACACACTTCCCTCTGACGACACGTGTAAGCCACGTGCCACCTTCCAGACGTCAAATCCGTCCCGCGCTTGCCCAGATGTACTCGTCGGCCTCTCCTCTTCCAATCTAGGTGATCAATTCTTTGTTTCTCCAACATTTTGACAAGTGGGTCTTCTCCCTTTGGTGCTCTGTTCCTGTCTTCCTGGTCTACTCCAGCTTGTGTTTTTTTTTTCATTTCTGGTCCTTGCTTGCTGGTCATTGATGGTCCCTCTCCTCTGACTGGTTTGGTGAAAATGGGTCGTCCTCAATGCTCATATTGCAAGAGAACGGGTCACAATCAAAATACCTGTTATTCTCTCCATGGTTTTCGTCAAAAATCATTTAATGCAGAAATGTTCAAGGAAAAATTTTTCGAAGTCAAATACCGAGAGTATCTTCAATTGAAAGCTGCCCATCAATCTCATGGGTCTACTACCACTGGTGTTCATGACTCCGCAGCCTTCATATCTCAATCCGGTAACAATCAAAATCTTTGGATAATTGATTTAGGTGCCTCTGATCATATTGCTGGTAATCGTTCTTTATTCTCCTCCATATCTTCTCCTAAATTTCCCCACTTCATAACTCTTGCGGATGGTTCTAAGGTCAGTGCCAAAGGAATCGGTCATGTTTCAGCCAATCCTTCTATAACTTTAAAATTTGTTTTGTTTATACCTGGTTGCCCTTTTAATTTGATCTCCCTCAGTCAACTTACCCGCTCTCTAAATTGCTCAGTAACTTTTGATGTTGGCTCTTTTACTCTACAGGAACATGGTACGGGTCAGATGATTGGCGTAGGACATGAATCACATGGTCTTTATTACCTCCAATCAGCTCCTTCTGTAAGTTGTACTGCAGTCGAGTCTCCAAATCTTCTTCATGAATGATTGGGCCATCCAAGTTTGTCAAAATTGAAGAAAATGGTTCCGAATCTTGCAAAAATGTCATCATTGAACTGTGAGTCGTGTCAACTAGGAAAGTGTAACACCCGGGTGCCGACGAGGGGGGGGAGTGATTGCCGGTGTAAGAAGGCACGGACAAGGAGCGGCTCCTGGTAGGCTTCTAGGCGGAGGGACACATGAATGAACCGATTACACACCCGAATGAGGGGGATCCTAAGACTGTGTAGGTATGGGACTATACAGTTGAGGAAAGCTTATATGAATTGATTGGTACTACCTATACTAATAAGATGCATCTTCTTTTCGGTAGCCCATCACTTAAGAACTCCATAGTTAAGCGTGCTCGACTTGGAGCAATTGTGGGATGGGTGACCTCATGGGAAGTTTTCCCAGGAAGCATGTGAGTGAGGACAAAGCATGCTGAAAAGATCCGTGTTGGTCTGTGGGGACAGTCGTCAATTCATAGAGCAGTCAGGGATGTTACAAATGGTATCAGAGCGGCACCTCTCCCAGTACGGTGTGGTTCGGGGACGAACCAAGCGGAAGCTGGTGGGCATGTAACACCCGAGTGCTGACGAGGGCGGGGAGTGATCGCCGGTGCAAGAAGGCACGGACAAAGAGCGGCGCCTGGTAGGCTTCTAGGCGGAGGGACACATGAATGAACCGATTACACACCCGAATGAGGGGGATCCTGAGACTGTGTAGGTATGGGACTATACAGTTGAGGAAGGCTTATATGAATTGATTGGTACTACCTATACTAATAAGATGCATCTTCTTTTCGGTAGCCCATCACTTAAGAACTCCACAGTTAAGCGTGCTTGACTTGGAGCAATTATGGGATGGGTGACCTCCTGGGAAGTTTTCCCAAGAAGCGTGTGAGTGAGGACAAAGCACGCTGAAAAGACCCGTGTTGGTCTGTAGGGACAGTCGTCAATTCATAGAGCAGCCAGGGATGTTACAGAAAGCATGTTCGCTCTTCCTTTCCCAGCAAAGTTGAAAGCCGAGTTGATTCTCCCTTTTCAGTTATCCATTCAGATATATGGGGACCGAGTCGAGTGTCTTCTAATGGTTTCCGATATTTCGTTACCTTTATTGATGAGTTCTCTCAGTGCACTTGGGTTTTCTTAATGAAAGAACGATCTGAACTTTCGTCTATTCTCACCACTTTTGTTAATGAGGTCAAAACCAAATTTGGTAAGACAATCAAAATCCTTAGAAGTGATAATGCAAAGGAATACTTTTCTTCTGCTCTTTCTTCCTTTTTGTCATCACAGGGCATTCTCCATCAATCCAGTTGTCCTCATACCCCTCAACAAAATGGCATAGCTGAAAGGAAGAATAAACATCTTGTTGAAACTGCTCGTACCTTGTTACTTCGTGTGAATGTACCTATCCGACATTGCGGTGATGCAGTTTTGACAGCATGTTATTTAATTAATCGGATGCCTTCATCCTCTCTTGATCATAAAATACCACATTCCATTTTATTCCCTAAAGAGCCACTATTTCATGTCGCTCCATGGATATTTTGATGCACTTGTTTTATTCATGACTTGTCTCCAGGTCTTGATAAGCTTGTTGCCCGAGCCATCAAATGTGTATTTTTGGGATATTCCAGGTTACAGATGGGTTACAAGTGTTACTCCCCTGTGCATAATCATTATTTCATGTGTGCAGATGTAACATTCTTCGAAGAAAAGTTTTACTTCTCACCACCACAGTTGAGTCTCAGACTATTCAAGAAGTCTTTCCGATTCCGTATCTTGGTCCATCACCTCCTCCTTTGTCGGAATCAGTTTCGACTACAGAAATTCCTAACAATCCCCCACTCGAGTAATCTCAAAGGTCACCCATCATATATCTTCGTCGTCCACGAGTTGTTAATATAGAATTGGAAGGCACTGAAAGACCAGCTGAATCATGGCTTGCTCCAGCAGATGACCCTACAATGGACCTACCTGAAGGAAACCTTGACTTGCCCATTGCTCTTAGGAAAGGTACTCGGTCTACTCGAAATCCTCATCCTATTTATAACTTCTTAAGTTACCATTGTCTCTCTCTTTCTTATTATTCTTTTGTGTCATCTATATCTTCTGTTTCCATTCCTAAAAATGTTTGTGAGGCACTTGATCATCCAGGATGGCGACAAGCCATGATTGATGAAATGCAGGCTTTGGAGCATAATGGTACTTGGGACTTGACTCCTCTTCCTTCGGGAAAGAAACCCGTTGGCTGTCGATGGGTATATGCTATTAAAATTGGGGCCAATGGACAAATCGGTCGGCTCAAAGCCCAGCTTGTAGCCAAAGGTTACTCTCAGATTTATGGACTAGATTATGGAGATACTTTCTTCCCTGTGGCCAAAATCACTTCTGTTCGATTATTTCTTGCCATGGCTGCCATCCGTCGTTGGCCACTATATCAGTTGAATATTAAAAAAGCATCTCTTCATGGAGAGTTAGAAGAGGAGATTTATATGGAGCAACCTCCTGGATTTGTTGCTCAGGGGGAGTCCGGTTTGGTTTGCAGGCTACGACGATCTCTCTATGGGCTGAAACAGTCTCCACGAGTTTGGTTTGGAAAATTCAGCTCAGTTATTCAAGCTTTTGGAATGAAACCTAGTGAAGCAGATCATTCAGTCTTTTATTGCCATACCTCTCCAAATAGATGCGTTTACTTGGTGGTCTATGTAGATGATATAGTCATCACATGAAACGATCAGGAGAAAATTTCTCAGCTGAAGGAACATTTATGTAGCCATTTCAGACCAAGGACTTGGGGAAATTGAAATATTTTCTTGGAATTGAAGCTGCTCAATAAAAGAATGGGATTATCATCTCACAGAGGAAGTATGCATTAGACATACTTAAAGAAACTGGTATGTTAGATTTTCGACCAGTTGATAGTCCCATGGATCCGAATCAAAAATTTCTACCCAACCAGGGGGAGCCTTATTTTTATCCTGAAAGATATCGGAGATTGGTTGGGAAGCTCATCTATCTCACTATTACAAGGCCATATATCTCCTTTGCAGTTGGAGTGGTGAGTCAATTCATGTAGTCTCCTCATAATGATCATTGGGATACAGTAATTCGAATTCTGAGATACATTAAAAAGACTCCAGGACAAGGACTACTTTATGAAGACAAAGGAAGCACTCAAATAGTTGGATTTTGCGA
Organism: Sophora flavescens; assembly: GCA_030762895.1. Taxonomy (NCBI): domain Eukaryota; kingdom Viridiplantae; phylum Streptophyta; class Magnoliopsida; order Fabales; family Fabaceae; genus Sophora; species Sophora flavescens. The sequence goes on along the minus strand of CM061062.1, from coordinate 179,070,438 downwards.
TGCAGATTGGGCAGGATCACCCATTGATAGGCGTTCCACTTCAGGGTATTGTGTGTCTATTGGAGGAAATCTTGTCTTGTGGGAGAGTAAAAAACAAAATGTTGTTGCAAGGTCTAGTACAGAGACTGAATATAGAGCTATGGCTGTAGCCACGTGTGAGCTCATTTGGATTCAACAACTTCTTGAGGAATTGAAGTTTGGAGATAATCAACAAATGAAGTTATGTTGTGATAACTAGGCAGCTCTCCATATAGCTTCCAATCCAGTATTCCATGAGAGAACTAAACATATCGAGATCGATTGTCATTTTATCCGAGAAAAAGTCCTTTCTAAAGAAGTCGTCACAGAATCTGTTAGCTCTAATGATCAACTGGCAGACGTCTTTACAAAATCTCTAAGAGGATCGAGAATTCAGAATATTTGTTCCAAGCTTGGTGCATTTGATTTGTATGCTCCAGCTTGAGGGGGAGTGTTAGAATTAGTTGGACGGTACGGACGGTGTGGACGACGTTCCTAGGATTTAGCTTATCATTCATTTCCTTGTAAATTGTAAATTGTATTTACTATTGAGTGTGTGCATATATATATATATATATATATATATATATATATATATATCAAAGTATGATGAATAAAAATCACTCAAGCATTTCACAAATATTATTGTTATCTAAATTATGTCCAAGTCTTTCAATAAACACAAACAAAGTATGTGACCAACTAAAACTCCTCAGGTAAACTCCCTTTACCTTTGTAGACCAGAAAAAGATCCTCTCCCTGACTCCAACAATTTGTTTCCTTCTCAATGATGTCCTGGTCCCTTTGACGTTTCACAACCCATGCATGCAAATCCGCGACAGCTCCAAAAAGCAATAGTTGCTCTCCCAAACAAGCACAAACACAACCATCAACATAGGGAAAGCGTCCAAGCACATACAACAAAATAAAATAACATAACAATCCATTATCATCCTCAAAACATACAATCATAGTAAATTATATATTTAATTTAACAAAATAGAATTATTTTCCAAAGAAATTGATTTTGAGTAAAGAGGATTTTTCAATATAATTGGGAAAAATTGAATTGATTAAAGAATCATGAAATTAAACTCATAAATCATCAACTAAAAGTCCTAATTGCACTAAATCATAGTTAATTTCATAAAACAGAGCCAATTTCAAATAAAGTCAGATTTGGGTTTAGGGCTCCTAAACAAAATTTGGGGAAATATGAAAATAAGAGAAAATTTGAGCAATTGACATGGAGAATTTGAAATTGATATACCCAATTTACAAGTAACATAATCAATTTGGGGATTTGGGTTCTAATTTAGAACTTAGGGTTAGGGTTTCAAAATTAGGGGTTTTTACAACTAGAAGAGATTATGGTGAAACACTAACCCAAGATGAAGAGGAGAGGACGTGGTGGTTGTTGAAGGTCCGGCACGGCGGCGGCTGGCAGCACGGCGACTCCGGCGCGGCAGTGAAGAACTGAACGGACAGAAACGTGTGGGGTGAACTTCTCCTCTCCAAACAGTTGCACGGCGGCCTGGGACCTTGGACAGCGCCATAAATAGAGGTCCTGTGGCGGCGAACCGGCATCGAGTGGCGGATCAGAGGCCAGAACAGCCGCTGTCTTCCTCCTTGGTTCGAGCGGCGGTCGGACGGACTCCTGCGGTGGCGACGCGTGGCTGAGGTCCTAGGAGGAAGTGGTCGGGTGAAGGTGGAGGAAGAGGAGATGAAGAGGAGAGGAAATGGGTTTGATGGAGGAAGAAGAAGAAGAAAAAAAAAGAAAAGGAAGGGGTGGGGAGGGGGGGGGGGGGGGGGGGACGTACATACGAGGAAGGGAAGGGATTTTGGCTTCTTTTATTAAATTTTTTTCATGTACTTATGATTAGGTACAAATAAGTGTTTGAGATTGAGTCTAGAAAAAAAGGAAATAACATTGGCCCTTGGATCTAAAATTAATGAGTGAAAAATATATAATTTCAAAATTTCAATTACAGTAAAGATTGATAATTGAATTGATTAACCAAGAAAATCAATGATCTAAAATTAATCTCTGATTAAAATCAGTTTATTTACAAATCTAAATTTAAATAGAGTAAAATATGAAAATAATTTTCTTTCAATCATTATTTAAAATAATTTTCTAAACAAATACTAATAGTGACTGTAACACCCTAGTTTTTACACCTAGGATTAATTATTTTATTTGGATGTTTAAGTTTATTATGTTAGGTGGTTTAGTCTGAGTAATTAAATTACTCTCTTCAAATTATTTTATTGGGTGCGTTAGCACTGACTTATTTCAGTGAATGCACGCTTACTAGACAATAATTACGTTATTGTCACTATTATACCAGTACAGAAAAATATTTTAAATAATGTGAATAAGAGAAAATCATTTTCATATTCTCATTCTATTTAATTTTAGAGTTAAAAATATTTTGGTTTGACCTTAATCGGAGATTAAATTTTGGACTGAGTATTTTCTTAGTTGATCAGTTCAACTATTAATCTTTACTCTAATTTGAATTTCGAAAACATATCCTTATCAATCTTTATTTTTAGATTCTAAAAAGTAAAAACATATTTATTTTATGCCTAATATTTATCACTCATTTTGTACCTATCACTAAGTAATTTGTTTAGAAACCCATTTTCTATCTTTTCTCTCTCTTTCTCTCGACGCAGTCTCTCTTTCTCCCTTATCTTCTCTGCTTCTCCTCTTTTCTTCCTTCTTTCCTTCTTTTTCTCTTTTCTTCTTCTTCCTCCCACCTCAACTCCATCTCCTTCTTCCTTGCGGACTGGTTCGCGCCGCCACCTGCAAGCCGCGCAACCACCACCTCAAAGAGTAGATCCGGTCGCTGCTTACCAGCACGAGGGAGAAGACAGCTGCGCAACCCGCACGGATTCCGGCCATTTGCTCCGCCATTCGACGTCGTCGACCACCGCCTGGCGTGGAAAGGACGACGATCGCGCCGCGTAGGGAGAAGACAGTCGCGATCTACACGCGTCCCGGCCCGAAACTCCTCCGTTCACGGCTGCTCCGTCGCGCCGCCGCCATCACCACCACCTTCAGCCACCATGTCCTCTCTTCTTCACCTTGGGTAAGAGTTTTACCTCTAACCTATTCTCTTTTGTAAATCCCCAAATGGATTTTTAAAACCCTAACCCTAACCCTTTGATTTCAGATTTTAATCTTGAAATTTAAGGTTGTTTTATGAGATTGGGACTGTGAATTTGTGTTTCCCTAAACCAATTTCATTATTCTGAGTTTTCCCTAAATTTTAATAAGGAGCCCTAAACCCCCAATTTGATTTTATTTGAATTTGGGTATGTTTTTGTGAAATTAATTATGATTCAGTGTAATTAGGACTCTTAATGGATGATTTCCAAAGTTCTTTTTCAAGATCTTTTAATCAAAACAAAGTTTCCTAAGAGGGTATTAGGAAGCGTGAGCTTCAAACATGATTTTCTTTAAAAATAACCTTGTTTGGTAATTAGATTAAGTGTTTAGATAAAGTTAGAATGTGTGTTTGATCATGTGAAATTGATTTCTTGATTTTTGGTTGTTGCGTGTTGTTGGATTCCCTCTCTGAGACGTTTGACACGGCTATGCTTGCTTGATGGAGTAGATAGTTACACTCTTGGAGCTAATGTGAGTATTAAGACGAGGATCCTTTACTTGTCTTCAAAGGTAAGGGGAGTTTGCCTAGGGATATTCAATAACTGTATGCATGTGTGTATTTGATTAATTGTTTACTTGACGGTTATTGAGTTACTGGATTAACTGAAATGTTATGCTATTATATGAAGTTGAACTGTATCGTTATATATGTTGAGATGTATAACTGTGATGAACTGTGATATTGGCATTGAACTGTGAATATATATATGTGTACATACTTCTTGTTGTTGTTTGAAGTTTGCTAAGCTGGGACGTGTGTCTGTGCTCAATCATTAATAAGGATTAAAAACCTTAATAAGCTTTGAAGATGAAAGGATGGGTGTTCTTTTCCAAAAAGCTTGAATGTTTAAAAGTACATGTTTTATGTGACAATATAGTTTTAGTGATTTCAAGAATGCAAGAGAAAAACCCTTTTCGAACTATGTGTTTTAAGTGAAAACTTTCGAAAATATTTTACAATATCCTATTGGGGATTTTCAAAGTTAAAAGTGTTTCAAAAATGTTTTATAAAGGATTTTCAAAAGAAAAGGTTTTCTCCCAAATGATTTAGAAACTTTCCGATAGCCAGCATAGGTTATCGAGGCTTTCGATTTCGAAAACTATTTTCGTCAAATGAAAGATAAGTACTAAAAGAATAGGAATCTAGACGTGAGACGTCGCCTCTAGTTTTCCATGCTTAGCACGTGATCTTGGATTAATGTTAATTCGGGACCGTAAAGTCCTATTCGTAATGTTATGGACTTCAAGTCCAATTCGCGGAATCGAGGACAGTTCGTTCTGATTTCCGTTGTTGTGGGCTATTGTCCTTAGCATGATAAGTAAAACATGACTAAAAGTATATTGATTTCCATTACCACAAACCTTGACTGCGGCTACGGTCTAGGTGTTGGGATTGAGCATTCGGACTGTGTGTCCTATGTTTCTAAGTTTTCAAGTGATGGGGAAATAATGTTAAGTCATTAGCTTTGAGCTTTGACAGTGAAATATTTACACATAGAAAAACCTTAAAAGGAAAGTTTTTATTCATATGCATTTCCCCTGGCAGACGTGCCTTTGCTTATTGAGGATACCCATGGGGTATCTGAGAGTCAGTCACATTGCTAGCTGTTTCATTAAAGGCATGTGGCGTTGTCTGACCAAGAGGCCTGGTGCATCAGGATGCGGTGGCAACAACCCGGTGGGCAGAGCTTGACCAACTCTATCTTCTCCAGTGATAACATGGTGTTGTGATCTCATGAGATTAAGTTAGAGCCTGATATTGAAGTGTCATGCATATTTTCAAAAGATTGACTGTGCGGGTTTGAGACCCTTTGATATAATACTGTTATGTTATGTATATGCATGATTTAACTGCTTATATGATTACGTGATGTATGTATCATGTATATGGTTGTTGTGTGATATATCCATTTGTCGGTATCTCACCCTTACAAACATATCAGGTTTCTTCTGGTTTGCTATTGTACCCTGGGTATTTTAGTACAGATGTACAGAGGAGTCTTCCTAAGTCACTCAGAGACTTAGATCTAGTTGCTTGACGAAGTATTTGGTTGTGGAACGATCACGTGAGTTCTTCTCAGGAAATACTTTTAGAATGACCAGCTTAGGGTTTTGAGACTCAGATTATTTTGATAAGTATGTATGAGTATGGCTCAGCGAGCCTTTATTTTAAAATGAAATGTTTATGGCTCGGAAAGCGTTATTTTGAAAGAAAACTTAAACTTTTCCTTTTGGTCTTGTAAAGCTAATTGATATAACTATCTTTAGCATGTTATTGCTTGATTGTATTTGGTGTAACTGGAATTCTGGAATGAAAATGTAATTATTTTAGCAGGTGTTCTTTTACCTGGGATGTCCGAATTACAGAGGAGACTCTGTCGAAATTTTCGTAAAATACTAGCTTTTATTCAAGAATATTCTTTAAATTAAATAGGCTTGCCGTACTATGATAGTAAGACTGTGTGCCAATCAAGGCTTAGGAGTAGTGACAAAATTTTTATACCCAATTTCAGACACTTATATACTTATATAAATTATTTTCCGAAAGCACCAGCAAATTATCTTTTAATTTAAATTCCGCATGTGTTGCGTAAGTAATGCCTCAAGGGAGGGGGCGTTACAGTGACAATAACATAATATTATTGTCTACTTAACATGATAAGGCAGTGATAACACACTTAATAAAATAATTTTAAATGAGTAATTAAAATTACTCAAACCAAACCACCGAAAATAAATAAAAATAAACATCCAAATAATTAGCCACTACAATAAAAATAATATAAGCAGATATATGTATATATTTATCGATATTGAAAAACAGTAAAAATCAGGATATTACGGGAATGTATAAACCAATGCTTCCAAAAATGTTGAGTGAAAAAAAATGAGAATCAAACAACACAGCTAACAACTAACCGGAAAACAGTTACCATCGATTATTAGACTCTAAAACAATACTATGATTTAAAGTTCCTTGATACATGCCATGCCACATTCTAAAATTAAACAATTGGAAATACCAAGGTGGTATTGAAAAAAAACATTGATCAGAGTCAGAAAGAACATCATGAAAAGACCAAAAAAAGAAAAGAAAAGAATGAATCCATAATTAAAAATAAAATTTCCATTATAACTAATGTAATAAGGACAGAGAAACTCATGCATCTTATCTGGCATGCGAATTTGGTCAGTTGGGTCAAGCAGAAACCTTCAAAAAATCACTATTGAAACAGAAAATTTATTTAGAAGAGTTGCAGAATAAGTATGAATTAAACTACTAAGCCAACTTCAGAACACATATGATGTAACAAAACACGTTTTGTATTTACCTCATTGTATATTTCTAGATAGAGGAGTACTAGCAATATATTCTCTAACACACTCTTTTCAATACACTCCCTCCTATTGGTTAAAATTCATGTGGGTCCCACTTGAATTTTGTGGGACCCACACAAATTTCAACCAATAGGAGGAAATGTGTTGCAAAGAATATGTTAGAGAGTGTATTGCTAGTATTTTTCATTTCTATATATGACACTTTGAGTACAGTGACGGATTTTGACTGAAAATTTTGGGGGAGCCAATTTTAAGTGTGTAATATAATTTTTATTGAAAAAAATTTGTTCAAAAAAGCTGGGGGAGGCCCTGTGGAAGGTCCGCCACTGTTTGAGTAAGAACTCTCTTGCAGCAAAATGCAATTAGTCATTCCAAGATAGTAAACGAGCAACCTTGAAAAATTAACAAATTGCTATATATAAAATGACCACAATTAACATTGTCAAATCAAATGTATATTGTAACACTCTCTTGGGTATTACTTCTTAATTTGTGCGGAAATAAATTAAAAATGCATTTGCTAGTTGCTTTCGTAAAATAATTTATATAAATACATAAGCATCAGAAACTGGGTATAAAATTTGTCACGACTAAAAACATAAGCCGTGACCGTCACACAGGCTTACAATCCTAACCTGGCAAGTGAGACACCCCGTTGTGGCCCGGTGTTTTATTAGATTAAAATCTTATTAATTAATTCCTTAATCGTGCGCTTCGCGTGAAAATTACGTAAAAATTAAAACTATATGTAAACAATCATATAACTTCTGCCAATTAAACACACCAAGGTTGTCATATATAAATACACACATGTTTATTTATTACATTACCAAAACACTGTTGAGGGAATCCTCTCAGTAGGATCCCTCACAGGCATAAACTTAAAATAAAATCCATACTTAGCGGAAACATATAAAAATACTCCTCCTTAGACACACTGGCCATACTATCTATACTCTACTCGCCATGGATCACAGCTCGACCTCCAGCGTTTGGTTCGTAAGGAGTTCCATCCAACTCCTCAGCAACCTCCGTTCCATACAGAGCTCCGCCCAGCTCCTCAGCAACATAATCCACCATCGGGTCTTCTAATGTAAGTAAAGTAACCCACAAGAATACAGAAACATAGGGGATAAGAAACAGTTCTATCATCATAAAGCGGAAAAGAGTCATAGTAAATCATACAGTAATTGTCACAGACAAACAACGCACATAACTAACAGATCACCCTCAAGTTAATATATCATCCTCTACCCCCAATCTCATGCTACTCAAAGACACCATAGTTGCACACCTATTTCCTAAGGTGGAAGTGGTCTCGTGAGAACTCTTGATTTTATGTGTATTATATTATAAATACACGGTGTATTATATTACGAATACATAAAAGTGTTTCACGTGTATTATATTACCAATACACGGTGTATTATATTACCAATACACATAAGTGGTTTTACGTGTATTATATTACAAATACACGGTGTATTATATTACTAATACACAGATGTCCTTGTGTATTATATTACCAATACACTTTCGTCTTTGTGTATTATATTACCAATACACTTTTGTTCTTGTGTATTATATTACCAATACATGGTTGTGGACAACAACACCTATACTTGAATCTCACCAACCCGTTTTAGCAACATCCTAGTGCCTTAACCTTCCATTAGAACTTGACACATATTCTATGCCATAACACCTCTTTAACATACATCATCTAGGTTAGGCACTTCCAAATCATCATTATCCTCACACCCAAAATAATCATCTCTTAGACAAAATATATATCTTTGCTTAAAAACCACTAAGCATAATAATACAAACCAGGCAGATCATGCATAACACAATATCAATCCAAATATTCCCATATCACCAATATAGCACAAAATCAATTCAATAAAGGTAATAAAATCAAATCAACCATCAACAATCTAAAATCAACCTAATATCGATAAACCTACAATCCCCGAATCGCCATTGGTTTTTCAAAAAAAGTTTTTCAATGTGATTTTGATCTTGTCGATTACTAGACTACTAGTAGGGTTTAGGTCGCCCTACACAATTATTATATAATCTACTACTTATCCATTTCGACGATAGGTTGGTTCTTTCCCCCACCTAGGTTATCACTGGACTCCCGAACTCGAAGCTCCTCGTTGTCACACCACAAAGTACTAACTCCACCTTCTGTGAAGGTAAGGAGATTAGATGCTCTAAGAGGTATACCACGAACGTCCTCGTTTCCTCCGTGATGGAAGTCTAAGGTTATGAACACAAAATCACAAGTTAAAATCAAACAAGAACACTAAACCACAAGGTATAGGTTCGGCCAAGACTTGTTCTTAGGGTTAGAGATTCCCGAAAATTATACAACTCATGGATTTATGATCCTTAAGTGTTAGGAGTTCATAAACAATGATCACTTAACAAAGTTGAATTAAAATCCCACTAAGTTATAAACTTAGGGTATTCTGCCAAGGCTAGTAAAATAGGCTAGCATTCACTAAACTTTCCAATCTTTTAGGTTTAGCATCCATATGTATTAAGGAGCTCAAAACCATGATCATTTTGGAAAAATAAGAACAAAGTATCCTAGGTCCATAACCTTCTAGGTTCGACCTTCATAGGATTTATAGGTTAGAAATATTTAAACTTTCCAATCTCTTAGACTTAGCATCCAAATATCTTATGGAGCTCAAGTCCATGATCATTTTGGAAAACAATGGAAACTTAAACATTCCAATCTCTTAGACTTAGCATCCAAATATCTTATGGGGCTCAAGTCCATGATCATCTTGGAAAAATGAAAGTAATACATCCTAGCATTAATAACATAGAATAAACAAGTTAGAAATCCTTAAACTTTCCAATCTCTTAGACTTAGCATCCAAATATCTTATGGAGCTTAAGTCCATGATCATTTTGGAAAAATAAAAACTCAAACATCCTAGAACCTAAACACTAAGTTTCGGCCATCATAGGATGATGAGGAAAATATTCTTTGTTTAACAATAACTCTTAGGTTTCTAATCACAAGGTATTAAGAGTTCTAAATCCATGATCATACTTGGAAAGTTGAAACATAGTATCCTAGGCTTACTTATTCATATTTTCAGCCATCATAGGAACAAGCTATCAAAACTTCCAAGATTTAGAGATTTAAGATCAAAGGATAGTTAGAAACTCAAACACATGATCATATTCCAAAAGTTGAAACAAAAACTTCCTAGGTCACAAATGCAAGCATTAGTCCTTCATTGGAAGAGATAGGTAGAGATTTTTGTTTTACACAACCTCTTAGTATGTGAAAATATAAGTTAATACAAGACTATAGAAAGTGGTTTCAACTTAAAAGGAGTTTTCTACCATTTTAGAGAGATTTTAGAAGTTTAAAACATATAAAGAACACATAAAGTAAACTAAGAAATAAAAGATGAAACTTGCAAAAGGATTCATATGAGAGCATTACCCTTAGTATAAGGAAGAACTTTAATGAAGAACTTAAGTAGAAAAGATGAATAAAAACTAAATCTTTAAGAGCTTGAACTTTTAGAAGAAAGGAAGAAGATGAAGGTTTAATGGAGTTTGAAGAAGGAAGATGATGAAGTGAAAATGAGATGTGTATATATAGACAAGGGAGAGAGTGGCACGAAATTGAGGAGAGAGGAATAATCTTGGAGAGCAAGTTTTGACCTTGTGCCTTGTTTGGTTTGAGAAGAGAGAGAAAAATATGTTTTTAGAATATAATATGTTATAATTTGAAATGTGTGAAGCTCACACTTTTGGAGTGTGTCATAACCCCTTTCCATCAAGTCCCATCAAGTCATTTCACTTCTTTTGTGCTCCCTAATACGATCCATTTCGTACCCGGTTGTATTTTCCGATCATAATTCTTACGACGTTTTCGCCCGAATAAAATATTATATTCTATTTTTGAACGCAAATTTTCAAAATAACCAAATTTGAAGGAAATATATTAAAAACACTAACCTTCTCGGTCACGGGTCAAAATTAGGTTTTCTGCACAGTAAACTTGTACCGGCAGTGGAAACGCAGACCAGCTTTCGTCTGAATTTTCAACCGAAAATTTTACCGTAACCCTCTACCATAAAGTAGACTGTGACTATGATTTTATTTTAATCAAAAACACTTTAGAACTCTCAAATTAAAATATAATTTAATTATATTTTAACCGGTTGAACAACATAATTAAAATCAGGCTGTTACATTACTACCCCTCTTAAAAGAAAATTCCGTCCTCAGAATTTACGTACTTTAGAAAAGATGTGGATATTGTTGTTGCATATCCTTCTCGCGTTCCCAAGTAGCATCTCCAATAGTTTCATCCCATACGACCTTAACTAAAGGAATTTGTCTACCGCGAAGCTCCTTAATCCGTCTATCTGCGATCCTTACAGGTAAAGCCTCATGCTCTAGATTCTCTCGCAATTATATAGACTCAAACTCAATGACATGTGAAGGATTAGGATAATACTTTCTCAAGTGAGAAACATGAAAGACATCATGAAGGTTGGAAAGATTGGGTGGTAAGGCAATTTGGTAAGCTACTGGACCAATTCGTCGAAGAATCTGAAAGGGTCCAATGAATCGAGGAGTAAGTTTTCTGGATTTGATAGCTCTGCCAATTCCAGTTTTCCGAGTAACTCTCAAAAACACGTGATCGCCTTCCTGGAATTCTAATGGTCTCCTCCTCTTATCACTGTAGCTCCTTTGCCTATCCTGTGCTTCCTTCATCTTTTCCCGTATCTTCCTGACTTGCTCCATAGTTTGTTGCACCACATCTGGACCCAAAACTTGGTTCTCACCAGTCTCATACCAACACAGCGGGGTCCTACGCTTTCTGCCATACAAAGCCTCATGTGGTGCCATTCCGATACTACTATGGAAACTATTGTTATAAGTAAATTCAATCAATGGTAAGAACTCATCCCAACTGCCAGTGTGCTCCAACACACAAGCTCTCAATAGATCCTCCAATGATTGAATTGTCCTTTCTGACTGTCCATCAGTTTGGGGATGATAAGCAGAACTCATCCTCAACTTTGTTCCCAAGGCATTTTGCAATTGTCTCCAAAATCTAGATGTGAATCTAGGATCTCGGTCTGAGACAATGCTCGATGGCACACCATGCAATCTAACAATTTCTTTGATGTAAATCTGAGTCAACCTTTCCAAATTATAACTTTCATTAATAGATAAGAAGTGGGCACACTTCGTCAACCTATCAATGATAACCCAAATCGCATCATGCTTCTTAGGAGTTCGTGGTAATCCGACCACAAAATCCATAGTTATACTATCCCATTTCCACTCTGGGATATCTAAAGATTGTACTAATCCTGCTGGCTTCTGATGTTCAATCTTAGCTTTCTGACACACGAGACAAGATAAAACATACTCTGCTTTCTTCATCCTTGTCCACCAAAACATTTTCTTCAAATCCTGATACATTTTTGTGGATCCAGGATGGAAACTCAACTTACTCTTATGTGCTTCCTCTAAAATCATCTTCATAAGTTCTGCATCCTATGGCACACATATTCTATCTCTAAACCTTAACACACAATCCGTTCCTCTATTAAACTCAGAAATTTTACCTTCATCGATTCCTCTACTTACTTCCTGGAGGTATAGATCCTGAACTTGTTTATATTTAAGATCTTTCATAAAATCACTACTAATAGTGATCATACTTAAGCAAATCTTATTCTCAACCAATCCCATTCCTAAGTTCAAATCCCTGAAATGCTCAAGCAATTCTAACTCCTTAACCATCATCGCAGACACGTGCAAGGATTTCCTGCTTAAAGCATCCGCTACCACATTGGCCTTCCCAGGATGGTACAGTAATTCAAAATCATAATCTTTGATAAACTCCATCCATCTTCGCTGTCTTATATTCAATTCTTTTTGATCGAATAGATACTTCAGGCTCTTGTGGTCACTGAATACATTAAACTTTGCTCCATACAAAAAGTGTCGCCATATCTTTAATGCGAACACTATTGCTGCTAACTCCAAATCATGAGTCGGATAATTTCTCTAATGAATTCTCAACTGTCGGGAAGCATAAGCCACGACTCTTCCCTCTTGCATCAGGACACAGCCTAAACCTTGGTATGACGCATCACAATATACGTCAAATTGTCCTAGTGGATCTGGTAAGATCAACACAGGTGATGTAATCAACCTGTCCTTCAGCTTTTGAAAACTTTGTTCACACTTGTCCGTCCATACAAAAGCTATATTTTTCCTTGTTAACTGCATCATAGGTAACACAATCTTCGAGAATCCCTCTATGAACCTCCGATAATATCCAGCTAGTCCTAGGAAACTCCATACTTCACTTATTGACTTAGGCCGTTCCCACTTAAGAACCGACTCAACCTTAGCCGGATCTACGACTGTTCCTTCTTTATTAATCACATGACCTAGGAATTGTACTTCTTCTATCCACAATTCACACTTGGAAAGTTTGGCATAAAGCTGCCTATCCTTCAAAACTCGCAACACCAATCTCAAATGTTCCTCATGCTCTTCCCGCGTACGAGAATAAATAAGAATATCGTCGATGAACACAACAACAAACTTATCGAGGAATGGTATGAAAATTCTGTTCATATAATCCATGAACACGGCCGGTGCATTAGTTACACCGAAAGGCATAACTAAATACTCATAATGCCCGTATCTCGTCCTAAAAGCCGTCTTGGGTATATCTTCCTTTCTTACTCTGATCTGATGGTACCCAGATCTTAAATCAATCTTAGAGAACACTACTGCTCCTTTCAACTGATCCATCAAATCATCTATCCTAGGCAATGGATACTTATTCTTAATCGTCACCTTATTCAACTGCCTGTAATCCGTGCATAACCTCGCACTTCCATCCTTCTTCTTAACAAATAACACTGGTGCTCCCCACGGTGAAACACTCGGTCTGATAAACTCTTTTCCTAACATGTTATCCAATTGTTCCTCCAACTCTGTCAAGTCAACCGGTGACATCCGATAAGGTGCTATAGATATAGGCCCTGTCCCTGGTACGAGATCTATAGTGAATTCTACTTCTCTTTCTGGTGGCAAACCTGGAACGTCTGGAGGGAAAACTTCAGGAAACTCTCTCACAATAGGCGTGGAATCTATGATGGGAGTCTCATTAGCCTCCACTGCGAAAAGCATCACAAACTGTTGAGAGTTGTCACTCCTCGTAGAAACTCCTTCATTGGCATATGCTACACTAAAAGGTTCAAGAAATGATAAAGTCGTGCTAGAACAATCTAGCACTACATGGTTAGCCGAAAGCCAATCCATGCCAAGAATAACATCTATCTGTTGCATAGGCAAACAGATAGGATCTACAATAAATGTCCTATTCTCAACAACGATAGGACACTGTAAACAAACAGACATAGTAGTCAAAGGATAACTGGTTGGAGTAGACACTGTGAGGGTATAAGGTGTAACATCCCTGACTGCTTTATGGATTGACGACTGTCCCCACAAACCAACACGGGTCTTTTCAGCGTGCTTTGTCCTCACTCACACGCTTCATGGGAAAACTTCCCAGGAGATCATCCATCCCAGAATTGCTCCAAGTCAAGCACGCTTAACTGTTGAGTTCTTAAGTAATGGGCTCCCGAAAAGAAGATGCATCTTATTGGTATAAGTAGTACCAATCAAATCATATAAGCCATCCTCAACTGTATAGTCCCATACCTACACAGTCTTAGGACCCCTCTCATTCGGGTGTGTAATCGGTTCATTCATGTGTCCCTCCGCCTAGAAGCCTGCCAGGAGCCGCTCCTTGTCCGTGCCTTCTTGCACCGACGACCACTCCCCGCCCTCGTCGGCACCCGGGTGTTACATAAGGTAATTTGGAAACAGTTAAGTTCAAATGATCCACACACTCATGCGAAATAAAAGAATGTGTAGCGCTTGAGTCAAACAACACATACGAGAATCTACGAGCTATCAAACACATACCTTGTATAAGATTAGCAGATTGAGAGGATTCAGATCCCCTCACGGTAAACACTCTTCCAGTGGCTTGAGGTTTGGCCACTTGTGGTCTTGCTGCTGGGACTCCTCTTCCAGCTCCACCTCTATTGTCTCCAGTTCCTCTTCCGGCAGCTGTCGGTTGTTGCATAACCCTTTGTCTGCAATCTCGTGCCACATGACCTGGTTTCCCATAGTTGAAACAGCTAGGCCTATTTGTACAGTCTCTAGCATAATGCGGTCCTCCACATCTGAAGCAAAGCCTTGTGGTTGCTGACCCGTTCTAGGCACTGGTGCTGGTGCCGGTGTTTGCCAAGGTCGAGCATATGGTCTCTGTCTCCACTGAGAACCACTTTCTTCGTGCTTCTGGAAACTTGATCGGTTAGGACCTCCACTCCTCAGTTGTTTCTGTTCATTGGCCATCCTTAGGTCTATACTTTCAATTGCACTGCATCTCTCGACTAGTTCTGGGAAATACTGTATGTCAAGAGACACTACAGCCCTCTGCAGCTCATCTCCGAGTCCTTCCTCAAATCTTCTACATTGCCAGTCCTCACTTGGAAACCTTTGATAGAATTCCGAAAACTTGATCAAAGCTTCAAAACGTGATGCATACTCACCAACAGACATGTTGCCTTGTTGAAGGTTTGTGAATTCCTTTTCCTTCTCACGTTGAACTAGACGCAGAAAATATTTTTTCGAAAAAGAAATCAGTGAATAACTTCCAGTTAGTGTTCCTATCCTCAGCTTCCAACAGTCTTTTCTTTCCCTTCCACTAGAATTCTGCTCCTTCGGTTAACATGAAGGCAACATAGGTCATTTTCTTCTCCTCGTTGCAGTGCATAGTAGCAAATATCTTTTCGATCTCTTGTATCCACCATTTTACTTTCTCTGGGTCATACTCTCCTCGGAATTGAGGTGGTTTTTCGTTCATAAAATTAGTCAATCCGGCATCTTCAGCTGCTGTCACCCTCCTCTGATTCTTAATTTCTAGCAGTTCTTTGTTCATCTGCAGCATCTCAGTATTCTGCTGGGTTTGTAGTAGCATAGAAGCAGCTAGGGTTTCCATTGCACTTGGAGTCAAAGATGATCCTCCTCCATTCTCAGTATTGTCGGCATTACCATTGACAGCTCCGATAATCCTTTCTGGAGTTTCGTCACCACTGTTAGTTCGACTTCCTCTTCCGCGAGCCAAGATTCTGTTAAAAGAAATCATTCGCTCTTATTAGTATGACATATAATACTACATAGACAAGTATATAAATACCATATGCCAGACTAATATTAACCTCTCACATCAGATTCAGACATGGTACCCAACTTCTAAGCATAGTCAAAATCCGATGTGGATTCAACTAGACACGACCAGCAACAACATCCTAAACCTCGCAGTCCTTGATTCTGAACGGACATAACCCACAGTCCGTTTTAGAACCAAACTGCTCTTATACCAAAATGAGACACCCCGTTGTGCCCTGGTGTTTTATTAGCTTAAAACCTTATTAATTAATTCCTTCATCGCGTGCTTCGCGTGAAAAGTACGTAAAAATTAAAACTTTATTTAAACAATCATATAACTTATACAAATTAAAACACCAACGTTGTAATATATAAATACACACCTGTTTATTTATTACATTACCAAAACACTGTTGAGGGAATCCTCTCAGTAGGATCCCTCACAGGCATAAACTTAAAATAAAAGCCAGACTTAGCGGAAACATATAAAAATACTCCTCCTTAGACACACTGGCCATACTATCTATACTCTACTCGGCATGGATCATAGCTCGACCTCCAGCGTCTGGTTTATAAGGAGTTCCATCCAACTCCTCAGCAACCTCTGTTCCATACAGAGCTTCGCCCAGCTCCTCCGCAACATAATCCTCCATCGGGTCTTCTAATGTAAGTAAAGTGACCCACAAGAATACAGAAACATAAGGGATAAGAAACAGTTCTATCATCATTAAGCGGAAAAGAGTCATAGTAAATCATACAGTAATTGCCACAGACAAACGACGCACATAACTAGCATATCACCCTCAAGTTAATATATCATCCTCTACCCCCAATCTCATGCTACTCAAAGACACCATAATTGCACACCTATTTCCTAAGGTGGAAGTGGTCTCGCGAGAACTCTTGATTTTACGTGTATTATATTACCAATACACGGTGTATTATATTACCAATACACAGAAGTGTATTACGTGTATTATATTACCAATACACGGTGTATAATATTACCAATACACAGAAGTGGTTTTATGTGTATTATATTACCAATACACGGTGTATTATATTACCAATACATAGATGTCCTTGTGTATTATATTACCAATACACTTTCGTCTTTGTGTATTATATTACCAATACACTTTTGTCCTTGTGTATTATATTTCCAATACACTTTTGTCCTTGTGTATTATATTACCAATACACGGTTGTGGACAACAACACCTATACTCGAATCTCACCAACCCGTTTTAGCAACATCGTAGTGCCTTAACCTTCCATTAGAACTTGACACATATTCTATGCCATAACACCTCTTTAACATACATCATCTAGGTTAGGCACTTCCAAATCATTGTTATCCTCACACCCAAAACAATCATCTCTTAGACAACATATATATCTTTGCTTAAAAACCACTAAGCATAATAATACAAACCAGGCAGATCATGCATAACACAATATCAATCCAAATATTCCCATATCACCAATATAACAAAATCAATTCAATAAAGGTAATAAAATCAAATCAACCATCAACAATCTAAAATCAACCTAATATCGATAAATCTACAATCCCCGAATCACCATTGGTTTTTCAGAAAAAGGTTTCCAATGTGATTTTGGTCTTGTCGATTACTCGACTACTAGTAGGGTTTAGGTCGCCCTACACAATTATTATAATCTACTACTTATCCATTCCGACGATAGGTTGGTTCTTTCCCCCACCTGGGTTATCACCAGACTCCCGAACTCGAAGCTCCTCGTTGTCACACCACAAAGTACTAACTCCACCTTCTGTGAAGGTAAGGATATTAGATGCTCGAAGAGGTATACCACGAACATCCTCGTTTCCTCCGCGATGGAAGTCTAAGGTTTTGAACACAAAATCACAAGTTAAAATGAAACAATAACACGAAATCACTAGGTATAGGTTCGGCCAAGACTAGTTCTTAGGGTTAGAGATTCCCGAAAATTATACAACTCATGGATTTATGATCCTTAAGTGTTAGGAGTTCATAAACAATGATCACTTAACAAAGTTGAATTAAAATCCCACTAAGTTATAAACTTAAGGTATTCGGCCAAGGCTAGTAAAATAGGCTAGCATTCACTAAACTTTCCAATCTCTTAGGTTTAGCATCCATATGTATTAAGGAGCTCAAAACCATGATCATTTTGAAAAAATAAGAACAAAGAATCCTAGGTCCATAACCTTCTATGTTTGGCCTTCATAGGATTTATAGGTTAGAAATCTTTAAACTTTCCAATCTCTTAGACTTAGCATCCAAATATCTTATGGAGCTCAAGTCCATGATCATTTTGGAAAACATTGGAAACTTAAACATTCCAATCTCTTAGACTTAGCATCCAAATATCTTATGGAGCTCAAGTCCATGATCATCTTGGAAAAATGAAAGTAATACATCCTAGCTTTAATAACATAGAATAAACAAGTTAGAAATCCTTAAACTTTCCAATCTCTTAGACTTAGGATCCAAATATCTTATGGAGCTTAAGTCCATGATCATTTTGGAAAAATAAAAACTTAAACATCCTAGAACTTAAACACTAAGTTTCGGCCATCATAGGATGATGAGGAAAATATTCTTTGTTTAACAATAACTCTTAGGTTTAGAATCACAAAGTATTAAGAGTTATAAATCCATGATCATACTCGGAAAGTTGAAACATAGTATCCTAACCTTACTTATTCATATTTTCAGCCATCATAGGAACAAGCTATCAAAACTTCCAATATTTATAGATTTAAGATCAATGGATAGTTAGAAACTCAAACACATGATCATATTCCAAATGTTGAAACAAAAACTTCCTAGGTCACAAATGCAAGCATTCGGCCTTCATTGAAAGAGATAGGTAGATATTTTTGTTTTATATAACCTCTTAGTATGTGAAAATATAAGTTAATAAAAGACTGTAGAAAGTGGTTTCAACTCAAAAGGAGTTTTCTACCATTTTAGAGAGATTTTAGAAGTTTAAAGCATATAAAGAACACATAAAGTAAACTAAGAAATAAAAGATGAAACTTGCAAAAAGATTCATATGAGAGCATTACCCTTAGTATAAGGAAGAACTTTAATGAAGAACTTAAGTAGAAAAGATGAATAAAAACTAAAGCTTTAAGAGCTTGAACTTTTAGAAGAAAGGAAGAAGATGAAGGTTTAATGGAGTTTGAAGAAGGAAGATGATGAAGTGAAAATGAGATGTGTATATATAGACAAGGGAGAGAGTGGCACAAAATTGAGGAGAGATGAATGATCTTGGAGAACAAGTTTTGACCTTGTGCCTTGTTTGGTTTGAGAAGGGAGAGAAAAATAGGTTTTTAGAATATAATATGTTATAATTTGACACTTTTGGAGTGTGCATAACCCATTTCCATCAAGCCCCATCAAGTCACTTCACTTCTTTTGTGCTCCCTAATATGCTCCATTTCGTACCCGGTTGTATTTTCCGATCGTAATTCTTCCGATGTTTTCGCCCGAATAAAATATTATATTCTATTTTTGAACGAAAATTTTCAAAATAACCAAAGTTGAAGGAAACATATTAAAAACACTAACCGTCTCGTTCACGGGTCAAAATTAGGTTTTATGCACAATAAACTTGTACCGGTAGTGAAAACGCAGACCGGCTTTCGTCTAAATTTTCAACCGAAAGTTTTACCGTAACCCTCTACCATAAAGTAGACTATGAGTGATTTTATTTTAATCAAAAACACTTTCTAACTCAAATTAAAATATAATTTAATTATATTTTAACCAGTTGAACACCATAATCAAAATCAGGCCGTTACAACAAGCCTATTTATTTTAGAAATGCACTTGAAAGAAAAGTTAGAATTTTTACAAAAATTTTGACAGAGTCTCCTCTGTAATTCCAACATCCCAGAATGAAAACACCTGCTGAAATATTTATATTTTCATACCAGAAATTCCAGTCATACAAAATACATCAAGATAGTATTATTCTGAAAATATTTACATCAACAAGCTATACATGACCGAAAGGAAAAATATTAGATTTCCATCCAAAAGAATTGCTCTCTAAGCCATAAACATTCCATTTAAAATAAAGGCTCTCCGAGCCATACGCGTACATACTATCAGAAATCTACATCTCAAAAGCCTAAGCTGGTCGTTCTAAAAGACAACTACTGGAAAGAACTCCGTAGTTCTCACCATTATAATAATCACCCACCTCTTCAAGGATCGGGATTAATATCCCCGAGTGAGGTCAGGAGCTTCACGGCACCGCTCGTCCTAGAGTACCAAAGTACAACAGCAAAGGACCGGGAAAACCTGATATGTTGTAAGGGTGAGATACCAATATATGAATTAATTAAGATAACTACTTGCACATGCACACAACACAACTTGCACATATAATATTCATATTCAACTGAAGTTTTTCACAAATAAGCATAGCATTCAACAATCATCGTCATTTTTGAAAAATGCATGGCACTTTTATAATTCAACGTTTGATTCTAATCTCCGGAGATCCCAACTTCGTTTAAAAATTGGCTGATCTGGCTCGATTGCCAAAAAGGCACAACGTGTTTTTCCACAACACTACCCAAAACTCCTGGCGCAGTGATCAACGTGTGTGGATATCCATAGCATACTGTCCAACACAAGGCATAGTAATCAAGGCGTATGGATTTCATTGTCTATCAAGGCACAATGATACAATGTAGCATGAAATAACTTACCCTTCAAGGCATTCATACGAAACAACGTGGGCACGTCAGCCAAATGCATGTAAAAACATCTTCGTTTTTGCAATTTTTCTTTGTGTTTCATTCTTTCCTTCGTTGAGGCTCAGGGCTCACGACCACCCATGAATTTTTGACGTTTTAAAACTTTCATTGCCAACGCAGGACGTTTTAGTCCGAGTGTTCAATCACAACAGTCCTAGACCTGTGCATTGGTCTTGGACTTTGTGGTCGTAGAAAACAACTTTCACCTTTTTTACTACCTTCACCACGTTTTATCACAACGTATTTAGGACACACAGTCCACAACAACGTAAATAGGACACACAATCCACAACAACGTGTATTGGACACACACTCCACAACAACGTGTATAGGACACACAATCCACAACAACGTAAATATGATACACAGTCCACAACTTAATATATAGGACACACAGTCCACAGTGTTGTGATACGGATCATGGATCCACGTGCTTTAACTCTAGTATCCCGACGTCTCGGTTACTAGGTTCACTTTTCAACGTTATTTTTCGTTCAGTGAAAAACAAATACAAAACAAAAACTTCCGTAACTTATCCGAGTTACCGGATATTTTTACTTGAATAAATTATTTTCAACAACATTTTCTTTTGAAATTCATTTTTAAAACTTTAAACTTTAGGAACTCCATTTCTTTTTCTAAAAATCTCCTTTATTTTGGAGAAGTCTATTTCCTTTCAAAAATATAGTAAACCTTTTTGTAGGAAAACTATTTCTAAGAACATTGGAAACTAAAATTCCATTTTCTTTGGTACTTCACCATAAGTGTTCTCAAAATTATGTTTTTCTTCAAAATCTTTCAGCTTAATAATTTTCTTTTATAAAATTATTTTGGTTCTAAAAATTTTCTCTTTCATTAAAACGTTACTAAAAGAAATCTTTTCAAAACTTCAAATAAATTTTTTTTTCCTTCATGGTTTCTTACCATGAAATCTTTTCAAAGTTTGATTTTTCTTAGTGTAAAATCACTTAATTTTCCAATTAAATTTCCTTCATAAAAGTTTTATTTTATTTCAATTATTATGATAAAGTTTTGAAAGTATAACTCAATTTTCCTTCTTCCAAAACATTTCTTCAAAATAAATATTTATTTACATTGTTCTTCATAGAGTTTTTCTTAAGACTTTTATCTTAAAGATTTAATTGAGCTCTAACCAAAGGTTAGGCTTTCCATGCAACAACCACAACATATATACAAAAATTTCAATATATATATAAACAACATTCATATAATCATAAGTCATCAAATATATCCTCAACACATCAAGAACTCAAAGTTTAATTAAAACAACTACAACAACAACAACATCAAACAACATGTAGTTATCAGATCAAGCAACAACTTAAGCCATCAATCAACATCAACAAAACACTTAGAATTAATCACAAAACAACACATAGCTATCGTAAAGAGCATCCCTCAGGTAGTCTCCCCTTACCTTTGTAGACCAGAACAAGATCCTTTCCTTAGTGCTCCAACAATATGCCTTTCCTTCTCAATAATATCCCGGTCCCTTTGACGTTTCATAATACACGCAGGAATTCCATGACAGCTCCAAAGGAAGAGGCCGCTCTCCCAAGTAAGTGTAAACACAACTATTCACATAGGGAGAGCGTCCCAACGCATGCAACAAAATCATACAACATAACCATCAATTTTGTTCCTCAAAACATAAAATCAACGAAGCCATATATTTAATTAACAAAACTTAATTGATTTCCAATAAAACTCAAATTTGGTATAAAGGCTATTTCACAAAAATTGTGGAAACTTTAATATAATTTGAGAATTATAAAATTAAATTTTGGAATCATCAATTGGGAGTCCTAATTGAACAAGATCATAGTTAACTTCATAAAACAGAGCCCATTTCATAAAAAGTCAGACTTAGGTTTAGGGGTTCCTAAACAAGATTTGAGGAAAACTCATTCTAAAGAAATAATAACGAAACTGGTTTAGGGAATTGTTAATTCACAGTCTCAATAGCATAAAACAAATGTTAAATTTCAGGATTAAAATCTGAAATTAAGGGTTAGGGTTCCAAATTGGGGGTTTTCATAATCACAAGGATTAGGGTAAGAAGGTGAAGAGGAAGAAGTTGGTGTGGTGCTGTGATGCTCCTAGCGGCGGCGGACAGCGGCAGCTCACCAGATAATGGTGGTTCTGCTTTGGACAGCACCACAGATTCAACCAAAAACAAGAGTCAAACCTCATGGAAAAAGAAAGGAAGGGTCAACATCATAAAGAGGTGGAGAACCGCCATTACTGGCGGCCTAAGGAGCTTACCGCGGCGGAGATGAACCAGACGCGTGGAGGCGAGGGAATGGGTCGCATGGCCTTGTCCTCCCCGTCAAACGGCGGTCGACCGGCGGTGGTGCAGGAGCAGCGGCACGCGGCTGAGGAGAAGGAAGGAAGGTGTTTGATAAATGTTGAGAGAAGGTGAAATGCGGGTTCTGTTGAAAAGGAAACAAAGAGGGGGGGGAGGGGGGGTCACGCGTTTACTTACGGGGAAATAGAGGGGAGTTTGGGTTTTTCTTATATAAAGATTTCATTTATTTAATGGGTAGGTACAAAATGAGTGATAAATATTAAGCCTAAAAATAAACACATTTTTGGTTTTTAGATCTAAAAATAGTTAGTGACAAAAATATACTTTCAAAAATCAAAATAAAGTAAAGATTGATAGTTGAATTGATCAACTAAGAAAATCAACGGTCCAAAATTAATATCCGATTAATTCCAAACCAGTTTATTTTTAACTTTAAAATTAAATAGAATAAAAATATGAAAATAAATTTTCTTTCAACCATATCATTTAAAATATTTTTCTATACAAATGATAATAGTGACAATATCGTAAGTTATTGTCCAGTAAGCGTGCATACACTGAAATAAGACAGTGCTAACGCACTTAATAAAATTATTTAACTGAGTAATTAAAATTACTCAAACCAAACCACATAAAAATAAATGAATTGAACATATTTAAAATAAACCATTCTAAATAAAATAATATAAATATATATGTTTTACTGATTTTGATAAACACTAAAAACCGAGGTGTTACACATATAAAATGCAACGACCAAATATTATGTTGTATAGGAGTTAAACCAATTTTTCATTGCAAATTAGGAGCATGTTTGTCACTCTCTAAGTCAAGAAATTATAACTTCATTGTAAATAAGAAGTTGGAGTCTCCTATTGTAACACCCTTTTTCTTCCTTTGTTTTAATATCGGTAACTATATATCTGTTTATATTTTTACCTGAGACTTAGGAAATGATTTTGGAGAAAACAAAATCATATCTAGAACCTACTATATGGTAGGAGGTTATTGTTAAAATTTAGGTTTAAAATTCAGACGGAACCCGCATTTTCGTTGACAGTACATTTGTACCGGTAAAAAAAAAACCTTAATTTAACCCGAAATTGAAGAATTTTATATTTTTATAACTATTTTTAGTGATATGATCTATTTTGAAAATTTTCGCTAAAAAATAAAATATTATATTTTAATCTGGTGAATTTTCGAAGAAATCACACGAAAAACCGAAATCGGGTAAACGGTGGAGCCAGATACGAAACTACAGAAATAGGTTGGGCAGATGAGAACAATGAGTCAATCCTGTCAACTCATTGATGAGTCACATGATGAGTCATCACCATGACTCACCATCATCATGATTACCTTTTGAAAAATATCTAAGTTTTGCACATAAAATGCCCATTATGCCCCTAACTTGCTCAACAAGTCCTAAAGTGTACTTTTAGTTTTTGGACCCTTATGCCCTTGAAGAGCTCGACATCCCCTCCCCTAAAATGACCAAATCTATACTAATATAAAACGTGTAGAGTCATTGTTACTGTACATACACGTGTCAGCATCAGGATTTTCTACCCTTTTTTTTATTTTTTTTAAAAAATACTTTTTGTTTACTTTTTTAAATTTTTTTACAATAATTTTTTTATTTTTGAATTTTTTAACTTTTATTTTTATTTTTTTAAAAAAGTTATTTTAAAATTTTTTCATTATTTTTTTACGTTTTCCTTAATTTTTAAAATTTTTTTCCGAATACCTTTTTTTTTTTGAATTTATTTGCATACACTGATAGTGTAAAGTTTTTTTACACTGCCAACCAATCATAAATTGAAAACAGTAAAAGTAGAGTTGTTATATTCTTGATGTTTTAATTTTTATATACTTACATTTTAATGTATATATAATTTAATAGTTAAAAATTTAATATTTTGTATATTTTTTATTTATATACATATATATTTTAATATTTTTCGGTTCGAACCGAATCAAACCAAACCAATTTTAATTAGTTCGGATATTGTTATTAACTTTTTAAAGTTTATAATTTTTTAAAAAATATTTTTAGCCAGGAAAGGTAGCAAAGCTACCGTGTTCTTTGAAAAAATTTAGGGTGGTAAGACTCAAATCAATAATTCGATGAATTTGAAAATCCGAACCAACCAATTAAATTGGTTAGTTTTTATTTCTTTTTTGTGCACGGCTCCGAATTTAACCAAACCCATTGGTCATTAATTCGATTATTTTGGAACCGAACCAATTACTATATTTTAATATTTATATATATTTTAATATTCAATATGTATATCACTTTATCAATTAACAACTTTTCTTCTACTGTTCATATATGAGTAGAAGGAGTTGTCAACCGGTGGATTACTTTGGATTATTTAAATTTATTTATTTATTTTTTAAACATATATTCTTTATAATATTTTTTTTTAAATTTTTTTCCCAAATTAGTTTTTTTCTAGTTTAGTTTTTTTTAAATGTTTATTCTTACAATTATTTTTTAAAAATATTTTTGTTTTCTAATTAATTTTATTTTTATAATTTTTTTGAATATTTTTTTCAAATTATTATTTTCCCCATTTTTTTTCAAATATGTTTTATATACTTTTTTCTAATTATTTTATTCTAATTTTGTAAAAAAAATTTCCATTTTTTTTCTATTTTATTTTTTATTTTTAAATTTTTTATAATTTATTTTTTAGTAATTTTTTAAATATATTTTTTCCTAATATGTTTTAAAATTTTTTAAAATATATTTTTTTCTATTTAATTTAAATTTTATTTTATAATTAATTTTATTTTTCTAATTTTTTAAATCTATTTTTTTCTAATTAATTTAAATAATTTTGTTCATAAATCTTTTTCTAATTATTTTTCAAATTAATTTTTTCCTAATTTACTTTTTTATTTTTCCTTTTAAAATATTTTTTTATAATAAATTTTTTTCTAATTTTTTAAATAAATATTTTCCTAATTAAAAATAATAATAAAATAATAAAAATTATACAAAATTATTTAAAATAATTATAAAAAAGTATTTAAAAAATTAATTCTAAAGATAAATATTTAAAGCAAATTAGGAAAAAAAGTTATTACTTTTATTTTTGTAAATGTTTTTAAATATATTTATTTTCAAATAAATTTTTTCCTAATTTTTATTATCTTATTATTTTTTAAAATAATTTTTTCTAACTATTTTAAATATTTTTTATAATTAATTTTTTTACAACTTTTTTTTAAATAATTTTTTTTCCTAATTACTTTTTTCCCTAATTTTTTTTCTACTTTTTTTTTCCTAATTTTTTTTGTTAATACTTTTTTTTAAAACTACATCCTTGCCTTTGTTTTTTCTATTTTAAATAATAAATCTATATCTATACTAATTGATAAAGGGGAATTTTGATTTTAGTGTAGCACAATAGCGCAAGCCACATGTTAAGTTATGAAATATTTTTATTACTATTTTATTTATTTTCTGAAATTTATATATTTTCTGTTTTAAAATATTTATAAACCGGTAAATGTACATTGTTTTGGGAATCAAACACGGCAATATTTGTATTAACATAAATAGAGATCGAGTTATTCATATTTTGTATCTTTTTTTTGCTACATCCTTGCCTTCGTTTTTTCTATTTTGAATAATAAATCTATATCTATACTAATTAATAAGGGGAAATGCTGATTTTAGTATAGCACAATGATGCAAACCACATGTCAAGTGATGAAAAAATTTTATTATTTTATTATTTTCTAAAACTTATATTTTTTTTTGTTTTAAAATATTTACAAACCGGTAAAGGTACAATGTTTTGGGAGTCAAACACGACAATCTATGAATTGACATAAATAGAGGCAGAGCTATTCATATTTTCTAATCTATTTTTTTTCTACATCCTTGCCTTTGTTTTTTCTATTTTAAATAATAAATCTATATCTATACTAATTAATAAGGGGAATTGTTGATTTTCTAATAAAGGGACACGTGTCAGCACCACGTGATTTAAGAGGATTAGTTGATCATTAGTAATAATCAAAGAGGAACACTTAACACATAGTGTTACATTACGTATTGTAATATCATTTTAAAATAAAAATAATATTCAATTCTTTGCACTCAAATTATAGATAAAATTGTTTTAAGGTTTTTGCTGATCACTTATGACTATAAATAAACAGCCTTGGAGATGAATGAGTACCACCATTATGGGTGAGAAGGAAATATTGAAAGCAAAGTATGAAATAAGTAAAGAAAATGTTTAACATAGTGGACTTAATTTGGGATAAAGGAAAAAAAAAGTTTGTTACATATAGATGCACAATTCAAGTTATTAATGATAACAATGCTATCAATAATAATAGTAATTGATGACTTGTGCATGCACGGGTGCAAAAATACTAGTTCACTTCATTTGTCATACTTTCTCTCCTTTTGTTCACAAAAACACTAAGTTCTCTTTTGAAAACTCAAAAGAAACCTCCTAAGTTCTTTAGCAAAGTTCTTCACCAACTTTCATCTTCTCCTCCATTTTTGTTCTTCTAAAGTTATAAACCTATGAGTTAAGCTCATCTCATCCTCTTTCCTTCAAGTTTATTCCATTTCCATGAACATATTTCAAGTCTCCCTATTCATTACTTTCTTAATTTAAATCCTAGAAAATCATAGAATTTAAATTAGTGGGTTGTGATAATTTTTCCTAACTATCTATGAATCTAGGATCATGTATCCAAGAGCTTGAAAATAATGAAAAACCCTAGCCCTCTTCTTATGTCTTGGTCGAACCCTAAGTGCTCTTGCACAAAAAAATGGGTTTTGTTGCTTAACTTGTTTTATGTGTTGATCTTGTGAAGGTTATTTGGTAGATTGATTGTGGTGATATTATTTGAGTGAAAGGAAAGTTTTACAAGACCTAAGTCAAGGGAAATTTGTCCTTCAAGAGGTAAGGGGAGCTTAGCTAAATAGTTTGATAGTCATATACTTTTGTTTGGTTGGTATGTGTAATTAAATGCAGTGATTATGTGATATTTGAGTTGATGATTTAAAGTTTGTGATGTTGTTGATTGTATTGGTGGAGAGCATGACAATGGTCATAGCTTGATAACGAGGACTATGACACTAAAAATCTCAAGTAGAAAATTTAAGGATTTTAATTTTCGTAAGTGGAATTTTAAAAATAATGTGACATAAGTATACTCTTGTTAAAAGTTACAGTTTTGAGAGATTTAAGATGATTTTGGAATAATACTTAAGAAATGAGTGTTAGTGAGGACGAATAGTGAAAAGTTGCATTTATATTAATTTTCCCAAAATGTCTTCAATGAAGAAAAGAGAAGGAAACCTCTAAAATATTTTATTCTTGTCAAAGAAAAAGCCTTTTAAAAAGAAAAGTCTTTGGTTTACAAAAAATTTATTCTAAACGAAAAAGAATTAGAAAAGTGCTTTTAGGGAGGGAATTCTGTTGAGGATTTTACTGCTTTAGTCAAAACATTTTAAAATATTTTTAAACGATTTGATGTTTCAAAAATGGATTTCTACGACACCCTACTCTAGGGTCATCACATTATTATCCAAGAACGGAAATTATATTATTAAACGCTGGTTACTTTCGGAAAATATATTTTTGAGAGACTTTTTCTTTACGAAAATAGTGCTGAATTTTTTTTTTAAAACATAGAATCATTGCAAACATACACAACATATATATATACATCACCTTTTTACATACACAAAACCTATAATAGGAGATAACAAACGAGCCCTTATAATTATAGGCGATTCTCCATCAAACTAAACAAAGAAAATAAAGATATATACATATCAGCAACGAGTAGTTCAGAACCATATTCAAAACTCATGGTTCTCTGAAACCAGATCAAAAACTGTTAAGGCTCACTACCCCAGAACTATACCTATAGCTGGTCAAGCTACTAAAACCCATTGGGAAGATCCTGATGATCAATCCCGCCTACAACCGACGATTCTGACGATGATGCCTCCGCTACCGCTGTATATCATCAGAAGAATCCTCATCATCAACCGCAGGAGGGTGAAACTCAAGATCGTCCTCAATGTATTCCTCCGGATCTTCCTCCCCCTCATCTAGCTCCACTTTAGCAGGAGGTTCCTCAGGTCCTAATATCTGAAGAGGATGTGGTTGAGGTAATGGATCCATCAATCCGTGCTCTTCCAAGTACTGCAGGTATAGCCAAACTGGAGGTAGAGATACCTCGACCGCCTCCACGACATGAATTCTATACTGTGGTCCTTCCTCTATTGTGCCAATAACTTCTCTACTCGGGCCATGGTAGGTGGCGCTGAGTGCCCCAAGGTTAATCTTCCAGGCACCACCGTACTGTGCACTATCAAATATGATCGTTCGAACCCTCGATTGTACCAAAGGTATATCCGGGTCCATCTGAACATGTAAGAGTGAGAAACCAATACATGGATCTTACTCAATAACTACATACTAGACACCACATAAACACACCAACATTTACCAAATACAAACATTTATAAACAAACAGTTTATCAGTGGGTTCAACACCCCAAACATCATCGATTTGAAAATTATGCATGACACTTCATATTCATCATCTAATTTTCGTCCTAATCTCATGAGATATCCCAACATATAATGAGTTGATCAGGCTCCATAGCCACACTGGCTAACTTGCCACACTGCCACTAGGCACACTGAGTGTGGCTAACTTGGCACACTGCCACTAGGCACACTGCCTCTTCCCATCCACACAGGCACACAAGGCCAGGCACGCAGCCAAACACATTGCTAATGTCCACACTCAGGGCACCAATAGCAAGTAAGATGGGGTCTCCATGTCCTCACTAGGCACATGAGAAAAAAATGCAGTCAGAATTACCTTTTGCCGCTGGTAATTAATGCATCGAACCGCAGGCACGTCTGCCAAATGCATGCAAAAGTACTTTTGTTTCGTTCTTTTCTTTGTGTTCAATCTTTCTTTGCCGAAGCTCAAAATGGCTTACGACTCACATAGTTTAAAACACTGTTAAAACTTTTATTACAACACAGGACCTCTCGACCGATGCACCAGTCTTAGGTTCGTGGTACTAGAAAACATCTTCAATGTTTCAATACGGTATACCCCACGTATACGGTACAAGCCCTCAAAGTCCAAATGACCTCGAGTCCATCACAACACAGAACCTTAGTACCCCGACGTCTCGGTTACTAAGTTCCACACCACTTTCAACACTGTTGAATTAACTTTTGATTTTTCGGAAATTCTTTTCCAAATTGAAAATTCATTAATAAAATCCTTAAATAATAAAACTTAGTTTTTCACAAACCAATGAGTCACTTGAGGTTTACTTTCTTCAAAATATGCACTGCCGTTTCAAAAATACTTGCCGTCTACACTTTTCCAAATTTGCCGTCAAATATTATTTTTAAGGCTTTTTAAGCCAAAACTTAACTTTTTCCACTTAATTAATTTTATAAAATCATGATTAACTTATTTTCACCAATTAATTTCATAAAAGAATATTTCGTAATATTCCGGAATTTCTTACGTAAAAATTAGCAGTGCTAAAATATTTTCACGGTTTCGCGCTCATTGTGACTCATAATTCACTTTTTCAGAAATAAATTATTAAAATAATAATTTTTCCAAAACTCTTTATTTTTCTCAAAATGAATTCCCTTTAATATTATATATCAATATTTTACCGTTAAAACATTGAATATAATTTGCGAAGCTTCTTAAAGCTTTTATCCGATTTACTTCATTGGGCACTGACCACTGTCAGGCTTCTCACACATCAACCAACAGTTATATCACAGATATTTCCCAGGCAGATCATGCATCACAGTAGCATAATGTAATTACAGATAAACAATTAAACACAATTAAAACCACGCAGATACAAATAACACAACATTAAACAACTTAAATAAATACTAACAAACAAATAATTACAAACAAACACGGGATAGCATATAGCCATTGAATAAATCCTCAGGTGTTCCCCTCTTACCTTTTGAAGACTTTCTTGTGAACTTACTGATTCCTTCGGAAGTTCGGATACCACTTAAACGTCGTACTCACTTAACCTTCAACCATTACAATCAAATAGTTACAAATCAAGAAACTAAAACATTCTAAACCCTAATACATAGTCACGGCCTCTAGGGTTTTGAATGACTAAAACTTCTAATCATGATTAAGTCATGGATTAATGATCCTTGACTAACCTAAATCATAGATTAGTGACTAAACAACTAACTTTAAAACTCCAAACTTCGTAACTCTTTTATACAAGGATTCGGCCTCAACATGTTCATAGAGCTAGGGTTCTTAATTTAATAAACCAACTTGGATTTATTAAGCATACATACTAATAGCTTGATTAACAAGATCATTGATGAAAACTATGAACAAAACTCATCAAATCTCACCCACTTAGGGTTCGGCCAACATAGAGATTTTTGAGTAAAGATTTTCATTTTAAGAAACTAACATGGATTAAAGTGTGTAGACATACATGCCATATAGAATACATGATCATACATGACAACACATGAACAAAACTCTACCAAACCTACTTTGATAGATTCGGCCAAGGCTAGGTTTTTAGGAAAGAAATTTTTGATTACATCATGCTCTTGGATTTAGATAATATGCATGATATCAAGAAGATAGAAAGTGGTTTCATCATCATGTGATTTTTCTAGAATTTATTATGATTTTTCAAAGTTCAAGGCTTAGAAACTTGAAAATGATGGACAACTATGAAACAAACTTTGAATCAAGAAACTTGCTAAAGAACATAGGCATGGTTAAGGAAGAAGATTAGGATTTACCTCTTGAAGATCGATGACAAAGGAAATCCAAGAAACTTGCTTCACAAATTTATCACTAAAAGACTTATAACTTTTAGGGTTTTTGAACAAATGACAATAGAAACTAAGTGAAAAGTGAGAGAAAGTATTTATAGAGCTTTCTTGCGCCACCTTTAGAAGGATCTAGTAGGATGAGTTGTCTTGCTAAAAGGATTGAAATGCAAATACTTCCTAGGGACCATTTTGCAAAGATTCCAAAAGTTTAAGGACTAGTTTGCAATTTGCCAATAAATTGTCATGATGACATTTTTGCCACATTTAATGTGAGCTTATCTTTACTATTTGGGCTGAGTTTGTCATATATATTTTAAGAAGAATCATGAACATTGGAGAAGATTAGAGAATGATGTAGGATAATGTGGAAGATTATTGAACATTCTAGAAAATCTTGGTTCATCCAACAACAAATAAGGGCAGCCTTCAATCCCTCATGGGCTTGCGCATGGGCTTGGTAAATTTGGGCTTGGATTCATTTTTGTGGGGCCCACTTAAAGATTTAAGCATTAAGCTTGACATAGGAAACTTGTATAGTTTCAAATAGGCTTTATGAAATCAATCCATGAACTAGAAAATTTTGGGCTTCAAAGCCACGTCCATTAGAGATTGGGAACAAGGATTCTAGCCCAATTCACTTGAAAAAAACTTAGAAACTAATTTAGGGACAAAAGGGTAATTAACAAAAAGTTCAGGGACTTAAGCGTAAAATTCCTAAATTTTCACTTTAACCCTGAAAAACCTTCTAGACTTAAAAATATGATTCATCCCCTTGAATCATCACAAAATCCTAAGATAAATCCTCTATCGGCTCTTAGAAACTCCAAAATCCCTTCCGTCGTCTACCCGATTACGTATTCCGCCCGTAATACTTAAATTATTTTATTTTTTTCTGAAATATTTCTAAAAATAAAGAATTGTAGAAAATAAAATACTAAACTTAAGTCTCTCGTTCACGAATTAAAATTAGGTCTTTTGAGCAGTATTATTATACTGTCAATAGAATTCGCGGGTCGGGTTTCACCTGACTTTCCAACCTAAATTTTAATTGTAGCTTCCTACATTCAAGTAGGATTGAGTGGTAAACTCCGTTTATTTAAAATAATTTTCTAAAACTCAAATAAATTTATAAACATATTTATATGTATTACTGTTACTTAAAACAGTAAAATACAGGGTGTTACAATTTCAAAGGAAAAAGGATTTCTGTAAAATGTTTTTAAAAGGAGCAAAAATATTCTTCCAACATACGCTGATAAATTTTTGTATTTTGAATTTCAAGTTAGTATTCACAGAACGAAAACCGTGTTGAAAATTATAAAGGTTATGAGGAACTAGCGACCGAGACGTCGGGCTAGAGTTCCTATGAGTAAGTACTTGGACTATGAGTCCCGTGTGTCGCGGGTTAAAGTCTCAGCTGGCGCACTTGACTTCGTGTCATTTATAGGCGAATCTAGTAACTGGTGAATCGACCTAGAGTTCCGTAATGAGCACTCAGACTACGTGTCCTGTGTTAAGTACAAATGGGGTTTGATACCTATATAAAATTAGTGATGGGCGTTGATCCTCCACAAGAAATAACGAATGACAAATAAAAATAGAGAACCAACTGTTTTACATGCATAAGTTGGCAGACGTGCCATATTTTCGAGCTACAATCCTTTGTGGAATGACAAATTGGGGAAGTCAAGACCAAAGTGGGTCTATAGGGACATCCGGGTTTGTGAGCCACATAAGGCCGGGGCCTCGCGACCTCGAGCCATGGATGTAACGATTGCCAAACATGAATGTACTCAATTAGGACCTACTCAATATTATTTAAGTTTTGACGTGATACCCTTGAACAATTGGAGGTCGGACCTAAATTGAGAGACCGACCTAATGAGAACAATTGTGTTATGGGGATTATTGCGACCTATCATGCTCCACGAAGGGAAGTTAGGATCTTCGGAGATTACGAAATAGATAGTGGACATTTGAAATATCATGCATTTTTACAACTTATGATGGTTGTCGGGTATGATCCCCTTGTTTGAATTTTATAGCATTGATACTTGATGATTATTTATACTGTTCTATATGTATTTGTGATGACGGAGTCTTTGAATGGACCTCGAAATGGAGACCTCTACCCTCTGTGTAGTGTTACTAGTACTGGCCAGCATGATGAGTTCTTGTGTCTAGGACTAGTTTTGTGGAGCTGCGTCTCCAATATTATTTATGCATTTCCAATTATAAATAAAAGGAAAAAGTAAACCCATATTTTCATAATATTTGTTTTACACTTTAGTCAATCGTACAAAATGTCACAGACAATGTAGCATCTGAGAATGATGTTACATTTTCGAACCATTCAAACTTGAGTAGGACTAAATTTTTATCGGGATGACCATAATACTTTATTCAATAATATCGATCAATATCCCAAAAAAAAAATCCTCTAATTGATCGTTGGCCCCTTGTACCAATAGAATTATAAGTTTTCATGTCGTGATCCCATGCCATTGTGTGAAATATACCTGTTTATAATGTAAACTTCTCATGTTCAAACCCTTCTTTTTAGGCCCCACGCCAAAGCTATCAAGAGCGGATCTTGAATTTGGTTTTTCATATATAGAACCCACATAGTGAATATGAAATTAAGTTGGAATATATAAACCATGTTACGAGGATATCGTAGAATATAAATAACGTACAAAGTCAATAACTTACATAATTTTAAACTCACTTAAAATGATTAGCAATCTGCTATTGAATTTAGGAGTTTGAAATGTTGGCATTAAGCTCTCTTAAAACATTGCCATGTATTCCAAAACTGGAAGGAGAAAGAAATCGTCAAATCAACATAAATAAGAGTAGGAACTTCAAAAAAAAAAAAAAAACTCATGTGGTATATATGCCTTATTCTATATATGCCACGAACTCTTTGCAATTTTGAAGCATATAAAACTCAACAACTTTCTCATCACATGCATCCAACCAAGATGATTTGGATGAGTGATCCGAGGTTGTACACTGGTCAAAATAATAGTAATTAAAAACTATAGTACAAGACAAAACAACATTGATCGTCTCACGATGATCTTTAAAATTATCAGTCAATCAGAATGTTAGTGAAAGGGGGGTTTTAGAAATTTTCAAAGAGAAAACAGTTTGTAATAAACAAAGAAATTCAATTAATTAAAAACATCAATCCAAGACATCAAGTGTTTGGTTGAATTCGTCATTGTACCAAAAGATATAAATCTGTTTGCCCTCCTCCACTGTTAATTTGAAATCTACTACATAATCATATAGGATTTAATCAATAAAATTGGAATCACAATCGCAATCCCTAATAATGTTGATTTATGCACAAATTCAATTAACCTAGGATACCAATCGGTTCCCTAATCTCTATTAGATTTTCGGATTAATCAATCCTAATTTCTAATTCCAATTCAATCATGAAAACTGAATCTACATCTAATCAGACATAGATCAAGTGTAATCACACTCACAACACAAATCATAATTGAAAGAAGAGAAGAGGAGAAGAAGCAATTGAAAAACAATTAAGAGCAAGGAACTTGGAATTCAAACCAAATTACTTGAATGTCTAGGATTGATAAAAGTTTTAGCCTTCCATAGTCATCACCATTGAAGAAGCTTTAACAACAAACATCTGACAAAGTGTAGAAAAACTAAAAAGGGGAGAAGAGAGGAGAATTCCAAAACTTGCAAAATAAGCATGCAAATCTACCCCAAGAAACACAATCCAATGCCAATGAACACCACTTTGTCTCTTTTGAACTTTTCCTTCCTTTTCACTTCTACTCATTTGCACTTTTACATTGTATTACAATCTTCTTCTTTTTTTTATACTATATTTTTTTTCTTTCTTTCTTTCGTTAAATTTTCTTTTTCACTTGCTACCTTGCCACACCAACCAAACAAGAAACAAAACATTTGGGCAGTCCCCCACACTTATTTAAGAACCCATTCCCAAAACAATTCCAAAGCTCCTTTACTCCCTAAGGTTAGGGGAATCATGGTTTTTCACTTCATGAGCTTGTGATTAGCTATAAAACAAAGGATGGGTTAGACAGACTCAAGGGGGCAAGCAATGGACTTAATGCAAGGTAGGCTAATTTGGCTAGTAGCTTAAAAAAAGAAAGCCTAAATCATCTCAATACATGCATGTGAACAAGAGTCTTCAAAGAGTCAAGTCAAGTTCAAGAGTAATTAACAATCATGAGTGTGATCACACAAGAAAGAAAAAGCATGGAACAATTGCAATTCATCCATGTATAGGGCTCAAAAACTCACAAGAGTTAATTCTACCACAAATGATATACAAATTAATTTTCAATGCCCCTTGTTACATTAGAAATGCAAGAATTTCTTCATATCAAGCCATGAAACCTCTTAACCAAAAATGATGCAAATCACTCACAACTCATACAAACTTAAAAATTCACTGAAAAACATGCAACAAGACTCAAACACAAATAATTTTTTATTTTTTTTATTTTTATTCTTTTATTCTTTTTTTTAGACCTTAAAAAGAGCAAACCAAACAAAAAAAATTAAATAAAATCCTAAAACACTAAAACACCCCCCACACCTAAATCACACATTGTCCTCAATGTAAGCACAAAGACAAATGATAAGGAATATTTGCAATTAAAAGAAAAAGGGGGAGGACTCCCTCATCAAGGTGCGAAAATATGCACTTCAGGAAAGGTAGGCTTGTCCAAGGAGAGGTCCTCTACATGCTCCTCAACCAATATGGGGTCTCATGAAACTGCTTAAGACGGTGTCCATTAACCTTGAAACTCTTGTCAGTGGTCTCATTTTTAATCTCCCCTGTACCATGGGGAAAAACATTGGTAATAACAAAAGGACCATTCCATCTAGAGCAAAGCTTTCCAGGCATGAGCTTGAGGTGAGAATTGAAAAAAAGCACTTTCTGGTCAATGGAGAACTCTTTCCTAGAAATCATTTTGTCATGAAAATGCTTAGTCTTAACTTTATAGATCTCAGAATTCTCATAGCCTCCAAGCGGAGCTCCTCAAGTTGTTGTAACTGAAGCTTCCTCACTGAATCGACTTGTTCAAAGGCTAAGTTACAACATTTCACTGTCTAGTATGCACGATGCTCTATTTCCACAGGTAGGTGGCATGATTTACCAAAGACAACCCGAAAGGGAGACATCCCTATAGGTGTCTTGTAAGCGGTCCTATGTTCCCAAAGAGCATCCTCAAGCCAGCGGCTCCAGTCCTTTCTATTTGGTTGCACCACCTTCTGCAAAATTCTCTTGATTTCCCTATTAAATATCTCAGCCTGCCCATTAGTTTGAGGATGATAACCTATGGCATCTCTGTGAACTACCCCATACTTATGAAGCAAAGCCTCCATGGTCTTATTTTAGAAATGACTCCCTTGGTCGCTGATGATAGTTCGAGGCACACCAAACCTGCAAAAGATATTAGACCTGACAAAATCTGTAACAACTCGAGAGTCATTATTCTTGGCGGCCTTGGCCTCCACCCTTTTAGCGACATAATCAAATGCAAGTAAGACATATTAATAACCAAAAGAAATAGGAAAATGGCTCATAAAATCTATACCCCAAACATCGAATACCTCACATAAAAGAATCGATTGTTGGGGCATCTCCTGCCTAAGAGTGATGGCTATCCCTACTCTCTAGCACTGCTCACAAGTTATAAAAACCTGACGCGCATCCCTGAAAGTGGTGGGCCAATAAAATCCAGAGTCCAACACCTTCCCAACTGATTGCTTTGAACCAAAGTGCCCTCCTACAGGGGAGGCATGACAAAAATGAAGCACAGACTGGATCTCATGGTCAGGTATGCATCGGCGAATCACCTAATCACTGCAAAATATCCACAAATACGGGTCATCCCACACATAATATTTTGCATCACTTTTTAGTTTAGCTATCTGTGGTTTAGATGCATGAGCGGGAATAACAGACGCAACCAGGTAATTAACTATATCAACAAACCAAAGGTTAGTATCATGCAGCTGCATAAGCTGCTCATCTGGAAAATCATCCCTGATAGGCAAAACCTCAACCTCTTTCTATCCTGCTCAAATGATCAGTTTCCAGGTTCTCTACACCACTCCTATCTCTGATCTGTATATCAAATTCTTGAAGGAGAAGCATCCAACGAATCAATCTCGGCTTAAAATCTGGCTTCTTCAATAAGAATTTTAATGCAGCATGGTCAGAGAAAAAATCACTTTAGAACCAAGTAAATATGAGCGAAATTTATCCAATGCAAAAACAATTTCCAAAAGCTCATTCTCAATAGTGGTGTAGTTAGCCTGGGCTGCATCTAATGCCCGAGAGGCATAAGCTATGACATGGGAAATCCTGCCAACTTGTTAGGCTAAAACAGCTCCAAGTGCAAAGTTTAAGGCATCACACATCAACCCAAAAGAAAGCTCCCAGTTAGGCGACTGGATGATGGGAGTGGAGGTGAGCAACCTCTTCAGCTCATTAAATGCATCCTGGAAAGATTGATCAAAGACAAACTCTACATCCTTTTGTAAAATCTTGGACAAGGGCAAAGCTATCTTGCTGAAGTTCTGGATAAACCTCCTGTAAAAACCTGCATGGCCAAAAAAAGAACACACCTCCTGCACAGACATAAGGTAAGATAAAGAAGCAATAACATCTAACTTGGCCCTATCAATCTCAATGCCTCTGCTAGGCACTAAATGCCCTAAGGCAATTTTTCTGCTGTCATGAAATGACATTTCTCAAATTTCAGCACTAGGTTAGTTTCAATGCACCTATCCAAAACTCTAGACAGACTCTGTAGGCATGCATCAAATGAAGAACCATAAACAGTGAAATCATCCATAAATACCTCCATGCAACTCTCTAAAAGATCAGAAAATATACTCACCATATACCTCTGAAAGGTACTTGGAGCGTTGCATAAGCCAAATGACATCCTCCTGTAAGCAAAAGTGCCGAAAGGACATGTGAAAGTGGTTTTATGTTGATCCTCTGGTTCAATGTGAATCCGAATATACCCTGAGAATCCATACAAAAAACAGTAATGGGATTTTCCTTCCAACCTCTCCAATACTTGATCAATGAAAGGCAAAGGGAAATGATCCTTGCAAATGGCTTGATTAAACTTCCTGTAGTCTATGCAAACTCACCAACTGTTCTGCACTCTAGTTGGGACCAACTCATTATTCCGATTTTTCATAATAGTTATTCCGGTCTTCTTAGGAACCACCTATATAGGACTAATCCACTTACTGCCTGATATAGGGTATATGATCCCTGCTGCTAGTAGCTTGCTGACTTCTTTCTTGACCACATCAAGAATGGTGAGATTTAGTCGCCTCTGTGGCTGTCTTACTACTTTGGCATCATCCTCTAACAATATCCGGTGCATGCATGTAGAAGGGCTAATCCCTAAAATATCGGCTAAAGTCCAACCAATGGCTTTCTTATGACCTTTCAAAGTCTGCAGCAGCTTCTCCTCTTGGTCCGGTTGGAGACTGTTGGCTACAATCACTAGCAGCTTGTCATTAGCCTCTAAGTAAGAATATTTCAGGTGCACTGGCTGAGGCTTCAACTCTAAAATTGGTGGCTGCACAATAGAAGGCAATGGTGTCCTCTCTATTGCTGCTGCTGCTACTACTACATCATAACCTGCAGAAACATTATTTATAGCAACATTTATTTCTACACAAATAGCCTGCACATCAGATTCATCGCTTGTGCAAGGGGAGTAATCTAAAATTAGTAATTTCAGGAAATTCATAATTCAAATTTGCATAATCATCAACTAGAAAATCAATGACATCAAGGTATAAAAGAGAATGATCTTCTATGGGATGTTTCAGGGCATCAAATATGTCGAACTGCACAATATCATCACCAAACTCCATAGAAAGAGTCCCTGCATGCACATCTATCTTGGTCTTTACTGTCTTCAATATATATCTCCCCAAAATCAATGTGGTTCCATGACTAGAGGACTTATCCTCCATGTTCAGAATGTGGAAATCTACTGGAAAGATTAACTCATTAACTTGAACCAACACATCTTCAAGTACTCCAGCTGGATGTGTTGTGCTTCTATTGGTTAGTTGAATCACTTCACCAATTGGCTTCAAATCCACAAGCTTCAATGATCTAAAAACTGTTGTAGGTATCACATTGATGGAAGAACCTAAATCCAACATTGCATTCCCAAATGTGGAGTTTCCTATAGTATATGGGATGGTGAAAATGCCTGGATCCTTACATTTCTGAGGCATACTAGGCTGAATAAATGCAGAAACATTTCTGCCCATGCTTACTTTTTCATCACCCTTCAGCTTCCTTTTGTGAGTGCACAACTCATGAAGAAACTTTGCATACTTGGGAATCTGTTTGATGGCATCCAAGAGGGGAATATACACCTCTACCTTCCTAAAATTTTCCAGCAACTCCTTATCCACCTCGGCTTGTAATGCTTTCCTTGGTTGAGCTATTATGTTAGGGAAAGGTAATGAAGGCCTTTCTTCCAAATCTGCTGCAGCACTTGATTTTTCTGATTTTTCTCCTACAACATGTTTTTCTTCAACTTGTTTTCCTACAACTGTATTTCCTACTGCATTGCTTTTTCTGGCTATACTTATGCTGCTATATTCACTTTCCTGCAGTTCCATCTCCTTGCCACTTCTCAAGGTAATGAATGACACTCACATTTATCTTTGGATTAATTACTGGTTGAGAGGGAATATGACCAGAACCTTCTGACTGCAATTTATTAACACTAGTAGCCAGTTGTCCAATCCGTGTTTGCAAGTCTTGAATGGTGGTATTGATATTCTCCTGAAACTGTATTTTGCTGGTTGCCATATGTTTCATCAAATCCTCTAATGAAGGTCCAGCACTAGTGTTCTGCATAGGTTGCTGCATATTCTGGTGTTGCCTAAAAGCAGGCGGTTGGTACTTGTTGCTCGAACCAGCTGCCTGAAATCTTTGCTGTCTATGTACATTTTACTGCCCAGGACCAAATTTTAGATTAGAATGATCTTTCCATCCTAGATTGTACCTATCAGAAAATGGATCATAATTATGCTGCTGCTGAGATCTATATGGCTGTCCTCCAGTGAATATTCCAGTCACTGCAGCTGAATCTTGAACACCTTGATCAGTTTCTTGAAGTGTAGG
The DNA here is from genome assembly GCA_030762895.1 of Sophora flavescens. Lineage (NCBI taxonomy): Eukaryota > Viridiplantae > Streptophyta > Magnoliopsida > Fabales > Fabaceae > Sophora > Sophora flavescens. The sequence continues at coordinate 179,029,452 of CM061062.1, read as the reverse complement.
ACACACATCCGTAGGGTGATCTGCTAAGGTGCATATGCCACACGCTCTGGGTGGGCATTGATTTGCTGCATTAACTTGCTGGTGTTGTCCAATGGCTGACTGTCTAACAAGAGAAGCATGTTAAGTCTCTAAAATGTCTGATGTGCATTTCCCTAAGTTTTGATGAGAACTAAAAATTGGTTAATGATTTAATTAACCTTCATATTAGTTGCTAACCTGTCTATCTAGTGTGCAGATTAAAATTGTATGAATCATCTCGTCCACTAAAGTGACAGAAGCGCTCGTCCACTAAAGTGACAAGCGTTCATCCACTAAAGTGATAGAAGTGCTATTCTACTAAAGTAACAGAAGCGCTCGTCCACTGAAGTGATAGAAGTGCTCGTCCAATAAAGTAACAGAAGTGCTCGTCCACACAAGTCTTTGGACTTGCTAAGTCCTTAATGAGAAGCTCTGTCCAATGACGTGGCATATGGAGCTCGTCTACTAGGTTTCGTTCAACCAGTTAAAGGAGTATCCATCCAATGACGTGGCATATGAAGCTCGTCTACTAGGTTACGTTCAACCAGTTAAAGGAGTATCCGTCCAATGACGTGGTATATGGAGCTCGTCTACTAGGTTACATTCAACCAGTTAAAGGAGTATCCGTCCATTGACGTGGCATATGGAGCTCGTCTACTAGCTTGTCCGAATGTAAAATCTTAAATGGCTAGATGGACGCGGTTATTTTCAAGATGGACGCGCTTATTTTATGGACTCGAATTCTATAAGAATTATCAGAATCTTATTTCAAGAACCAGAATCAAGAAAAGTCAGAAGTTACTCTCTCAAGCAACCTCGGTTATCAGAATCAAAGGCCAGTTAAAGAATGCTTACAACATGATTTATTCCCTAGTACCTCTGGTCCTTGCACGAAAAGGGAAATGTACTCAGCAAAGTACAAAAAGCTCTCTGCACAATTCTGATATGGCTATATCACGATGCATAAAGCCATGATCCTTCATGTTAGAGTACAAACAACGTTCCTATTGCATTAATGGTTGCCCAGAACGACTCTATTGCATTTAATGAAGTTCTGCTTGAAGCCAACATCCGAGGGAATGACTCTAACGGATCCTAAATGCTTAAGATTATAAATACAGAAGTCATTGAAGATGACATATAGAGAATACACATAACAATAAAGAGCCATTACTCTGTGCATTAAATTCTTCATTCTGTATTCTTCAATCATTTGAAGTTATTACGCAGACTTTCCTAAGCTTTACATTTAAACCACTCTCTGAGTGTTATTGAAAGTTCTGTCTGTCTGAAGTTGTATTTATTACAAACTAAATCTCTCAAACAAACCTAAGTGAGCCTGAAGAGGCTAAGTGTGCAAAGAATACTTGTCTTGAGCCTGAAGAGGCTAGGTGTGCAAACAATACTTGGAGTCTGTAACCTGATCAGTTATAGTGGATAAATCTTGGTGCTCGGTGTTTCATGAAAACTAACAAATTCAGAAAAAAATTGTTTTGGAATTAATATTCTTCCCTTCATTTTGGGTACATTCCGTACTTCTCATAAAATTCAAGTTAAATTAATGCTTAATTGTCATGAACTTAGTTTCATTTTGAGCAACAAACAATTTTCAGTGATTTAAGCTGATTCTTTGTTTAGAAATCCTTCAAATTTTTAAAAGAGGCTACATTTGGTGGTAGCATGTATTCTTGCAAACTAAAAAAAATAAGCACTTTAGAAAAAAAAACAATTAAATAGAAAAAAACATTTTAACAAGCGTAAACATTTCAAGACTATTAGTTTGAAGAGAATTCTTGAAATCAGGCAGTGTACAAAGAAGAATTTGACGCACCTTATCTTCCAATCAATTCTTCAATAAAAATGTCATTCACGAATTTAATCCCCATTGCCATTCTTCACTTTCGTTAAAAAGAATGAAGTTATAAAAATCATTGATATGTTAACAAAAGGCAGGACAATGCGTTTTCACAACAAAAAGTTATTTCAATATTTCTTGTACAAAATTTTGAAAACATAAAATAGAATGAAACAAGATGACATTTTTGTAATTATTTCTAAAAATAGGAAATAAAAACATTAATATGGAAATAAAACAAACAAGTTCTTCAAGTTTTGACTTAAACTTTTCAATCCTTCCATCAAAGGAAAATTGTTCCTATATTCTACTATTCAAAAGAAATATATATTAATTTATAAAAATGAGCCTCTATCACTACAAGAATTTTCGCTATTTCCCAGGGCCAAAGAAATTCAACTAATCCGTGGGAAAATGTACATTTCCCACAAATGACCCACGGATCCAGATCCGTCGGTTTATAGGGCGTCTGAAACAGTTTCCCACGGGTAAGCCCTGGGAAACACTTACTTTAACATCCTTACCCGGGCATTACAGTAATTAACCCTTTTTACTAATATTAACGTAATTAAAAGAATATATCGATTTCTTTCGGAAGTTAGTATTAAATTAGTAAATCATTTTCATTTAAAATATACAACATGGGACATAAGTTTAAAAGACCAACATATTTGCACATAAGACATACATAATATTCACATTGAAATTAAGGCCTTTTTAGAGACAGGTCCATTTGATAGCAACTTCGTTGAGTGTACATGGAAGCTACTTAATCAAATACTAAACTAAACTGAAGGTTAAGGAGACAAAATAAAACATGCTACTGAAAAGATCCATCCAACATCACTACCCCAAAATAAAGTTAAGTCTCCTAAGCTGGTCAAGACAGTTACTATTGATACCCATTCGGGAGACCACGAAAGTCTCCCCCAATTCCAGAGGAAGTATCAGAAGAGGATACTTCCACCAGATCTTCCCCATAGGGAGCATCATAGTCCTCAGCATAGCTGCCCAAAGGATGGTATTGGGGTTCTTCCTCCATGAATTCCCTAGGATCCTCCTCTATGGGTGACATCGGAGCCTCGTTCAGAGGTGGTGGATCCAACACTGTTGTCCCTGCTCTGCTAAATGTTGTACATACAACCAGGCTGGCGGATGTGATATCTGGATGGTCTCCATGGTATGAATTCTCCTCTCTGGACCTCCTTCCTGTGTTCCTTCTACAGTGCAAACCAGGCCAGTGTACTCGGCCGTGTGATTCCCCGGATGAATCACCCAAGCCCCTGGGTTTTTGGAATTCTCAAACATGATCACCCGCACCTGGGAGTGCACGAGAGGTAGTGCTGGGTCCATATAATCTCAACATAACAGGATACATATATATATATATATACATAAAAGAAAATGCAAGGGTAAGATACTAATATATGGATAATTATGACAACTATATGCACCCAAAACACACAGAGAAACATATACAAGTAACAAGATATTATTTTAAACAGTACATAGCATGTGATAATCATCGCTTTTTGAAAACCATGACACTTCTATAATTCAACTTCTGTCCTAATCTCCGGAAACCCCAACTTCGATTGTAGAAATGAGCTGATCAGGCTCGAAATTTGCCATAAAAGGCACAACGTGTTTTCCACAACGCTGCCCAAAACTCCTGGCGTAGTGGTCGACGTGTGTGGATATCCATAGCATACTATCCAACTCAAGGCATAGTAAACAATGCATAAGGATTTCATTTTCCATCAAGACACAATGATACAACTTGGATTGATATACCTTGCCCTTCAAGGTATTCACACAAAACAACTTTGGGCACGTCTGTCAAATGCATGAAAAACGTTTTATTCTCGTAGCTTTTCTTTGTGTATGTTTTTTTTTTGTCGAAGCTCAAGGCTCACAACCTCCCATAAATTTTCAACGATAATAAAATTTGTAAACACAGGACATTTGAGTCTGAGTGTCCAATCACAAGAGTCTTAAACCGATGCACCAGTCTTAGACTTTGTGGTTATAGAAAAATCAACTTTTCACATTTACTTCTTTCACCACGTTTGGTATAACGTATGCAGGACACACAGTCCATAACAACGTATAAGGACACACAGTCGACAATAATGTGACACGGATCATAGATCAATGTAAAACAACGTATTCACATAATCATAAACATTTTACAAATTAAATAAACATATAATACATGTAAATCAAATAAAACTCAGCATATTAATCCAAACCAAAATAAACCATTAACCCAATCATTATCACAAATATTCAACCAATCATCATCAAACAATTATAGGTAACACATAGTCATCATAAAATAATATCCCTCAGGTTGTCTTCCCTTACCGCAGAGTAACACGGTAAAGAGGTTGATTGCGGTTTTAAAGCAACGGACTTGAGTTCTCGTTACAATTGCAAATCTAAACAAAACCAAGGTTTAACATACATTAAAATTTTTATAAAATCAACCCAAATTCTTTATGCATGTTTCGGCCGTGCTCCATAAAATATGCTAGAAAATTCTAATTTTCACAAGCTTTTGGATTTAGTACTTTTAAGCATCAAAGAGATAAAATAAAAGTTCAAAACAAGAAAATAAAATTTTAAACCCTTAGCCTCATCAACCATAGGTTTCGGTCATTGCAAGAAAATAGAGAAAAAAATTGATTTTTCAATAATCTACTTTCATGCATGTAACCTATGTAACATTTTAAACATTATACTACAAAAAAAATTGATCAAGCATCATCAACTATTCCTAATGAGTTTCGGCCTTATTAAAATAAAAGGGTTATGGACTTTAAAATTTTATTAACATTAAATCACTCTTGCAAAGCACATAGTTTCATTAAACATGTATCCTTCCAATGATCAAAAGTTAGGCTTCACTAACTCCATATTTTTTTAGAGTTTTAGCCATAAATTATAACAAGGAAGGAAGTCATATTTTTAACAAAATACATTAGTTGAAAAATACATAAATAAGAGATCCCAGGCCATGTATGTGTGATTTTCAACAAAAGTCCTCCTTTTTCCCTCTTGGTGTTTTCGGTCAACACCAAAATCATAGGGTAGGATGACTTTTCACTACATGCAAGACATGAAAATGGAAATAGAGTTGAGTAGAAGTTGATAAAAATTGAGTTTCATATTAAAAGAACTTTCTTTGAGAGTATGAGTTAGAACCATGATCATAAAACATGGTTTTACTACCTTGCATGAAAAATGAACTTGCAAAACCATCTCCTCTCCTACCTAGGGGTTTCGGTCACCCCTTCAAAATGGTCATAGGAGGGTCTTTTTCAACATGCAAGTGTTGAAGATGGTGGTAAGAATGAGTAGAAGTTGAAAAAAAATGGTTTTAAAACAAGAAGAACAAGCTGAAAGAACCAAACTTAACATGCATGTATAAGATATGAAAACAGCAAGAAACTTGAAGTAAACTAGCTAAATATTATACCTAGATGCTGCAGAAAATAGAAGCTTTGAGAGCAATATTTGAGCTTTCTCAAGAACAAGAAGAAATAAGAACAAGTGTAGTAAAGGTGGTTTTGTGTGAATGAGAGGAAAAGTGATGAATTGTGAAGAGAAGAGGTTTATATAGGGGATAGGGTGGGGGGGGGGGGGGGGGGGGGAGCGCTGGTTGTTCTAGAAAAGGGAGAGAAAAATAAAATTTTTTAATTGCATTTTGAATGAAAATTTTGAAATATAATTATTTATTTTAAAGGAAATGATTGCATGTCATAAATACTCAAATCAGATTTTTGGTCACCAAACACTCTAAATCTAGTGCAATTTAATTCATTGACTGCTTTTTGTTTCATTCCAGTTCAATTTCTTTCCCGGCTATGTAAAACGATCGTATTTCTTATGAAAATCAAACCCAAAAAATCAATATAATAAAATTTTTAAAATGATGGAAATATTAGCAATCGTAATTAGAAGCCCAAGCGTTTCATTTACGAGTAAAAATTTCATTTTCTAATCAGTAAACTTGTACCGATAGAGAATACGCAGACCGGGATTCGTCTGAATTTTCAGTTGAAAGTTTTGCTAGAGCTTCCTAAGATAAACTAACTTATGAAAGTGATTTTAGTTTATCAAACTAATCTCTCAAATTTTAAAATTAATTATTGGCGAACACTCACACTTAAGCACAGATTAACAAGAAGCAGAAAATCGGGGCGTTACATTACTACCCCACTAAAAATAAATTTCGTCCTCGAAATTACGTATCGGGAAAAAGATCGAGGTACTGCAATCTCATATTCTCTTCAGTCTCCCAGGTTGCTTCTCCGGTCGCTTCATCCCAGATAACTTTGACCAAGGGAATTTGCTTTCCCCGGAGTTGCTTAATCCTTCTGTCTTCGATCCGTACCGGTGCAGTTTCATAAGATAGGTTCTCCTTTAACTTTACTTCATCGGTCCATATCACATGCGATGTATCGGAAACATATTTTCTCAATTGAGAGACATGAAACACATCATGGATATTTGAAAGAAAAGGCGACAAGGCAATTTGATAGACTACTGGACCAATACGACGAAGGATTTGATAAGGTCCAATGAATTTTGGGGTAAGTTTTTTGGATTTTATGACACTACCTATCCCGGTGGTAGGGGTGACTCTTAGGAACACATGCTCATCTTCCTGAAATTCGAGAGGTCTTCTCCTTTTATTTACATAACTCTTCTGTCTGCTTTGTGAGGCCTTCATCTTATCACGGATTTGCCTCAATTTCTCTGTTGTTTGTTGCACAATTTCAGGTCCTAAAATGGTGCTTTCTCCATCCTGATACCAACACAACGGTGTCTGACACTTCCTTCCATACAAAGCCTCGTAGGGTGCCATCCGTATACTCGAGTGGAAACTGTTATTGTACGTAAACTCGATAAGCACAACAAATCATCCCAACTCCCACTATTATCTATAATGCAAGCTCTAAGCAAGTCTTCCAACGTCTGTATTGTCCTCTCAGTCTGCCCATCTGTTTGCGGATGGTAAGCCGTGCTTAGCCTTAGTTTGCTTCCTAGTGTTTTTTGTAAGCTCCCCCAAAAACACGAAGTAAACTTTGGGTCTCAATCTGAGACTATACTGGAAGGCACTCCAAGGAGTCTAATCACTTCCCTGACGTACACTTAGGTTAGTCTTTCCACCGTGTAGTTTCACTTGATAGGTAAGAAGTGTGCCGACTTCGTTAACCTGTCTATGATTACCCAAATCGAGTCAAAGCCCTTGGAAGTCCTCGGTAATCCTACCACGAAGTCCATGGATATACTGTCCCACTTCCATTGGGGTATATCTAGAGATTGTAACATTCCACCGGTCTCTGATGTTCTATCTTTGCCTTTTGGCAAGTTAGGCAAGATGCCACATGCTCTGCCACTTGCTTCTTCATACCTGGCCACCAAAATCTTTGCTTCAAGTCTTGATACATCTTGGTTGATATTGGATTGATACTCAAAGTTCTCTTGTGTGATTCATCGATAATCATCTTCTTCATCTCCGTATTATCAGGAACACAGATTTGACCGTTACATCTCAATATGTTATCTGGTCCCAAACTAAACACGGTGGCTTTCCCTTGCTCCATGAGCTCTTTCTTCTCTTGGAGGAATGTATCAGTGGCTTGTTGCTCTTTGATATCTTCCATCAATCCACTTAATATAGTGATCATCCCCACGCTAATCTTTTGCGGACTCATTTCCATCCTTAAATCAAGATCACGGAACTTCTCGATCAACTCTAGTTCTTTCACCATCATTGTAGAAACATGAATGGCCTTCCGACTCAGAGCATCTGCTACAACGTTTGCCTTCCCGGGATGATATTGTATTGCAAAATCATAGTCTTTCAAGAATTCCATCCATCTCCTTTGCCTCATGTTGAGTTCCTTCTGATCGAACAGGTACTTCAGACTTTTGTGATCGCTGAAAACATCGAACTTGGCCCCATACAAATGATGTCTCCATATTTTCAGTACGAAAACCACATCAGCTAGATTTAGATCGTGCGCCGGATAATTCTTCTCATGAGTCTTTAGTTGTCGTGACGCGTATGCTACAACTTTCCGATTTTGAATCAACACGCATCCTAAGCCTTGATACACAGCATCACAGTACACCTCATAAGGTTCATTGGGTTCTAGAAGTATCAGCATTGGTGAAGTTGTCAATCGTTATTTTATCCTTTGGATGCTTTCCTCGCATTCTGCAGTCCACACAAAGGGTTGATCCTTTCTTGTAAGTTGAGTTAACGGCGCGACTATCTTGGAGAATCCTTCGATGAATCTCTGGTAATATCCAGCTAAACCGACGAAACTTCGGATTTCTATTATTGCCTTTGGCCTTTCCCAAGAAAACACTGCTTCCACCTTGGCGGGGTCTACGGCAATTCCATCTTTAGAAATTACATGTCCCAAAAACTTCACTTCTTCGAGCCAAAACTCATACTTAGAGAGTTTTACATATAACTCCTTCTCATGTAGAATTTGTAGAACCCGTCATAGATGTATCTCATGCTTTTCATGACTCTTTGTGTAAATGATGATGTCATCGATGAACACGACTATTGACTTGTCCAGAAACGGTCGAAAGATTCGATTCATATAATCCATGAAGATTGCCGGTTCATTCATCACTCCAAAAGGCATTACAAGGTACTCATAATGCCCATAGCAAGTTCGAAACGCCATCTTGGGTATGTCTTCCATTTTTACTATGATTTGGTGATAGCCCGTCCTCAAGTCGATTTTTGAGAAAACAACAGCTCCTTGTAACTGGTCCATCAGATCATCTATGCACGGCAACAGGTACTTATTTTTTATCGTCACCTTATTGAGTTGTCTATAATCGACACAAAGTCTTGAACTTCCATCTTTCTTTCGCACTAAAAGAACAGGTGTTCCCCAAGGAGAAACACTTGGTCTTATGAACTGTTTAGACAACAGGTCCTCTAGTTGAGCCTTCAATTCCACCAGTTCTATTGGTGACATCCGATACGAAGCAATCGATATCGGACCAGTTCCCGGAACAAGATTGATGGAGAACTAGATTTCCCTTGCCGGTGGTAATCCTGGCACATTGGGAGGAAACACTTCCGGAAAGTCTCTTACAACTGGTATAGCACTCTAAACAACTTCCTCCGCGACATCTAAGCTTGTTAAAAGTAATCATTTATGATCTCCCTCCTTTGAAAAAGACCTCACTTGATAGGTAGATAGAAATCCAGAAATTTCAGGATCTAGAAAAACTAGGGTCTTGTGAGCACAATGTAGAAGTACATGATTGGAAGACAACCAATCCATGCCCAAAATCACATCTAGTTGCACTAAAGGCAAACAGATCAGATCAACAAGAAAGTGTCGATCTTGAATGACCATCAGACAATTCAAACACACCAAATTAACCGTAACAGGTTCAACAGTAGGTGTTGAGACAATTAAATCACATGGTAAAGAAGTAACAGGTAAGGCCAAAAGTCTCACACAATCATTTGAGATTAATGAATGAGTCGCACCCGAGTCAAAAAGTACCGTTAAAAGGTTTCCAGCTAGTTCACAATTACCTTTCATATGATCCTTGGAGTTCGAGGCCTCAGCACCACTCATGGTAAAAACTCTTCCTTTAGGTGTTGGTTTAGAAACTCTGGCACTATTGACGGTGGGTTATGGCATCGAAAAGCTATCAGAGAACGACCTTCCGTGGCTTGCTCAGCACGACCTTGCTCTTGTTGGTGTTGTAAAGCCATAGTAGCGGTCTGTTGAGCAATGGCAGCGACAATGTATGACATAGTTTGTGCTGCAAAATCCATTCCCCCACCAACAGGTCTGTGCCCACCAACGAAACCACCTCTACGGCCTCCTATGCGGCCACGTCCTCGTCCTGCATCTAGCTCCATAACCGACCAACAAGATAAAATCAGTTAAATGGCAACTAGATAAGAAACATTCAATTATTTTCCAACGTCCATTACTTCTAAGAAGTAATTCAAACAAGCCTATTCAGAGATCACACAACACAAACACAACATGCCTATTCCCCAAAGATTCTTGAAAGACTCGACTAGTTCTGATACCACCAATGTAACACCCTTACCCGGGCATTACAGTAATTAAACCTTTTTTACTAATATTAACGTAATTAAAAGAATATGTCGATTTCTTTCGGAAGTTAGTATTGAATTAGTAATTCATTTTCATTTAAAATATACAACATGAGACATAAGTTTAAAAGACCAACATATTTGCACATAAGACATACATAATATTCACATTGATATTAATGCCTTTTTAGAGACAGGTCCATTTGACAAAAACTTCGTTGAGTGTACATGCAAGCTACTTAATCAAATACTAAATTAAACTGGAGGTTAAGGAGACAAAATAAAACATGCTACTGAAAAGATCCATCCAACATCACTACCCCAAAATAAAGTTAAGTCTCCTAAGCTGGTCAAGACAGATACAAGTGATACCCATTCGGGAGACCACGAAAGTCTCCCCCATTTCCAGAGGAAGTATCAGAAGAGGATACTTCCATTAGATCTTCCCCACCGGGAGCATCATAGTCCTCAACATAGCTGACAACTATATGCACCCAAAACACAGAAACATATACAAGTAACAAGATATTATTTTAAACAGTACATAGCATGTGATAATCATCGCTTTTTGTAAACCATGGTACTATCATATTTCAATTTCTATCCTAATCTCCGGAGATCCCAACTTCGATTGTAGAAATGAGCTGATCAGGCCCAAAATTTGCCATAAAAGGCACGTGTTTTCCACAACACTGCCCAAAAATCCTGGCGTAGTGGTCAACGTGTGTGGATATCCATAGCATACTATCCAACTCAAGGCATAGTAAACAAGGCATAAGGATTTCATTGTCCATCAAGGAACAATGATACAACTTGTCATGATGTACCTTGCCCTTCAAGGTATTCACACAAAACAACTTTCGGCACGTCTGCCAAATGCATGAAAAACGTTTTATTCTCGCAACTTTTCTTTGTGTATGATTTTTTTCTTGTCGAAGCTCAAGGCTCATAACCTTCCATAAATTTTCAATGTATTAAAATTTGTAAACACGAGACATTTGAGTTCGAGTGTCCAATCACAAGAGTCTTAAACCGATGCACTAGTCTTAGACTTTGTGGTTATAGAAAAATCAACTTTTCACCTTTACTTCTTTCACCATGTTTGGTATAACATATGTTGGACGCACAGTCCATAACAACGTATAAGGACACACAGTCCACATCAACATGACACGAATCATAGATCAACGTGTTCAATTACACTAGTAGCCCGACGTCTTGGTTACTGGGTCCACTTTTCAACGTTATATATTTTTTTCGTTCAGTGAAAAACAAAGCAAAAACCAAATCTTCATAACTTATCCAAGTTATTGGAATATTATTTTGAGTAAATGTTTTAGCAAAACTTTTTATTTGAAATTCATTTTCAAAAATTATCATGATTTTAAAAATCCACTCTTTTTCAAAAAAAATAAATCAATTAATCACCCTTTTAAAGAATTTCTTCTAACTTAAGAAATTCATTTGGAAATCCTTTTTATTTATTTAAAATATTTCAAAAAGTCTAATTCTTTTCTTTATTTAAGATGGTGTGAATTTTTCCAAAAATATGTCTTTTCATTACTAAAAAATTATTGTTGCTAAAAAAAATGTGAGAAACGTAACTTTATTTTTCTTCTCTTTTTCAAAACTTTTTTGAAAAAGATTATTTATTTGTAAACTTCCTCCACAATTTAATTAAGACTTTTATCTTAACTTCTTAATTTGAACTCTAACCCAAGGTTAGGCATTCCCTGCAACAACTAAACAATTAAACAACATATTAACATAATCATAAGCATTTTACAAATTAAATAAACATATAATACATGTAAATCAAATAAAACTCAGCATATTAATCCAAACCAAAATCAACCATTAACCCAATCATTATCACAAATATTCAACCAATCATCATCAAACAATTATAGGTAACACATAGTCATCATAAAATAATATCCCTCCGGCTGTCTTCCATTACCTCAGAGTAAAACGGTAAAGAGGTCGATTGCAGTTTTAAAGCAACGGACTTGAGTTCTCGTTACGATTTTAAATCTAAACAAAACCAAGGTTTAACATATATTAATTTTTTATTAAAATCACCCCAAATTCTTCATGCATGTTTCGGCCATGCTCCATAAAATATGCTAGAAAATTCTAATTTCCACAATCTTTTGGATTTAGTACTTTTAAGCATCAAAGAGATAAAATATAAGTTCAAAAATTGAAAATAAAATTTTAAACCCTTAGCCTCATCAACCATAGGTTTCGGTCATTGCAAGAAAATAGAGAAAAAAATTGATTTTTCCATAATCTACTTTCATGCATGTAACTTATGTAACATTTTAAACATTATACTACAAAAAAATTTGATCAAGCATCATCAACTCTTCCTAATGAGTTTCAGCCTTATTAAAATAAAAGGTTTAGGGACTTTAAAATTTTCTTACCATTAAATCACTCTTGCAAAGCACATAGTTTCATTAAACATGTATCCTTCCAATGATCAAAAGTTAGGCTTCACTAACTCCATATTTTTTAGAGTTTTAGCCATAAATCATAACAAGGAAGGAAGATATATTTTTAACAAAATACATTAGTTGAAAAATACATAAATAACAGATCCCAAGCCATGCATGTGTGATTTTCAACAAAAGTTCTCCTTTTTCCCTCTTGGTGTAGGATGACTTCTCACCACATGCAAGACATGAAAATGGAAATAGAGTTGAGTAAAAGTTGATAAAAATTGAGTTTCATATTAAAAGAACTTTCTTTGAGAGTATGAGTTAGAACTATGGTCAAAAAACATGGTTTTACTACCATGCATGAAAAATGAACTTGAAAAACCATCACCTTTCCTCCCTAGCGGTTTCGGCCACCCCTTCAAAAAGGTCATAGGAGGGTCTTTTTCAACATGTAGGTGTTGAAGATGGTGGTAAGAATGAGTAGAAGTTGAAATAAAATGGTTTTAAAAACAAAAAGAACAAACTTTTCAAGAACCAAACTTAACATGCATGTATAAGATATGAAAATAGCAAGAAACTTAAAGTAAACTAGCTAAATATTATACCTAGAAGCTACATAAAATAGAAGCTTTGAGAGCAATATTTGAGCTTTCTCAAGGACAAGAAAAAATAAGAACAAGTGTAGTAAAAGTGGTTTTGTGTGAATGAGAGGAAAAGTGATGAATTGTGAAGGGAAGGCGTTTATATAGAGGAGGGGGGGGGGGGGGGTCATGGCTGTTCCAGAAAAAGGGGATAAAAATAAAAAAATTTAATTGCATTTTTAACGAAATTTTTGAAATATAATTATTTATTATAAAGGAAATGATTTCATGTCATAAATACAGTATTCACCTTACACAAATCAGATTTTTGCTCACCAAAGACTCTAAATCTGGTGCAATTTTATTCATTGACTGCTTTTTGTTTCATTCGAGTTCAATTTCTTTCCCGGCTATGTAAAACGATCGTATTTCTTATGAAAATTAAACCCGAAAAATGAATATAATAAAATTTTTAAACGAAATTTTTTAAAATGATGGAAATATTAGCAATCGTAATTAGAAGCCCAAGCGTTTCATTTACGAGTAAAAATTTATGATCAGTAAACTTGTACTGATAGAGAAAACGCAAACCGGGATTCGTCTGAATTTTCAGCTGAAATTTTTACTGGAGCTTCCTAAGATAAACTAAGTTATGAAAATGATTTTATTTTATCAACCTAATCTCTCAAATTTTAAAATTAATTATTGGCGAACACACACACTTAAGCACAGATTAACAAGAAGCGGAAAATCGGGGCGTTACATTTACCAAGTTTTTAACACTGGGAAATGTTTCCCGAGGTATTACCCTAGGAAACTTTTCCCAAGGCTTTAACCCTGGGAAACATTTCCCACGGCTTTAGCCATGGGAAACCTATCTTTTCTTTTATTTTTTTTTAAAAACAACTTTAATTTATAGCTTAATAAGTCAATTAATTATTGTTAAACTAGATTAATAAATAATTTTTTTATATGGATGCATCAACAAAGAAACTAACATCATAATTCAAGCCAATTAAGTAATTCAAACAATTTTTTCTACAAAAAAAGTAATTCAAGCCACTTGTTCAACAAAAAAAGCAATTCAAACCATAATTAACATTATAAGTAAAAGAAACACATAAATTCATACAAAAGTCTAAGAATCCTCATTATAAGGATCCTCAATAAAATGGTCGAGAGTCGTCGTCCTCGTGGGCGTGCTGTGTCATTTGACTAACCTGGCGTTGTTGTCATTGTTGCTGTTGTAGGGGCTGCTGCATGGACTGTTGCAGCTGCAACTGTCGCACTGTATCAATCATCTGTCGCATCGTAACATTCATCCAATGATGTTCCTTGTCCCTCTGTCACATCGTATCCATCATATGACGATGCTCCTCATCCCTCTGTCGCTCCCTCTCCTCGGAAGCGACCAACATCTGCCTCAATTGAGCAATCTCCGCAGACTCCTGAGGGCGACGACTGCTGGTGGTGGATGCTCTGACCCTAAGCTCTAATAGGCAAGCCCTTTCCGATAGTTGTCGGCAAGGTCTCCAGCACCATACAAACGACCCTTATACTTTTCGCCGATGACGTCTGCCCAAACATTCAGCACAAGCTGCTCGTTCTCCTATGGGTCAGTTGGGGTGGATGGTGAAGAGGATGATGCTTGAGACCTATGTTGACTCATCCTCTCATGAAACTCCTCATGTTACAATACATCAGACTAGGTAATAAAAATTTGAAAAATATGTTACAAGATAAATTATGCAGAAAATTGGACAAAGTTTCCCCTAAAACTACAACATCCCAAAGTTTACAAACAAAACACCACAATTTAAATCCATAAGTCATCATCAAAAGCTCAATAGGATTCACACAAATTATCATGTCCAAACTAGTTATAACATTTACAATGCCAGACAATATCAATAGGTCCAAATATAATGTGACTCTATAGACTCAATAATCAAAACATGAACAATATGTTACAAGATAAATTATGCAGAAAATTGGACATAGTTTCCCCTAAAACTATAACATCCCAAAGTTTACAAACATAAAACCACAATTTAAATCCATAAGTCATCATCAAAAGCTCCATAGGATTCACACAAATTATCATGTCCAAACTAGTTATAACATTTCCAATGCCAGACAGTATCAATAGGTCCAAATATAAAGTGACTCTACAGACTCAGTAATCAAAACATGAATAATATGTTACACGGTTAATTATGCAGAAAATTGGATAGAGTTTCCCCTAAAACTATAGCATCCATAAATTTACAAACTGAGCATCACAATTTAAATCCATAAGTCATCAAAAGCTCAAGAAGAATATCGCAAAGCAATATATTCAAACTGGTGACCAAGAAACCATAGCATTTTTTGCTTGAGAGCCAAACCAAAACAACCACTACTTTCTTTTTCCTTGAGCATACCTCTTTAAAGTGTAAAGATAGCTATGATGTTACACAACTTCTTAACACTAAATCTCTCTCACAATTAAATTGCCTATATGCATGAACAAAAGTTGAAAAAGATACTGACATCATTTGTATTTGTCCAATAAAATTGATTAACAACACTAAAATTAGAACTTGAAAGTTGAAAAATATATCCACTTCAGTAAAGAATATGTGAAATACAATCTTGCTTTCTTATTAAACTCCCTGAAACCCAACACTGAAACTAGTCATAACATTTGAGGCTCTCTGCCTCTTAAGTTCAACAACAAAGTATGAGTTTTACATTATCTATTAAAGTCAATAGCTTCTTCAAAAATTAAAAGGGCATATTACCTGAGTGTGCTTTGAGCGATCATCTATGTACTCGCCAGTACCCTTCCTAGTATGGGTGCCTTTATGGATCTCATGAATTTGCACCCCTCGATTATACTTCTTACCCTATAACACGAGCATAGATGATTAAGATAACAATTAATGAACTGATGTTGGAATAAATATAGTGAATGCATAAATAATGACAGCATGAACGTACCATACATTCTGCCCACTGCGACTGGATAATGCTACCTCCCGTGTACAAGCTCCCACCCTTCTCTAATGCCTTATTCTTCTTTGCCTGATTAGATAATTTTTTAAATTGATCAGAAGCCCGGTAACGACGTAACTCCTCCCAAATACCATCTCCAATCCAGGATTATTGTATGCTACTGTCACGAGCTTCCCTAAGCATATCAGAGAGGCGTATGGAGGCTTTATGGTGAAAGATCCTCTCGATCTCTGACTCATGTTCATTCCTCCATGCCGCCTGACCCTATATTAAGATAAATAATTGTTAAACTAATAGTTTCTTAAATAATAAAAACCACATTAAGTAAATTGAAATTTGCTACTTACTCTTAAAGCGTCAAACATACTGATCCGCTCATTGTCAATGGGTTTTCCCTATGATGTTATTGTCCTATGATACCTCTGCTGGATAAAAAATGAGACGATACTCGCTGCTCTCTTACTAGGAAGGAACCTTAACAGTAAAGACACATGTACCAATCAAACACATAGTAATAAATTGTAATAAAATGCATGAATCATTCAAATACATAGAAATTTTATTTATTAATTCTTACCCGTTACCACTAGGCCTGATAATAGGTCAACCATCGGGCAAGAGCTCAACTTGCTCTGGCCCATCTAGCTCCTCTGGCTCCACTGGATCCTCTGACTACTCAAGCCCATCTTCAATTGAAGGTGAGCGTGAATAGCCGAGACTATATTGTAGCTCCTCATCCACACCTGCTGAAGTATATGCTCTATAGTGTGCATGTGTCGTGACCCCCGGGGTGGGAATCTTATCGATATGAGGCGATGTAGGTGCAACACGTGGAGGCAGTAAAGGTGCTCGCGGTGGTGGGCGCGATGTAGGTACAGGTGGGTGTGTTGCTTGTGACACTCTCTACCCCGCATGTATTTATAAAGCGATAAAATAGATAAAAGGAACACATGCATATTATATCATAATAATAAAAACAGGATAGAGGTTACACTAGTGGAAAATATACATTAAACGGTAAAGGTTTACGTCAGTTAACCAAAAGCTAGACGTTAAAAAGGAGGCGGTGGCAGTTTTGTAAATATCAGACTTCATTAATTCAATTTTAACGTCAGTTGTTTTAATGACTGACGTTAAAAGTGAAGTGACTCACTTTTAACGTCAGTTCAATAAAAAACTGACGTTAACAATGAACATTTTAACGTCAGTTCTATAAAGAACTGACGTTAAATGTAAGTCACTTCACTTTTAACGTCAGTCCTTACATCAACAGACGTTAAAGGTTATTTTAATAATTTTTTTATCTAGTATACGATCCCTTCCGCATTGTCTTCCTCAAAGTTTCAGTTTCACATGAATTGCTTTGATGTTTTGTGTTTCTGTTTTGAAAACTATAAGTTGAATCAATAACCCAAACCGGATCTCATTCATGAAGTGTAATACAGACTGATACAGAAGATTGAAAGGGTTTAAAATCCTATAAAAAGTTACATTGAAAGGGTTTAAAATCCTATAAAAAGTTACATTGAAAGGGTTTAAAATCCTAAACATTAAAGCTATATCCCATCAGAGAGTTTTATGAAATATGCCAAAGGGAAAACTATACTCCGAAGACCTCAGAAAACTGGGGGGCATGAGAGAGCTCAAGAGAGAGGCAAAAACAGGTGCACTAGATCTGTTTCAAGCAAAGGCAGTGGTTCCAGAGACTTCCAAGACGGTCACTTGCTGCCAAAGCTGAGGTTTTGGAACTATGACCCCCGAGCACCTGATTAGCCCTCCAAAGAATGATTCACCGGAAGGTGATAAGGTGAGCAACTCACATAATGTAATTTACTCAAACTTATCACCCATGTAATGTAATTTACTCAAACTCAGAAGTTGTTTGACCATTAAGACAAAGACCTTTGAGTCTAGGAATAGGAAGAAAGAGTGATGAAGTTAATCTCCACGACAGAGCCATATTGTGAAGCAGAAAATTAAAAGGATGGAAAGAAGCTATTTATAGGAGCAGGGGATGAAGTTACTAAGCTATTCTGATTTTCTTGAAAACTTACCTATAAACTTAATGCTCATTAAGAGGATTGAGTTACAAGGTGAATGGGTAAGTAGCACAGTACAATCAAAGGAATGAATGTTTTTGCAGATATCTATACACTTTTAACGTTAGTTTTTTAAAAAAACTGATGTTAAAAGTGTTTTTAAAATAAAAAATATTTATTGTTAACGTCAGTTTTTTATAAAACTGACGTTAAAATTTTGATTTTTACTTCAGTTAAATAAATAGCTGACGTAAATAATCCTATATATTATAAACGTGCAGAATGAATATTGGAAATAATGTAATTAATATACGAGAACTTGGCAGTCATAAATTAAGTTGACGTTAAAAATGAGGTGGTGGCAGTTTGTAAACTATTTGCGTCGGTTCTATAAATAACTGACGTAAATAATTATGAAACTCATTTCTTTGGTTGTCATGTCCCTGTTGTCCCTCTTAACGCAGATCACTCCATATAGTACTGCAGTGTATTTCTAGACCTTTTTTTTTTATACAAGTTTATTTTTAATTTTTATTAATTAGCTTGAATTAGTAAACAAATTCTTGTGCAAATTAAAATAAATAAACACTTAACATAAAACAAGTTATATGTATAATCAAATCGTATGACATTGAAGCGATTCATAAGTTAAAATTACATGATTAAAAGATAAAAAATTTCTGCAACATAGCCCTAAAATATAAAAATGTTTCTGCATCAACATCATTTTCTTCTCAGTCCTGTCATCAGAAACTCCAATGGATGCATCACCTCCCTCACTTGAATACCATGATGCAAAGTAAATCCTCAGTCACTAGCAGCGAAAGCAAAGTGAAATGGATCTTTGCATCTTTCTTCTTCAGTGGAGTTCCTTGATGCATCATCTTGAATCCACAATCACTTGCTTCCAAAGCAAAGTGAAAGGGATGACGGGGATGAAATAAAGTGAGAGAATCACATTACGTGATTCACCCAACCTTAATATCCATGTAATGTGATTTACTCAAACTCAGAAGTTGTTTGACCATTAAAACAAAGACCTTTGAGTCTAGGAATAGGAAGAAAGAGTGATGAAGTTAATCTCCATGGCAGAGCGATATTGTGAAGCAGAAAATTAATTAAAAGGATGGAAGGAAGCTATTTATAGGAGCAGTGGATGAAGTTACTAAGCTATTCTGATTTTCTTGAAAACTTATCTATAAACTTAATGCTCATTAAGAGGATTAGGTGCAAGGTGAATGGGTAAGTAGCACAGTAGTCAAAGGAATGAATGTTTTTGCAGAAACTAATAAACTTTTAACGTCCGTTGTGTAATACAACTGACGTAAGAAGTTGTGAGTGTTTTTAACGTCAATTTCTTAATACAACTGACGTTAAATATATGACCTTTAACGTCAGTTTTTACTAACAACTGACGTAATAAGTGTGAGAGTTTTTAACGTCAGTTTCTTAAGACAATTGACGTTAAATATATGATCTTTAACGTCAGGTTTTACTAAAAACTGACATAAAATGTTGTTTTATTTTAATTATAACGTTTACCCCCGCGCGCCTTCTCCACTTCTCTGTATGTGTCTTTTCTCTTTTCATCACGCTCAACCCTCACTCTTGCTCTCACTCTGCCCTAATCGCGAGCTCATCTCCATCGCAACCACCGCGAGGGCTTCTTCGCCACTACCGTGAGGCACACTCTTAACCCCTAACTCTGTCTTTCCCGCTCATTCTTTGCAATAACTTGACTGTGCCAAATGACGAGGATCATCGTCATAAATGTATGAAAATGGCATCAAAGCGTTAGAATGGGTTCAAGCATGATCTTACCAGGTACTATGTATCTGGGAAGAAGCAGCTTGATAAAATGTTCTCGGATTATCCCTGGATTGATCAGGATACTCGGGATATGTTTGCCAGGAGTCGACAGGATGGAGAATTTCAGGTTGGTTGATTAAGTTAATTTTGTATGCTTATTATAGATCATTTAACTGTATTTAATTATGTGTTTTTGTTTGAATAGGCTAAGGCAAATAAGGGTCGGCAGAATCAGGCGAAGAACGTCCACCACCACACCATGTCTCAGGGTGGGTACCATACTCGGATCCAGCAGATGATGGCGGATAGGCTGAGGGCGAAGCAGGAAGAGCACTCTGCTAGGATTGAAAGAGGAGAGGTTCCTAAGGGCACACCATCAAGTCCTCCGTCGGACATCGACCGCGAGGATGTCTGGTTAGCCGGCCGCATGACAAAGGCAGGATCTTTTAAAGTTGATGCCACTCACGAAGTGGCAGATAAGATTGTAAGTAAATAATTAACTTGATTTCAATTGATATTTGTATAGATATTTGCAACACTTTTCACTTGCACGTTTTTTCATTTTTTTTCATTGTAGATGGATCTTAAAGCAAAATCCTCCCAGGGCGCATTCGTCCCTTCTGGACGGCAGGACGTCTTGATGACTGCTCTAGGCAAGAAAGACCATCCTGGTCGGGTTCTCGGTGTTCCTGGGAACGTGACCATCAAACAATATTATGGCAAGTCTGCTTCACGAAAGCGGGTGGTCAATGAAGCATCAATTTTGGCTGACATTACTCAGCACCTCATGTCCAACCCAGATATTACAACACATCTGATGCAAGGCTTAATAGCCAACCCAGATTTCAAGCAGGCGCTTGCCAGAGAGCTTTCCTCCGTCGGTACATCCCAGGACACCGCAGGGCTTGCCAACGCTTCACATGTGAGCACAAAAGAGAGTTTTAGTAGGGAATATGTGGAGGACAATGAGTTGGCAGCTAGGGAGCGGGAGTTGGAAGTCCAGCGAATGAGTTGGAAATGAAAAGGCGTGAGCTTGAGTTGGACTCCAAACGACGTGAGCTCGAAATGTTAGCAAAGGTATTTATTCATTATTAATGTCCAAATTAGTCAAATAATTACTTGTGTTTTTTTTAATTATCAAAAACTTATCTATTTTATTTTTCCTAAACTGAAGGCCAAGTCGACGTCGGTGTCGCTGTCACCTATCACTCGTTTGTTCTCACTTGGTGAGGATTATGCGTTTGAGATTTTTGAATGTCCATTGGATCACGATGGATGGGTGGCACGCCCAGATCAATAGAGGATATTTTCCTTCTGTGGTGACGATCTCGGGAACGCCTGCAGAAATAACGTCTGGATGAACAACAATGTCATCAGTCTCTGGTGCACGTAAGTTAATTTTAATTTTATAAATTATTTATTTTTGGTATTTTTCCATTTAATAATTTATTTTAATTTCAATATATATATATTATGTAATTAACATACACACCTTTTCATATCTTAGGTATCTCCATCGTCTTCAGCTTGATAAGGGCGTTGCATCAGTTTACGGTTTCTTAGATCTGTCAATCCTTCTGCCCGATTTCTTTGCTGGCGATGCATTGAGTAAATACTTAGGGAACTTGTTGGGAGACAATCCGAAAGAATTATATCTGGCTCCCTACTGTATGGAACGCCGTTGGCAGTTGTTCGTACTTCACCCATCTAGGCATACTGTCATATTCTTCTGCTCTCTCCACCAAGATCCGCCACTGAAGGTGGTGGAAGCTGTAAATATGTAAGTAACTAATCTTAAATTTAATTTAAGTTTTAATATCAGTTGTTTTTAGTTTATTACACACATGATATATGAGTTTGTTAATTGATTGACATGATTATTTGTTTATGATAGCACGCTGAAGGCGAGTAGCATAAGTTGCGCCAACGGGAGAAGTAGGACTTCTAAGGCTAAAGCAAATCCTGTATGGAACATCCTCAAGGTTTGGTAGTTTATTTATCAAATAATTAATATTATAATTACTATTTTATATGTATATTCAACTGACGTTGAAATTAATTTTATTGGTAGTCTCGATTTCAAACTGACGGGTGGTCGTGCGGCTATTATGTGATGCTTCATATGCCGAACATAGTCTCCGCATCTATTACGGATGGATGGAAGAAGGTAATATTTAAACAACTTGTTAAATTATATATTATAGTTTTGAAGATGACTTGCATTGATGTTATTGTTATTATTTGAACGTGTCTAGGCATTTATCGACCAATCGCCTATTGAAGAAGATGAGTTAAGAGACTTGAGGATGCGCTTCGCTGAATTCTTCTTCAAGTATGCGGCTGAAAAAGGAATTGATAACATACCTCCGCACTACTTAGATGAATAGTTTTTTGTTAGACTTTAGAAACTAATTAATAACATGTATATATATATATCCTTAGATAGTTTTGTTTTTTAGACATTGGAACTAAAATTTATTTATATATATACATGGGTTTTGGTTTTAAGTCACCCCATTGTTCAATTTTCCTTTGCAATTCTGTAATGTGTGTGATATTCTGTATTACTGGGACTGAATACAGGGATAGCTGAGGGGAGTGATATTTTAAAACTGAATTTTAAAAAAAAAACCTATTAACGTCAGTTGTATCAAACAACTGACGTTAATAGTATTTTATAAAATATACAACACACTATTAATGTCAGTTGTTTAATACAACTGACGTTAAAATTAAAACTTTAATGTCAGTTCTTTATAACAACTGACGTTAGTTTTAACAAAATCAACGTTCGTCGTCTTAAAGAACCGACGTTAATAGTTTTAGTTTAACGTCAGTTGTTTAAAAAAATGACGTTAAGTTTTACAAAATTAACGTCAGTTTTGTTAAAGAACTGACGTTAATAGTTTTATATTTAACGTCAGTTCTCAACTGACGTTAAAATATTAACTATTAACGTCAGCTGTATTTACGTCAGTCAGTATTCTGACGTAAAAAATCAATTTTAACTGACGTAAAAAGCACTTATTGCACTAGTGTTACCACATTGTAACATAACTTGTTAACGCGGAAATAAAAATATAACATAGTTTTAAAAAGGGAAATGTAACACCCCATTTTCTCGTCTCTTGATAGTAATTATATTTTATATTATTATCGGGGATCTAGAAAATGATTTTGAGGAAAACAAAATCATAGTTGAGACCTTCTATATCGAAAGAAGTTAAGGTTAAATTTTGGGTTTAAAACTCAGACGGAAACCGGTCCGCGTTTTCGTTGAAAGTATAATTTTGTACCGGCAGAAACCCTAATTGGACCCGAAACTGAGAAATTCTAGATTTTATCTTTATTTGAGTGATAAAGTCTATTTTCAAAATGTTCGCTAAAAAATAAAGTATTATATTTTATTCAGGCGAATTTTGGCGAAAAACGATCGAAAACCCTAATCGGGTAAACGACGGAGCCGGATACGGAACTGCAGAGATAGAACTGGATACTGGAATTGATGGGACAAGCATTTAACTTCAAGTGGTGAGTCACATTGTGAGTCACCACCATGACTCACCCTTGTAATGATGGGTTTTGAACAAAATATCTAAAATCATATGAGAAGTTATCTTAATGTCCTTCCTTGTCCATTAAGTGTAGTTGTTCATTTTTCCCCTCTTGTCCCTTGTGAATTTAGACCAAGCCCTCTTGGATAGGCATTCGTTCACTTCATTCTAGATGGTTGTGAAAATATCTGAGTATTTTAAGTTATCTTCTAACCTCACCAAAAACCATGGTTACTACTTAAGGTTAATTACTAAGACGATTTCAATAATCGACTTCTCTTCCCACACGAGTGAACCACAAGGACACCTCCTCTCATCCGTCTATCACTCCTTTTCAATGACCCACCTCGTCATTATGACTTAAACACAAAATATCTAAGTTATTTGATGAAAATACCTAACCTATCCTTATTTAACTTAAACTATGATTGAACTTAACTTAACATGCAAGGATGTCCTTCTCACTTAAGTGAGAAATTCGGTCAGCCTCCCTCTCACCCACATATTCAATTCTTTTTTCTAAGTTATCATCAAAGTTCATGAAACAAAACCTTTCTTTCCTTCTTTCTCAAAAATTCAGCCACTATCATCCTACCATGATCCATCCATTTGTTTGAAAAACTAAGAGCATATCCTTTCTCCTATAATCATTATAACCCTATCTCATCTCACACAAAATTTTATTTAGAGCCATCCTTAAAAATGGGTTTTTCTAACCTATGACATCCATTTTTGGTTCATCCATCTCTACACTTTAAGCAAGTGATTTTCACCATGAACCACCTTCTATGATCATAGCCAAGCTTATATGTGTAATCCTTTTGTTTTGTTGATTGTTCTTGGCTAGGTTTTGAGTTCAAAATCATGAGGCCCTAGGTGAACAACATCATCTTTTTACTTGATTTTCATGTGATCTACAAGAGGTATGGGGGAGAATCCTTCATCTACCATATTGTAGGTGTGTGTGGGGTTTATTTGATTATTGACTTGTTTTGAAACCCAAAGTCAAAGGGTTGTATATATGTGTGCTTATGTGATCCTCTTGGAGGAATAGATGTAATGATTGTGGTTGTTGTGTGATTATAATTAGTAAAGTATATGCTTGATTGAAACATGCTTATTTGTTAAAAATCCATGTTTGGTGTAACAGTCTGTTTTTAATTACATTGTGTTACTAGTAAAAATATATTTAATTATATCTTATCTGAGACCAAGAAAATGATTTTGGATAAAACAAAATCATATTCATACTCTATCTTATGGTAGAAGGTTACGGTGAAATTTTGGGTTTAAAACTCAGAGGGAAACGGGTCTGTTTTTTACTGATAGTATAATTTTATACAGGCAGAAAACCCTAAATTGACCCGAAATTGAAACATTGTAGATTTTTTATACTATGTCCGTGAGGAATTCTACTTTCTAAATTTCATATCAAAAATAAAATATTATGTTTATTTGGATGGATTTTGGTGAAAGTTCGAACGGAAAATGGTCTGCGTTTTCACTGACAGTAAGATTTTACTGATTAGAAAACCTATTTTTGACTTATGAACGAAACGGTTTATGTTTAAATCATATTTCCAACGAGTTTGGTTATTTTGAAAATTTTCAATCGAAAACGAAATATTATGTTTGGGCGTAAAACCCTAATCGGGAAACCGACGGAGTCAAGAACGGAGGTACATGGACAAAACCTGACACCGGAGGAGCTGAGTCATGGGGTGAGTCACCACCATGACTCACCAAGCATTTATGAAGCATTAAATGCAATTTTATGTGAAATGACCAAAATGCCCTTAATCTTAACCTAACCTATCCTAGTTAGTTTTTAACCATGGTTAAGGCAAGTCAAGGCCAATTTGGCATCTTCCTCCTCATTTGTGGTCCAAAATCAGCCACACCTCCCTTCACTCTCAACCACACATTTTAACCTTACCATGATTACTATTAACCATAGTTAATTTATTATATTATTTTCTAACTTAACCTATGTCAATTAACTTAAACTAGATCATGATTTATATGTTAGTTAATACTCTAGTAACTAGTATCCAACAGATAGAATTGAGAAAATAACCCTAGCCCTATTTTTGAGTTAGGGCCAAAATTAACCTATGGTTGTCAAGATTGGATTTTGTTTGATTAACTGGTTTTATCATTGATTTGGTTGAAGGTGGATTTGGTAACTTGTGGTGTGATAATGAGGAGCTCCGACTTCGTGTTTCTGGTATTAACTCGGGTGGGAGAAAGAACCATTCCATCGTCGGAACGGATAAGTAGTATATAATTTATAATAATGGTATATGGCGACCTAAACCCTACTAGTGGTTGAGTAATCGACAATACCAAAATCGCATTGGAAACTTTTCCGCAATACCAATGGTGATTTGGGAATTGTAGGTTTATCACCTTAGGTTAATTTTTTAATATTAAGGATGTCTGAACTATTTATTATTGACTGTTTGTGATACGTTGGTTGAGGTATTCTACTGCATGTGACGTTTTATTTTGATGTTTGAATATTTCATTGAGTATTGTATTATGCATGATCTGCCTGGTTTGATAAACTACTTAGTTGGTTTTTAAGAAAAGATATCTGTTGTTTGGGAGATGTTTTATTTGGGCGAGAGATTGAATATGACTTCAAGGTGGCTAGATTATAGTGATTAGTTCATAGATAAGATGTGACCTAGAATGCGAATTGAGGCTATGATGGAAGCTTGAGGTACGAGGTTGTTAGTGACGCGAGTCAGTGAGATTCATATATATATATATATATATGTGTGTGTGTGTGTGTGTGTGTGTGTGTGTGTTGTTCACAACCGTGTAATAGGAATACACGAGGTTCGATGTTCTCGTTGAGCTGTCCCAATTTAGTTTTAGGTTGTGCATCTATAGTGTCATTGCTTTGCATGAGCATCCTTGAGAGAGAATCACTGTATGCACCTACTGTGTTGTGCAACTATAGTGTCATTGCTTTGCATGAGAATTATCACCATGGATGAGGGTGCGCGCCGGTTACTGGGGATGCATCGCTTGGACGACTGACTAACAACCCTCAGCGGGTAAGGGATGTGTGATAGGTTTGGTTGTGGCCACGTCAGCATAAAAGTTTAGTTGCATGAGATTGAAGGTAGAGGAAAGTATTGTGAGTTAAAGATGATCGTTAATGATAAGTGTTGTCTATCTGTGACCGCTATTATATTATATGCTATGGTTCTTTTCCACTTATGATGATAGAACCGTTTCTTATCTCCCTATTTCTGTATTTTTGTGTATGTCTACTTTATTACGTTAGAAGACTCGGTGGAGGAATACGTTGCTGAGGAATACATTGCTGAGGAGTTGGATGGAACTCCGTATGAAACGGATGCTGGAGGACAAGCTACAAATTCTAATGATATAGTGTAGTAAGTTTAGGGCAAGTGAGTCTTACAAGACATTTTATTTTCCGCTAGCATAAACAGTTTGTATAACTATATACCTGATAGGTATCCTACTGATGGATACCCTAAATAGTGTTTTAGTAACTCTGATGCAAGACATATGTGTGTATGTATTTATTATATAAGGTATGACACGTTAATTTGCAGAAGTTATATGTTTATTAATTAAGATTTTAATTTCTTCGTATTTTTGTAGTATGATTAATGTTAAGTACGCGAGTAAGTTTAATAAATAATTAATAATACAATGGGGCACAACGGGATGTCTCATTTGGTGGTATTAGACCAGTCCGAGTCTAATAGGACTGTGAGGTCTAGGATGTTGTGGGCCGTGTATAGTTGAATCCACATTGGATTTAAACTATGCTTAGAAATGGGTAGTGTGTCCGAACTTGATGCGATAATTAACATTAATATGGCATATAGTATTTTTATACTTGTCTAAGTAGTATTATATGTCATACTGATGAGAGCAGATGATTTCTTTGATAGAATCATGGCTCACAGAAAAGGACGTCCGATCAATTGTGGTGACTTAACTCCTGAGAAAATCGATGGAGCTAGCAACAACGAGGCCAATCATGCTTAAAATGGAGGAGAGTCATCTGAGACTCAAGATACCATTAAAAATATAGCTTCTGTTTTGTTACTACAAACATAGCAGAATGCTGAGATGCTGCAGATGAACAAAGAGCAACAGGAACTACAGAATCAAAGGAGAGCTGCGGCAGCTGAAGATGTCGAAATGACTAGTTTTTTGAAAGGGAATCAACCTCAATTTCGAGGAGATTATGACCCAGAGAAGGCAGAATGGTGGGTACAAGATATAGAGAAGATATTCGATACCATACGATGTAGAGAGGATAGGAAAGTAACGTATGCTGCCTTCATGTTAATTGGAGGAGTAGAATCTTGGTGGAAAGGCAAGCGAAGATTGCTGGAGGCCGAGGGCAGAGTTATCACTTGGTAGTTGTTTAGCGACTATTTCTTTGAAAAGTATTTTCCGCGTCTAGTTCGACGCGAGAAATAGAGGAAATTCATGAGTCTCAAACAAGGCAACATGACTGTAGGTGATTATACATCACGATTTGAGGCTTTGATTAAGTTTTTAGAATTTTATCAGAGATTCCCAGATGAAGATTGGCAATGTAGAAGGTTTGAGGAAGGACTCCGACATGAGCTCCAGAGGGCTATAGTATCTCTTGACATTCAGAGTTTTCCGGAACTAGTTGAGAGATGTAGTGCTATAGAAAGTATAGATCAAAGGCTGGCTAATGAGGTGAAACAACTGAGGATTGGAGGTCCTACTCGACCGGGTTTTCAGAGGCAAGGAGGTTGTAGTTCTCAATGGAGACAGAGACCATATGCCCGACCAGTGCTGACACCTACACCAGCACTAGTGGTTAGAGCGGGTCAGCAACAACAAGAATATGCTTGTTTCAGATACGGAGGATCGCATCATAATAGCGATTGCATGGAAAGGACTAGTTGTTTCAATTGTGGGAAACTAGGTCATATGACCCGAGAGTGCAGACAGCGGGCTATGCAACAACCGGCAGCTACGGGTAGAGGAGCTGGAGGCAATAGAAGTGGGGCTGGAAGAGGAGCCCCAACAACCGGACATCAAGTGGCTAAACCTCAAGCCACTGGAAGAGTATTTACCGTGAGGGGAACTGAATCCTCTCAATCAGCGGATCTTATACAAGGTATGTGTTTAATATCAGGTAGACTCTCGTCAATATTGCTTGACTCAAGTGCTACGGATTCTTTTATTTCGCATGAATGTGTAGATCAATTACAACTGCTTGTTTCTAAATTACATTATACCCTTATCGTATCTACTCCGACTAGTGATTCTTTGACTACTATGTCTGTTTGTTTACAGTGTCCTATAGTTGTTGAGAATATGACATTTATTGTAGACCTTGTCAGTTTGCCTATTGTAACACCCTAGTTTTTACACATATGATTAATTATTTTATTTTGATGTTTATGTTTATTTTGTTATGTGGTTTAGTTGAGTAATTAAATTGCTCTCTTCAAATTATTTTATCGGGTGCGTTAGCACTGACTTATTTAAATGAATGCACGCTTACTAGACAATAAATTACATTATGGTCACTATTATTACCAGTACAGAAAAGTGTTTTAAATAATATGATTGAAATAAAAGTATTTTCATATTTTATCCTATTTAATTTTAGACTTGAAAATAAACTGGTTTGACATTAATCGGAGATTAAATTTTGGACCGAGTATTTTCTTAGTTGATCAGTTCAACTATTAATCTTTACTCTAATTTGAATTTCGAAATCATATATTTATCAATCTTTATTTTTAGATTCCAAAAATTAAAAACATGTTTATTTTAGGCTTAATATTTATCACTCATTTTGTACCCACTAGTACAAAAATCAGAAATTCTCTCTCCACTCCCCCTTAATGACCCGTAACCCCCCTCTTTTACTTTCTTTCTTTTTCTTCTTTTTTTCTTCTTCTTTCTCTTTTCTTTCTTTGGTTTTTTTTCTTCTTCTTTATTTTTTTTCTCCTTCTTCCTCTCTTCTTCTTCTTCCCCCCTTCAACTTCCATCTTCCCTCTTGCTCCAAAACCGGACCAGCTCCTCCACCATGACCAGCTGTGTGCGCCACCCTCCTCAGCTGTGCGACCCCTGACCCTAAGGCAACCGTTTGGCCGCCGCCCATCATGGAGCAAACATCTCGCGATTCGCCACCACCCTGCTGGTCCATTTCAACCGCTGTCGCGCCTTACCACCTCCACCATGGGTGTTTTCCCGGTCACCGCGAGTGTTCTTTTGTAGATTTGTTCATGTTTCCATCTTCCTCATGGTCTGTGCAAAAACCCACAGTTTTGATCACTGTTTGGAAGCCCCTCACCGGAGTTGCTCCTCCTACCGTCGCGCCGGTTAGCCTGCAACAACCACCATGACATCTTCTTCTACATTGGGTAAGTGTTTACCCCTATTCTCTTCTAGATTGAAAATCCCCAAATCTGATTTTGAAACCCTAACCCTAGCTCCTAGATTTCATGTTGTAATATGAAATTAAAATATGTTTTTATGCAATTGGG
Organism: Sophora flavescens; assembly: GCA_030762895.1. Taxonomy (NCBI): domain Eukaryota; kingdom Viridiplantae; phylum Streptophyta; class Magnoliopsida; order Fabales; family Fabaceae; genus Sophora; species Sophora flavescens. The sequence continues at coordinate 178,999,497 of CM061062.1, read as the reverse complement.
ACTATAAATTAGTGTTTTATTAAACTAATTTTATTATCCTTTGATCAAATGAGTTTCTCCCAAATTGTGTTTAGGAACCCTAAACCCCAATTTGATTTTGTTTGAAATCGATTGTGTTTCTATAAAATTAACTGTTTTATTCAAATTAGGACCTTTAATTTGAGATTTCTAAGTTCAATTTCATGTTTCTCAAACCAAATCAAATGTTCCCCAATTTTAATTATGGATCCTTTTTACCCAAATCGATGTTTATTGAGAAATCGATTCTATTTACTCAATTAAATGTCTGGTTTCTTTTGATTATATGTTTTGAGGATGAAAAAAAATTGAATTGGTGAATTTGTTTGTTGTTATCATGCTTGGTTTATGTCTCCGTGATGTTGAACACGACTATGCTTACTTGGTGGAGTAGAGTTTGCTCTCTTGGAACTAACGTGAGAATTAAGACGAGGATCCTTTACTTGTCTTCAAAGGTAAGGGGAGTTTGCCTAGGGATATTCAATAACTATATGCATGTGTGTAATTGAGTGTTGTGAATATTATTGTGATATTTTAGCCAATACTTGAATAACTTGTTTACTTGAACTATTGTGGTTATTACTTGAAGTTGAACATTTCTTACTTTAAAGTGTTATGAATTATATATATGTGATGAACTGTCATTAACTGTGATATTATTATTGTTGTGAATATATTACTGTTGATTGAAGTTTGAGAAGCCGGACTTGAGTCTGTGCCTAATGACTATAAGGATTAAAAGCCTTAATAATCCTTGAATAGAACTTTGAAAGTTTTGGGTTCACTTATAAAAGTTTCTTGTTTAAAGTGCTTACTTCAGAAGAATAAGACCTTTGTTTTTAGAAAAATGTTGAAGTGATTTTAAGTTGAAGGAAACTATATTTTTATGATCAAAAGTTTTGTACAAGAGAAAACCTTTTCGAACGGTGTGTTTTATGAAGGAAAGACCCTTTGAAAATATTTGACTTTATTCCATCAAGGATTTCAAAAGCAAACGAATTTCCAAATGTTTTATAAAAGACTTTGTAAAGGAAAAGATTTTCTCCTAAATGATTTAGAAACGTTCCGGTTACTTGGATAAGTGACCGAGGTTTTGTTTTGGTTTTTTTGATTTTCACTGAGCGAAAAGTAAACACATGTGAAAGAGAATACTAGTTCGCGAGACGTCGCCTCTAGTATTCAGTTGTATGCACGTGATCTGGGATCCGTGTCAAGATTTATGGATCAAGGGTCCCAATCGTGATATTATGGGCTAGGAGTCCTGATTTTGGAATTGAGGACTGTGTGTCCTAATTTCGTTGTTATGGGCTAGGAGTCCTTATCATGTTGAAATAAAACATGGATAAAATTATAATTGTTTCTACGACCACAACCTCGGACTGCGGCATTAAGGTGTTGTGATTGAGCACTCAGACTGCGTGTCCTGTGTTATTGATTTTCAAGAAATGAAAAATTGTGAATAGTCAATAGCTTTGGTCTTCGACAACGGAAAAGAGTGAACACAAAGAAAAGTCTCGATAACGAAAAGTCTTTTATTCATATGCATTTCCCCTTAGCAGACGTGCTTGAGTTATCCGAATACCCAATTAAGATGTGGTATTCAATGAGGTATACATCCGAATGGCTGTTATAAGGGATTCATGATGATGTTGATCCGGGCGCATGAGGTGACGGAGGCAACTTGCCAAACGGGGTGTATGAGTTTTGATTCGCCGACAAGTGTACCGGGTCGTCGCAAGTAATAAAATAAACACAGTAAGAATTTATCGAGGTCGAACACAAGGATTGGGCTACCAATTTGTCTAATTCGCGGGAAATCCGATACGTTTGGTCAAGAGAGGAAAGTGGTTAAGAGAGAGAGATTAATATCGCAATTCAATTAACAAATCAAATAAAGCTAAGGTATTAAAATATGAAATTAAGATATCTAGGGTCTCAAATCCACCTACCCAATCATGCATAGTACCTAAGTGATGATGTATTCCTCCCTAAGATCAATTACAATGTCAACCGGGACCCCCAAATTCTCCTATATCCACTGTCGTGCTCAATAGGACGTATTCAATGATTGGATTAATTACTTACTAGGTCTCATAATCCTAATCATCAAACTCTTTTAATTCTTGTTCCCTATAGGTTGCACTAATCTCCTACTCACTCTCGTGCAATATTCAATTAGTGATCCCAATTCAAGTTCTAAACGCGAATTGCTGACTAAGCCTCATCAACGTTAACAAGTCAATCACGCATGCATATGATCAACGCAATCGAATCAGAATTGGAAAACATCAATTGAGAAAATAGGAGAAAAACATACATCACATGAACACTATACCGCCATGGGTGGCTTCATTGATTCCCTAGACAAGGGGATTAGTTCCTCATGCCCGTGACGACACACAAACAATCCAACATAATCACCATATCAAAATAAGAAAAAGAAGAAGGGAGACGCAGCTCCAGAGTAACAAGAACTCGTAACAAAACTGATTTAAAACAGTGGCTGAAACTAGGATTCGAATCCTTTCTTCTGATCTGAAACAACAATATATAGAGTTCTGATTCTGCGCTCGCTCGCAAGGCGGACAGCCTCTCGCGAGGCGAGCATTAAAATTGGCGCGCATTCATCTCGGACTCTCGCGAGGCGAGCATACTCTCGCGGGGCGAATTTCAGTTTTGGCTCCATCCTGAGTTTGAATGATCGCGAGGCGAACTGTGATTGGCGAGGCGATCCAGAAAGGATGACTTCTCTGGCACAGTCAGGCCTTCAGGTTCGCGAGGCGAGCCTGTGACTCGCGAGGCGAGATAGAATGTATGACTGTTGCTGCTTCAGCTGGCCTTCAGGATCGCGTGGCGAGAATCCACTCGCGGGGCGAGTGTCTCCAGAATGACAATTTCCACTGTTTCTTGACTTTCCTTGACTCTCGAGCTTCACTTCTAACCTGAAACAATAAAAAGAAACAAAAAGTGTAATTCTATTCAAAATAGACTAAAAACTACTAAAAATGCCTAGAACGAGTCAAAGTCTACTTAGGAACAAAACAAGGCCAAATTTGGGCGAAAACGAGAATGAACTCGAATAATTTGTACAAAAACCATAGTCCATCTAGTTATAAAACTAGATAAGCCAGAGGCTTATCAAAACACCCCAAACTTAAACCTTGCTTGTCCCCAAGCAAGCTAAAACTCAAAAAGGACTCAAGACTTGGCAAGCCTAAAGGATTCAATCGATTTCGCACAAATTTCATGCAATCAAAACAGTTTTTCTCCAATGATTTCCCCCCTTGCATCAATGTAATCCCCACATTCATTTACTTTAAACAATTGAGAACTTCATCATTCATGCCATCATTAATCTAAGTTGAGGATCAGAGTCACACACAAAAGGAAGATCACCAATTTCAAACAATTGCCTTCCTCACAAGGGTATGTAAAATTTCACTCATTCGCTCTAATTCGTCTAGGCTATAAACTTTTCACTCAATTTCACATATCAAGAGCACTTCCCATGAATTTGATTTTCATCTCAAAAATGGTTCCCACGAAAACATGCATGCAACATCAGAAGGTCTTATAAAGGTTGTAGCGGGGCCTGCTAAGGGTAGGATATTCAAGGATATTTAGGCTTAAGTCCCTAGGAACTAAGAGAGCATGAGCATTTGACACATATTCAACTCAAATTCCTTTTTCCATTTTTCTTTTTGCCTCGGGTGACTACAACCTTTTCCTTGCTATTTTTTCTGTTTTGCCCCTTTTCTTTTGGCAATTTTATTTTTTTGCTGCCTTGGGTTTCAACCTTTATTTTTCTTTTTCTCAACCCAAAATGACATATCACCTTGTAGCCACCCCAAACTTAGTTTCTCACAACCCTTCTCTTGCTATGCTTCCATGCTCTCCTAATCCTAAGATTGGGTTAACATGGTTTTTCAGATTTTTGGCTTATAAAATAAGGTCATCAAGAAACAATAGGCTAATTAGGCTCAACTGGGCTAACTAGGGAACATACACTCGGGATGGTTCTTTTTAGGCCAAGTAGTTATTTCAAAGAAAATTGCCTAAATCAGTTGATGCAACACATAGACATGCAAACCATAAAGAGATTCAAGCAAATTCGGGAAAGTGCAACTTAAAAGTGATTCACACAATCAAAAACAAAGTTGGAGGCTCAAATCCTCACCTGGACATTTTTGCAAATTGTTTGACCGAGATACAATTCCTAGTGTGTGCACCCCCTCACCCCAAACTTATCATAAATCAAGTAATCACAATAAAATTCTCAAAGTTCAGTTTTCAATTTTTCACATGGGGATCGACTTTTCTAATTTCAGAACCTAGGGGGAAATCATCAATGGTCAAAATAATTCATGCAATCAATCTATGCTCAATTTAATTAAAATCCAACAAGCTTGCCGACACAATACTCATACACAAACTCTTGATCTTCTCAAATTATTCAAGAGTGACAAACAAAAACAAAAACAAAAAGTGAGGAAAGGAGAGGGTGCTCCCTGATCAAGTTTCCATGGTTGCCTCCTCATCCAATTGGTCTCACTGGCTCCCTTCTGTTGCATAGCATCCTGGAAGAACTCCTGCAAATTAACACCTTAATTGCAGATTCGTGAGGCGAGAGATCCCTCGCGAGGCGAATCTGGAAAAATTGTTTTCACACTTTCCACAATCGCGAGGCGAGTAGTATCTCGCGAGGCGAATCTGGAATTCCAACAGATGATGATGCCCAGAATCACGAGGCAAAAGTAGACCTCGCGACGCGAGACAGAAACGTGAGTAAGCCTATGAGGTTCAGGGCTTCTGTCTCGCACGGCCACAGTGGATTCGCGTGGCGAATCAAGCTTTTTTTTTTAATAATATAAATGAAAATGTCAGAAACTAAGAATAAAGGATACCTAACTTGGGTTGCCTCCCAATAAGCGCTTCTTTAACGTCACTAGCTTGACTTATTAAAAGGCATCCACCTGGATCCCATAGCCTGTGGCACAAGGGCCAAGAGACGCTCATCATGTGAGATCCTCCACCCGGATCCCATGGTTTGTGAAGTGGCCTTTGCAGAAGCAATACGACGCTATCCATAATTCCACCTGGCCTGAGTGTGAAAACTCCATTGACCTCTACAATTGTGAACTCACTTCCTCTCGGGTCAAATGGTGTTTTCTCGAGGAAGTGTGCCAGACAAGTGGGAGGGTCTAACTTACCGGCATCCACACATGCATGTAAGCCAACATAGTTATCTAATGCAGTAATTTCAGGTTGCTTGGCAAGCATGGTGAAATCCTCTACCACTTTATCTACATTTTGATCTCTACCCCCTTGCTCCGGTGCCTTGTCCCTTGCCAATTGCTCTTCCTCAACATGTGGTTGTTCCGGGGCCTTGTCACTTGTCAATTCCTCTTTCTCGGGTTGCTCTTCCTCAACATGTGGTAGTCATTCCTCAACTATCCGAGAACTAGTTGCATCCCAGTCAGATCCCAACACCCTACCGCTTCCAGTTGTTATGGCTTCGCATTGGTCCTTAGGGTTGTTCTTGGTATCACCTGGGAAAGTGCCTGGGAGACGCTCATTTAGTTGCTCTACGAGCTGACCCAACTTCTCTACGGTCGCATTCGCCCTCTCAAGAGCCAACTCCCAAGGTTGTTGTTGTTGGGCCAACTTCTCAACTGCCGCATTTGCCTTCTCAACTGCTGTGTCTGTATAGATTGCCAACTTATCAACTGTCGCATTCACCTTCTCTGTATAGATTGCCAACTTCTCAATTGCCTCATTCGTCTTCTCAAAACCCAACTCCCAAGGTTGTCTTCCACCAGCCTATTGAGGTTGTTGTTGCCAATTATGTTGAGGTTGTGGTTGCCAAACTAGATCATCGTCAGCATTACTCAAAGCGAAACCCGGATGGTCTCCCCTCATATCACCCCAATAATGATTCTGACTCTGATAGTTGTTCTGGGGTACGCTGTCATAGAAATTATGGCATGAGTCCACATATTCTTGAGAGAAGTAGAACGGACAGCTCCAAGTGTCATGGTCTCCATTACAATATTCGCAACCCGGAAGCATTCCCTCGTGTACCTCGCATACAAAACAAGGCAAGACCAAGTGGAATCAAAGAAGTAGAGAGAGATAATAGTAAATAAAAATAAAAATAAAAATAAAAATAACTTAACCAAATAATCAAACCTCCCTAAAAATTAGGAAAATTGGTTGTGCCAATCCCCGGCAACGGTGCCAAAAACTTGTTGATTCACCGGCAAGTGTACCGGGTCGTCGCAAGTAATAAAATAAACATAGTAAGAATTTACCGAGGACGAACACAAGGATTGGGCTACCAATTTGTCTAATTCACGGGAAATCCGATACGTTTGGTCAAGAGAGGAAAGTGGTTGAGAGAGAGAGATTAATATCGCAATTCAATTAACAAATCAAATAAAGCTAAGGTATTAAAATATGAAATTAAGATATCTAGGGTCTCAAATCCACCTACCCAATCATGCATAGTACCTAAGTGATGATGTATTCCTCCCTAAGATCAATTACAATGTCAACCGGGACCCCCAAATTCTCCTATATCCACTGTTGTGCTCAATAGGACGTATTCGATGATTGGATTAATTACTTACTAGGTCTCATAATCCTAATCATCAAACTCTATTAATTCTTGTTCCCTATAGGTTGCACTAATCTCCTACTCACTCTCGTGCAATATTCAATTAGTGATCCCAATTCAAGTTCTAAACGCGAATTGCTGACTAAGCCTCATCAACGTTAACAAGTCAATCACGCATGCATATGATCAACGCAATCAAATCAGAATTGGAAAACATCAATTGAGAAAAGGGGAGAAAAACATACATCACATGAACACTATACCGCCATGGGTGGCTTCATTGATTCCCTAGACAAGGGGATTAGTTCCTCATGCCCGTGACGACACACAAATAATCCGACGTAATCACCATATCAAAATAAGAAGAAGAAGAAGGGAGACGTAGCTCCAGAGTAACAAGAACTCGTAACAAAACTGATCTAAAACAGTGGCTGAAACTAGGATTCAGATCCTTTCTTCTGATCTGAAACAGCAATATATAGAGTTCTGATTCTGCGCTCGCTCGCGAGGCGAGCATTAAAATTGGTGCGCATTCAACTCGGACTCTCGCGAGGCGAGCATACTCTCACGGGACGAATTTCAGTTTTGGCTCCATCCTGAGTTTGAATGATCGCGAGGCGAACTGTGATTGGCGAGGCGATCCAGAAAGGATGACTTCTCTAGCACAGTCAGGCCTTCAGGTTCGCGAGGCGAGCCTATGACTCGCGAGGCGAGACAAAATGTATGACTGTTGCTGCTTCAGCTGGTCTTTAGGATCGCGTGGCGAGAATCCACTCGCGGGGCGAGTGTCTCCAGAATGACAATTTCCATTGTTTCTTGACTTTCCTTGACACTCGGAGCTTCACTTCTAACCTGAAACAATAAAAAGAAACAAAAAGTGTAATTCTATTCAAAATAGACTAAAAACTACTAAAAATGCCTAGAACGAGTCAAAGTCTACTTAGGAACAAAACAAGGTCAAATTTGGGTGAAAACGAAAATGAACTCGAATAATTTACACAAAAACCACAGTCCATCTAGTTATAAAACTAGATAAGCCAGAGGCTTATCAATGAGCCTGATCAACTCTTTCTTTCTTAATGATAAAATGGTGTTGGTATCTCATGAGATTAAATTTAGAGCCTGATGATTGAAGTGTCATGCATTTTCTTTATAAAACTGATTGATTCGGGCATAAGACCCACTGATATGACACTTGTCATTTTATCTCTGTATAATAATTAAATGTTAATGTGCTGAGGTGAGGTATGTATCGTGTATATGGTTGTTGTGTGATATATCCATTTGTCGGTATCTCACCCTTACAGATATATCAGGTTTCTTCTGGTTGGCTATTGTACCCTGGGTACTTTAGTACATATGGTGCAGAGGAGTCTTCCTAAGTCACTCAGAGACTTAGATCTGGTTGTTTGATGAAGTATTTGATTGTGGAATGATCACATGAGTTTTCCTCAGGAATAACTTTTAGAACGACAAGCTTAGGGTTTGAGACTTAGATTTTTGATAAGCATGTATGAGTATGGCTCATAGAGTCTCTATTTTAAAATGGAATGTTTATGGCTCGGAGAGCATCTCTTTTGAATGAAAACCTAAGCTTTTCCTTTTGGTCATGTATAACTTATTGATATAACTATTTTTAGCATATTACTGCCTGGTTGTATTTGGTGTAACTGGAATTTTGGAATGAAAATGTAATTATTTTAGCAGGTGTTCTTTTACCTGGGATGTCCGAATTACAAAGGAGACTCTATCGAAATTTTTGTAAAAATACTAACTTTTATTCAAGTATATCTTTAAATTAAATAGGCTTTCCAGGCTAGGATAGTAACCCTGTGTGTTGATCAAGACTTAGGTTTGGAGTCGTGACAAAATTTTTTATACCCAATTTCAGACGCTTATGTACTTATATAAATTATTTTCCGAAAACAACCAGTAAATTATCCTTTTAATTTTATTTTCGCACGTGTTTATAAAGTAATGCCCAAGGGGGGTGTTACACCTAGACAACAGATAGTTGTTATCCTTGGCATGGATTGGCTTTCGGCTAACCATGTAATGCTAGATTGTTCTAGTAAGACCTTATCATTTCTTGAGTCTTCTAGTGTAGTCTCTACCAATGAAGGAGTATCCATGAGGAGTGATGATTCTCGGCAGTACGTGATACTGTTCGCGGTGGAAGCTAATTAGACTCCTACTATAGATTCTATGCCTATTGTGAGAGAGTTTCCTGAAGTTTTCCCTCCCGATGTTCCAGGTTTGCCACCAGAGCAAGAGGTGGAATTCACCATAGATCTTGTATCGAGAACAAGACCTATATCTATAACGCCTTATCGGATGTCACCTGTAGAATTGGCGGAGTTAAAGAAACAGTTGGATGAAATGTTGGGAAAATAGTTAATAAGATCGATGTTTCATCGTGGGGAGCTCTGGTGTTATTTATGAAGAAAAAGGATGGGAGTGCTAGGTTGTGCATGGATTACAGACAATTGAACAAGGTAACAATTAAGAACAAGTATCCATTGCCTAGGATAGATGATCTGATGGATCAATTGAAAGGAGCAGCAATGTTTTCTAAGATTGATTTGAGGTATGGATACCATCATATTAGAGTAAGGAAGGAAGATATACTTAAAACAACTTTTAGGACGAGGTACGGGCATTACGAGTATTTAGTTATGACTTTCGATGTGACTAATGCTCCAGCAGTGTTCATGGATTACATGAACAAAATCGTTAGACAGTTCCTCGATAAGTTTGTTGTTGTGTTCATCGATGCTATCCTTATCTATTCTCGTACATGGGAAGATCATAAGGAACATTTGAGAGTGGTGCTACAAGTTTTGAAGGATAGGCAACTTTATACTAAACTTTCCAAGTGTAAGTTTTGGATGGAAGAAGTCCAATTTCTTGGACATGTGATTAACAAGGAAGGTATAGCAGTAAATCTAACTAAGGTTGAGGCAGTTCTTAAGTGGGAACGACCTAAGTCAGTAAGTGAAGTACGAAGGCTTCTAGGGTTAGCTGGATATTATCGGAGGTTTATAGAGGGTTTCTCGAAGATTGTGTTGCCCATGAAGCAGTTGACAAGGAAAAATACACCTTTTGTATGGACGAACAAGTGTGAACAGAGTTTCCAAAAGCTGAAGGACAGGTTGACTACATCACCTATGTTGACTTTACCCGATCCATTAGGATAGTTTGACGTATACTGCGATGCATCATACCCGGGTTTAGGTTGTGTTTTAAGGCAAGGGGGAAGAGTTGTGGCTTATGCTTCCCGACAATTGAGAATTCATGAGAGGAACTATCCGACTCATGATTTGGAGTTGACAGCCATAGTGTTCGCATTAAAGATGTGGCGACACTTTCTGTATGGAGCGAAGTTTAATGCTTACGATGACCATAAAAGTCTGAAATATCTATTCGACCAAAAAGAGTTGAATATGAGACTTCAGAGATGGATGGATTTTACTAAAGACTATGAGTTTGATTTACTGTACCATCCTGGGAAGGCGAATGTTGTAGCGGATGCCTTGAGTAGGAAATCATTGCATGTATCCGCGATGATGGTTAAGGAGTTGGAATTACTGGAACAATTCAGAGATTTGAACTTAGGAATGGAGATGGTTGATTATAAAATTTGTTTAGGTATGATCACTATAAGTAGTGATTTTATGAAAGGCCTTAAGGATAAACAAGTTCGGGATCTATATCTTTATGAAAGGTCTTAAGGATAAACAAGTTCAGGATCACCGTGGATGGCCAGATCGCCTTACTCTCAGACGACCTCACCAAATGTCGTACCTCCCCTAACAACTTCGTGCATGAATGCATGCATACAAACAAACAACCATTGTCCACCACCTCCATCAACACCATTTATTATAGTTTAACGTCTTTGGCCAATAAGAACCAAAGTTAACATCATCTTTAATCTTTTAATCTTTAAGACATTAATCAACACTCTAGCCATTAAGCACCAGAGCCCAACACCTTGACCATTAAGCATCAAGGCCCCCTTGGCCACTCGGCTACTAAGGTACAACATTATCTTTTAACACTATGGCCAATAAGCACCAGAGTTCAACACCTTGACCAATAAGCATCAAGGCCCCCTTGGCCACTCAGCTAAGAAGGTACAACAACGTGTGGTAACACATCGTTACCGTATTAACATCTTATCGCTTGTTATTTATTTATCTTCATTGAGTTATGTAGCTTGCCTTTACTTCTTTTGGTGTCTTATTATATCATTGGGAACAATTGGGGTGAAATACCCATGTTCTGTTTTCTACAATCTGATCTAAATAGGGAAGCACAGTCGTGCTTCTCCCAGCACGGGCATGTTGGCTGTTAAGTCAGGCACGATCGTGCTGACTTTTGAGCATGACCGTGCTCACTGGAGCGTGGCCGTACTGTGGGCAGGAGGGTTGAAGAACCCTTGCTAGGTTTCCTAGGGCAATCAAAGGCCATTCCTATTGGCTTTTACTAATCATTCACATCAGTTTCATTTTTCTCAATTAATCTCCATGTCTTATAACTAAGGGGAAGTAATCCTTGAATTCCTGTCTCATTATTAATATCCCTAAACACTCAAGAATCAATCCTATGGTCTTAACTAAGCCTTCGAACAATAATCTCACTCTTTACTACAGTTCGAGTCTTATGAACAATTGGGGCTTTATCCCTTAATTTCATTCAACATATTTTATCATCTTTTAACGTCTTATAAACATCATCATTCATCTCAACATTCATGACAACCAACCAACCATTCACAGCATAAACAACATCATCAACCAAGTCATTCATGGTATAAACATCATCAATATTGTTAATAACTCATTTAAGCATACCAATTGCAATTAAATATATATAACATTTAGCAATAAGCAAGCAACGGGGTCATGGGTTAACCCTTCATCTTACGCTGCCCCATAGCCTACATGTTTATACTAGCCCTTCTCCCCATACCTGGTATGAAGATTCCTAACAAGATGACTCGACAAACTAAACGCGTTCCCTCAAGCGGCTCAATGACTTTCCTAAGCCTTGGCCAAACACAAAGGATTAACCAATTAATCTTAAATCAAAGAAATAGGAAAATAGATTAAAGAGGGGCAAACCGTTAACTTTTAATTGGCACTAGCTTGTGACTTCTCTCCCAAATGGACTCTAGAGCACCAAGAACTTCGAAGGTTTCAAGGGAATGGAAAGGGAAAAGGTTTATGTCATACTAGGATTGCCAATTTGAGGGTTTACACTCGTAACCCTCGCAGACTGATCTGTTTATATAGACTCAGACTCGAGCACAGCTGTGTTCCCCACTAAGCACGGCCTTGCTTAAATCAAGAACGAAGTCATGCTCGTTAAGCACGGTCAGGCAAAAACAATGTCAACGAGTGGGTTGAGAATGATCGTGCTCCCACTAAGCACGACCGTGCTTGTGTCTCAGACAGCCACAAAGCACGCGTCTTGAGCACGGACGTGCTGATACATGAGCACGGTCGTGCTCATGCATCAGCAAGGGTTTTCTCACTTGAAAGGTCTCACTTAGCCCTCGATAACACTCCTAAGGTCAAACCTAACACATAAAACACACACACAAGCACTTTAAGTCTTAACATGAAAAACAGGGTGTTACAGTGCTGATACTGACGAGGTAAATGTCGAAGGCATATGTGAGTATCTGTCTATAGACTCATGAATCACTAAATTGGTGGAAGGTCTGTTCGGACGACGATGGGGAGTCGAACGGGGGGTCGGTATCAGACATAATACCCCTACCCTTATCTCTGGTGGATGGAGGTGGTTCACATCCTGATGACATGTCTATAGAGCAATTTAACATTAAAATAAAATTCATGAAATATAACTAATCAGATATAGCAATAATATAAGTTATCTAAGTCATAAAGTCAACAAATATAACTAACTAATAATCCAACAGCCAAAAATAAGTTAATCATCCAAGTCATAAAGTCTTTAGAGGATCTAATACAAATTAACTACGATTTATTCAAAATTTGAGACATCGTCTTTGTAACATCCCTGACTGCTATATGGATTGACGACTGACCTCACAGACCAACACAGGTCTTTTCAGCGTGATTTGTCATCACTCACACACTTCCTAGGAAAACTTCCCTGGAGGTCACCTATCCTAGAATTGCTCCAAGTCAAGCACGCTTAACTGTGAAGATGCATCTTGTTGGTATAGATAGTACCAATCAAATCATGTAAGTCATCATCAACTGTATAGTCCCATACCTACACAGTCTCAGGACCCCTTTCATTCGGTTGGGTAATCAGTTCATTCATGTGTCCATCCGCCTAGAAGCCTGCAAGGAGCTGCTCCTTGATCATGTCTTCTTGCACCGGCAACCACTCCCCGCCCTTGTCGGCCCTGGGTGTCACGGTCTTCAGCTCATGTTGAGTCATTGTCTTCTTCCTCATCTTCAGATCCTGTTTCTTCATGTTCTTATGTGGAATTATCGTCTTCTTCATGGAAATGCTCCCGGATGGATGACAAATTGGCAATATTCACTTCTTCTCCAGCGACTTGTAAGTCACCTAAGCCATCAACAGGGTCAACTTCAATGACTTCAGCTACATGTGACATTTCATCCACATGATAAGGCACATCTTCCTCTGAATCATCCACTTCAATGCGACCCCTTGGTTTGTCTTGATGGCGACGGACCAACCTCGTTTGTCCCTACGAGTTGGTGGATAAGGGACATAATACACTTGTCTCACATTCTGTGCCATGATAAACGGATCATCCCTTTGATATCTTCTACTCATTTAGATGTCCACAATATTACATTTTGGATTAAATTTTGTGGCTCTACTGGACGGATCAAACCAGTTACAATAAAATAGAACTATTTTTTTAGTATAGTCTAAAGAAGGGTACACTAGTTCATATCTATGTTGGATTACGCCGTAGAAGTCATCTTCAATTCCTTTTGTGAGGACCTTTATGTGGACCCCATTGTTTATGGTTTTTTTGCCCTCCGTCCATGATCGGGTATGAAAATTTTACCCGATCACGAAGTAAGTGGGCCATTCTTTGACTTCTGTATTAGGACTATATGCTAAGTTCCTTAAGTGTTTGTTGATGGGAGTTGGTTCCTCAAGGTAAACCTACATATGTCAGTTCTAAAAAATCATGTCTAGATTTTACATACAATGGATAATTCAAAGATTTTTAAGATACTAAGTTGTTGTTGAAACCGGATTGGAAATTCTGCATGTATACGAGCGGACTGTTCTTGTTCACTTATGTTTTCAGATATAAAGAAGGCACTGTAAAATTGGTTAATATATATTATTAGCATAAAAATATGTATTATTAGGCAATTGAAAGAAAATGATATGAAATACGTACTCAAGGTATGGTATAACTTTGATACAATTTATCAACACATGAACATGAGCCGACTTCCTCTCTTTATCCGATAACCAGTGGGAAGTCTCCTTCCCAGAAGCACGACCAGACTGGCAAAAGACGACAAGGTTAACGGATGTCTTTCACTCTCACTTTCCATTTCATTCCTATTATTTGTTGGTGACAACATGAAGTTTTTGAAATAATGGGAACAAAAATGGGTTGTCTCACACAAATCGATCCTTCAACTTTAGCCTTATTTTTCACCGATCGTTTTGAATCACCCATAAAACAACAAGTTCATAGTCGTATCCTTTCACTTCGAATGGAAAAAGTATAATTAAAATTCTAGGATGGTTATATTACCTTTCAAATGGATACATCCACCTGTATTGAACCGGTCCACCTAGCCTTGCTTCATACGCGAGATGTACTAGGAGATGCTCCATGGAATCAAAGAAACCAGGGGGGATATTTTATCCAACTTGTATAAAATGATGGGAATATTTTACTCCATCCTAATCAGGTCATTCTCCCTCAACGTTGGAGAGCACATATCCTTGAAGAATTGACTCAATTCAGTAAGCAGATTCAGAATTCAAGTTCATTCATTCCATCATGGAATTTGGATTTGATGAGCAGAGTCATCACAATGTAGAGTTCATAAACTCTGGAAGTGCTATCCCAAAACCATAATTATCCCATAATGTCTCTACCTCTTTATCTATAGTAATCATGTTCCAGTTGCATATACAAATAAAATTGGCCAGCATTACCACACAAGGCAACATCAGAACCACCAAACCAGAAGAGAACCATCAATCCAAAGGAGACATAAATACTTTTAATAGCAGAAACCGATAACCATGAAGTAAAAGATGCCTAATAGCTAACCTCACTGTGATTAATCTCACTGAGTATACACTCATACACAAAACTTTACTCTCAATATTTTAACTCTCAGTATATACTTGTAGTAAGTTTACAGGAAGAAACTATAACTATACCATAGCCGAATGAGTTTAATTGTTATTAATTAACACGTGTGAGTGAAGTTATGATTCATGTTGGTGACAGTAAAACTCAACAAAGAATAAGTTTTAAAAAAAAGCATTAGAAAATCAAACTAACTAATATAAATAGCAGAATTGGATACTCAAGAATAACAACAATGGTCTAGGCAAACAATGATTTCTGATTCATTGCTACTCAATCAAAAACTAGCTGGAACAAAATTACTTGGTCAAAGACCAACCACAATAGAAACTCCAGATAAAAGCAGAAACATGTACATCTATTTTCAGTCTTATATTTGTTACTATGAAGAACATAACTAGCTTTTGGAGTATAATGTATAGAAGCAAATTATCCTTCCCTTACTATAGTAAATATATCGTGAACATTATTAAAGATTCATCAGCTCCACCTTACCAATCTACACTCTTAAAGAAACCACAAACATAAACCACAAACTGCCAGGTAATCATTCTGCCATCGGCTTCCAATAATCTTTTCTTGCCTCTCCACCAGAACCATGTTCCTTCAGTTAACATGAAGGCATCATAAGTCACCTTCCTACCCTCCCTGCAGCGCACGGTATCAAATATATTCTCTATTTCTTGTACCCATCATTCAGCCTTCTCCGGTTCATACTCTCCTCGGAATTAAGGTGGCTTCCCTTTCATGAATGCAACCATTCCGGCATCTTCAGCTGCTGTAGCTCTTCTCCGATTCTTTATTTCCAGTTGTTCTTTGTTCATCTGCAACATTTCAGCATTCTGCTGTGTTTGTAATAACATAGCAGCAGCTATTGTTTCCATGGTATTTGGAGTTGCAGATGACTCTCCTCCATTGGTGTCATTGTTGACAGCTCCTATGATTCTTTCCGGAGTTTTGTCACCACTACTGGTTGGAAGTCCTCTTCCTCGAGCCATGATTCTGTAAAAGAAATCATTCGCTCTCATCAGTATGACATATAATACTACATAGGCACATATATAAATATTATATGCCATACCACAAAATGAGAAACCTTATTCTAGAATTAAGTTGAAGTTCTAAGAATTACTTGGAGGTTTAGTATTGATTAGAGATGATTAAAACAACTAAAAGTTGAATTTTGAATCAATATAATCGATTATTTCATGGTCATAATCGATTATTGGGTTTCTTTAACAGCAAAATGATAATTAGACAGCAAATAATAGATTATCTCATCTAGATAATCGATTAATGAGCCAGTATAATCGATTATTGCATGGTAATAATCGATTATTGGGCTTCTGAAACAGTAAACTGAGAAAACAAAAAGTAGATAATCGATTATGTCGTTCCTATAATCGATTATCACTGCTCATTTTCTATAAATACCCTGTTTTCAACCAAAAGACAAGAAAGAATGGTTATAAGGTTCAGAATTTTCGTGTATACCATAATAACGTTAGTTATCACATCAAGTTTGAACATACTAACCAACTTCTAAGCATAGTCAAAATCCGATGTGGATTCTGAGACACCCCGTTGTGCCCCTTTGTGTCATTAAATTAAAACCTTATTAATTAAATCTTAATCGCACGCTTAACATGAAAACACGTAAAGATTAAAAACTTAAGTTAAATAAGCATACCAACTTCAATTAATTAAAACATCACACCATAATAATATTGTGAAAACATACATATGTCTTACACATAATACAAAACACTGTTGAGGGTATCCTCTCAATAGGATCCCTCACAGGCATATACTTAAACAAAAGTTATACTTAGCGGAAACATATAAAAACATCTCACGAGACGCACTGGCCATAACTAACTAGACCCTAGTCGCCATGGATCACAGCTAGTCCTTCGGCCTCTGGTTCATAAGGAGTTCCTTCCAACTCCTCCTCATTCAGCTTGGCTATAGGGTCTTCTAGTATGATCCCATAAAAAGACAGAATACAACACAAAGAAAGATATAGGGGATAAGAAGCAGTTCTATCATCAAAAAGCGGAAAAGAGTCATATCATATTATACAGTAATTGTCATAGACAATCAACACATAGAACTAACCAATCATCCTCGAAACTAAGATATTATCCTCTACCCCAATCTCATACAACTAAACTTTTATACTGACGTGGCCATCTCTATTCCTATCATGTTAGTCAGTAGTGCAGAATGGTCCTGTACCAATAACTTTCGAACCACTACAACATATTAGACTTTTAATAACGCACCTTTTATAGAATTTCCGTGTGGAAATGCTATTAAAAGTCATGGGGGGACTTTTAATAGCGTTTCCTTTAGGAAGCGCTATCTTAGGTATCACCTAAGATAGCGTTTCCTTAAGGAACCGCTATTAAAAGTGCTACTTCAGGAAAAGATAGCGGTTCCTCACGGAAACGCTATCTTAACTAACAACCTAAGATAGAGGTTCCACAAGGAAACGCTATCTTAGGTGATATACCCGCACGCGCGTATCCTTTCATCCTTCAATTCCCAGTTTCTGCGTACCACTGACCTCATCAGTTCAAGTCTAGGGTTGCCATCTCCGCAGAGCTCGTCCCCTCTCACACCTTCTCCCTCTCACTGTTGCTCTCACGCCTCAGACTCCCTCTCATGCCCCCATTGCTCCGTCACTCATCACCACACCACCTACGACCAAGGTATGCTCTCTATGTCCCTCTCCCCTATTGCGAACGAAAATGAATGTAGTTCTTGGGTCTGAGAGTTCTTGGTCCGAGTTTGGTAACAATGAGAGGTAATGAGCAAGTAACTCTGATGATGATTGTCTTTGGTGAACTTTTGTTAGAATTAAAACTAGAAAATGTGATTTTTGTTCATAAGAACCAAGGGTTTCTGGGATTAAGAACTCTGTTTGGAGAATTTTTGGAACTCGGTTTGTGTGATAATGTGCTAATTTGGGGTTTCAAGCATGCTTCTTGTGTTACTGCATGTGGCTATTAGGGTTCGCTGGTACACAAGGATGCATACTCCTCTGTTATGGTCTTTGTTAGTTTGGGTTTAGACAATGTATACTCCTCTGCCATCAGCTTTTTAATTTCAGATCTGAGCATTTGAATTTGCTTTGAAAATGCAACATCCTTTTGATCACTGTGCCTTTGAGCCTCTTCAAGTTGTTTGGACTTAACTTCTAGTTCTTGTGACATCTGTTCTATTGTTTTTCCTTTTGAATCTATTTGGTTAAAGAGTTGTTGCAGTTTCAATTCATTCTGTTCTGTAATAAGCCTGAGCTCTTGATTGTATTTATGGAGCATTTCTTATATAAGTCTGTTTTGCTGCTGCAATTCATCAGCTTCTGCAACTGCTTTGTGCTTGTGATATTGTTGCTCAGATTTCCTTGGACATGCTTAGAATGCTTGTTCTGTAGTTTTTGCAGTTAAATATTGATTTGATTTATTGGGTAACATGATCTTCAATTGTTTTACCTTGAAAAAAAGGATATATTGAAGGCCTTTCTTGTGTTTGCAGGCAAACAAGAAGATAGCATATGCTAAGCTTGCAAAAGATTTTCAGGCAGTATTGAAGGAATTCAAGACGGCACAGCGTCTTGCAGCTGAGAGGGAAACAGCTTACACTCCTTTTGTTCCACAAGTAGTTCTTTCATCCAGGTGAGGTGAGTTTATGGAAGTTTCTTTTATGCTCCTTATGCTGAGTTGAAGTTGATACAAAAATATTATGATGTTGCTGTAAGGTGTCCTTGTCCATTTCAATGTTTACACCTTAGAACTCCACCGTTTTGAGATTGTTTTGTTCTTCACCCTTTGCAAATGAAACTGTATTAGAGTTGAATGTTGATTACTATTAAATTTTCATCTCTGTATGCTGTAGAAGAGGGTATTATCGGGCATTGAAGGCCAAGGAAATCTCATTTTAGCATATTGACCTGTTCATCTCCTGTCAGTTGAAATGAGTTCTGCCCAAAAAAAGTCTGCCTTTGTAATTTGTATGTTATGGATTGATATTTGTGTAAAATATATACCTTTATGTTTAGATACTAATATACCTTTAGAATTCTTATCCTGCCACACTATTTTTCATCATCAATGCTGGGTTCATGGTATCTGCCACTCTACTCATGGTACCAGGACGGTGTCATGGGAATCTAATAAATCTGATTAATCTTTTAAACACACTTAGTATTCTATATTATGCAATAGTTAATGGAATGCTGTACTCTGTAATGATATGATAGAAAACTGAAGATAAGTACAGTTTTATTAACTTTCTTTCAATGCTCCTCATCCTCTCCTTGAACAGAAAAGATACAACAGGTTCTTCAAGGGACCTGAAACTGCTACACTGATCCTTTCCTTTACCCAACTGAATACCCCCCCTCTCTCCCTTCTTTCCCTTTTGATGCTTCCCCACTAATACACAGCCCCTGTCCACACTCAATTTGCCATGCGGAAAACCGGTAACAGTTTTCATTCCTTTCATTCCTTTAATCTGTATACATTGCATGTAGACATCAACCACTCCAAACTCATAGTAAATATGTTTAATAAATATTTTTGTAGATCGGGAAAGCATGGATCGGAAATGGATGTCTTCCAATCGTTTAACGAAGGAGTATGAGGATGGGGTGAAAGAGTTCATTAGGTTTGCAGTTCGGCATGCGGAAAACCCTAGTACAATCATATGTCCTTGTTTAGATTGTTGTTATGCAAGGCGAGTTAGTGCAGCCGATTTGGAAGAACATTCAGTGTGTAATGGAATCGATCAAAGTTATACATGTTGGACAAAACGTGGTGAGACAAGAGCTGAGTCTAGTGAAATGAAGAATCGTGTGAGATATTCATCATACGATACCGACACAAATACTTATGAGGGCGATCGTTTTGAAGACATTGCAAATGCTGTTGAAGAGGATCTTCGGGATTGTCCTCAAATGTTTGAGAGGTTGGTAAGTGATGCAGAGCAACCACTGTATGATGGTTGTACTAAATTCACAAGATTGTCGGCGATGTTAAAGTTGTATAACTTGAAATCGGGCAACGGATGGACTGATAAGAGCTTTACGGACTTACTCACACTATTGAAAGACATGTTGCCGGAGGATAATGTGCTTCCTAGTCGGACATATGAGGCTAAACAAATGTTACGCTCTATTGGCATGAGCTACGAGAGGATACATGCTAGTCCTAACGATTGCATTTTATTTCGGAATGAATATGCATCGTTAAAGATGTGTCCTAAATGTAATGCCTCACGATATAAGAAGAAAGAATCAGATCCAGAGAAGGTTGTGTGGTATTTTCCCATAATACCCAGATTTAGGCGCATGTACCGTAGTTCGGAAAGATTCAAAGCACTTGACATGGCATGAGGATGAAAGGATCAAAGATGGAAAGGCTGCGGCACCCTACAGATTCTCCTCAATGGAAGAAATTTGATCATGATTATCCTGATTTTGGGCAAGAATCAAGAAACCTACGACTTGCATTGGCTACTGACGGATTTAACCCGCATGGTGTTCAAAGTAGCTCTCACAATACATGGCCTGTGATTTTGGTGATTTATAACCTATCCCCATGGCTATGCATGAAGCGCAAATTTATCATGTTATCTATGTTAATTTCTGGGCCCAAACAACCAGGAAATGATATAGACGTCTATTTGACTCCTTTGATTGAAGACTTGAAACAACTGTGGGAGACAGGTGTGGAGGTGTATGATGGGTATAAGGAAGAAAGTTTCAATTTGAGAGCTATGTTATTTGGCATAATTAATGATTTTCCAGCCTACGGTAATCTGTCAGGATATAGCATCAAGGGTCAGTGTGCATGCCCTATATGTGAAGAGGGTACGGATTGGATGCGGTTAGAACATTGTAAGAAGAATGTCTTTCTTGGGCATCGTAGATTTTTGCATCCAAGTCATCATTACCGGTGGTGGAGAAAGGCGTTCAATGGGAACTCGGAAGAAGGTAGAGCTCCTTCACCGTTGACGGGTGATCAACTTTTTGAAAAGGTAAAGGATTTGAATATCCAATTCGGTAAACCTTTTGCGAGATATTGTCACAAGAGGGTGGAAGAAAAGGTCAATTTTCTTTGAGTTGCCATATTGGAAATCATTATATGTAAGACATTTCCTCAATGTGATGCACGTTGAAAAAAATATCTGTGATAGTGTCATTGGTACGTTACTCAATGTGCCAGGGAAGACTAAAGATGGCATCAATGCAAGGTTGGACTTGGTTAGTATGGGAATAAGAAGAGAATTGGGACCGACGAAGAAGGGTAAAAGTACATATCTTCCTCCGGCTGCTTACACTCTGTCTAGAAAATAAAAAACTGTTTTTTGTAAGTTTCTTGACGGAGTTAAGGTTCCGGAAGGGTACTCTTCAAACATTAGGAACCTCGTATCGATGAAAGATCTCAAGTTAAAAGGTCTAAAGTCCCACGATTGTCATGTTCTCATGGAGAAGTTGATACCCATTGGTATACGGTCTATTTTACCTAACAAAGTGCGGGGGGGCTTAACTAAACTCTGTTTCTTCTTCAAGGCAATTTGCAGCAAAGTGATTGACCCTGGGAAGTTGCCATCATTGCAAAGAGAAATTGTTGTGACTTTATGCGAGCTTGAGATGTACTTTCCACCTTCATTCTTTGACATAATGGTTCATCTAACCATTCACCTTGTTAGAGAGACACAACTGTGTGGGCCAGCTTATATGAGATAGATGTACCCGATTAAGCGTTATATGAAGATATTAAAAGGGTATGTGAAAAACCGATCACGACCAGAAGGTTGTATTGTTGAACGGTATATTGTCGAAGAAGCTGTTGAATTCTGTACCGAATACCTATCCAATGATGATTCTATAGGGCTGCCAAAGTCTCGTCACACATGGAGAATGATGGGGCAAGGAATTACTGGAACTGAAATAGTGACTATATCAAGGACAGAATGGGAGCAAGCACACTTATATGTTCTGCACAATGCCAATGAGGTTGAGCCATATGTTTAAAAACACAAGGACATGCTTAAGAGTTTGTATCCAAATAAGAATCAAAATTGGCTAACTAGAGAACACAATCGTTGTTTTATAACGTGGCTAAGAGATCACATTTTTGCAGAGTTGACTGAAAATGCTACTTCAGTTTCAAATAGATTGAGATAGTTAGCCAAAGGTCCAAGTTTGCATGTCTTCTCTTACCACGGTTATCAAATTAATGGGTACACATTCTATACAAAATAACAAGATGGTCGGAGTACAATGCAAAACAGTGGTGTGACTCTTGTAGCTCAGTCGATGCATATCTCAAGTTCCAAAGACAGAAACCCGATATATGCAAATATGTCATACTTCGGCGTCATTGAACGCATATGGGAGTTGGATTACACAAAGTTTAAGGTTGGTGTGTTTGGTTGTAAGTGGGTTGACAATAATAATGGTGTTCAGATTGATGAGTCAGGGTTCATGCAGGTGGATCTTAATAGGGTGGGGTATAAATATGAGCCTTTTATATTAGCATCTCAAGCTCAACAAGTGTTCTATGTCACTGATCCAGCTGATATGAAAAGGTCCATTGTTCTTTTGACTAACAAAATAATTACTAAGATTGATGATCAAGACCATGGAGATGTTGATATTGAAAATGATCCTTTCGTCGGGACATTACAATCACTTGAGATTGATCCAACTAGGGATGATGGTATGTATATGAGAGATGATCATGATGAGGGGCTTTTGGTCAATCAACCATTTCGTACTAATAAAGGACAAACAAATCTCAATCCAATGAAGAAAATAAAAAGGTTGACTTAAACATGTATGTAGTTTTGTGTCCTAATGTGCTTTTGATTTTTGACATTAGAATAACTGTGTTGAATTGACATATACTGGGTTGTGACTGTTGTGGTTCAAAATAAAAAAAAGCATGCGTGTGTTTGTGATGATTGAAAATATGATTCTTAATGAAGTCTGTTTGATTTTGTGATTAGTGCTTTGCAAGTTTATCGCGCAAATATCGGAGCTAAGGTGCCGCGTTTAAAGGCAACCAACATTAAATGGATTCAGATAGAGGTATATTTGCAAAAACTTAATGCGCAATTAGATAAAAAAAAACTATATTGATTTACTATTTTATTTTTTATAGTGCCCAAGACAACCCAACAATACAGATTGTGGGTACTATGTCATGCGTTTCATGAAGGAAACTATCTTGCAGAACCAAGTTAAAATACCAATGGCGGTATGTTGTTTACTTAGCTTTTAACTATGACTGTTCAAATGTTTTAGCAATTGTAACTTACTTTATTTAATTTTTATGTCGTAGTACTTCCTTGACTTCAAATGCTCCACATACTCCACTGCTCAACTATCTGAAGTCAAGGAAGATTGGTGTCGCTATATTGTTGAAAAGTTTATTTGATTATGTCAAATTCATCACAGTAGTTGCAGCAATACTCATTGGTATGTGAATAATGCTTTCGATTTCTAACTAGAGATCCACATCAACATTTTGTGTTGTTAATAGACTAATGGTCGAGGATAAAGTATTTTACTCTTTGATATGAAGTCTATGAAGGAATCATTTTGGTAGCATCACCTCTGGATCCATCTTATTTAGTTACTCTGTCTGACATTTAATTTAGTTTAGTTAATCAGAACTCATTGTTTTATATGTTGTTCATTGATGTTGGAACAATGATTTCTCCAACCAATCATGTTTTGGCTGGCCTAGGTGAATCTTATGCTGTTATGAGATTGAAAATATCATATTTTGAACACATAAGACGATGGAAATCTGAGGGGAATATCTGATGCTCTAACCTCTAGGTTTTGATTGAAGCTTAGGTGAATAATATGTGTACCGAATCAAGCATTAATGTTTTGGTGCAAAACTTGACTGCCCTCGATGGATCTCTTCTCTCAGTTTTGGTGCAAAGTCTCTAGGTGTTGTTTAGGTTCGTTGGTCTTAGGGTGTGAGGCCTTTCCTTTCTTTGCATGGATATGCAATTACAAATCTTTAGTGTGCATGTGTGCAGCTATTGTATTTGCAGGGATCTGCTTTTTAATGTGTATGTTTAGGGTGATAATTTTTTTTCCATTGCAGCTATTCCATATG